>JANBXH010000001.1:600000-1145059 GCA_024271875.1 Kuraishia molischiana
GTCTGTTGGCGCTGTTCGTGTTCATAGAGTCCCGTGTCAAGGAACAGGTGGTGCCCGTGTTCATCTTCCAGGGAGTGCTCCGCAAGACTGCACTCATAGCCATGTTTGGTACGATGACGCTGTACGCGACCTTCTTCATCCTGCCGCTGTACCTCCAGCTCGTCCACGGATTGTCTCCCGCCCAGTCTGGAACGTTCAACGCCCTTGGTGTCATCTCCCTCTCGATGGGGTCTTTGCTCGGCGGAATGGTGCTGCAAATGGACGACAAAGCAGACACCGATGCCATAAACACCCGCGCGTGTCTTGTTTCGGCGCTCTCCACGGGTACCGTTGTGGTTGGTATCATCGTGAACCTCGCCGTTATAGCACTGTTCTCGCCTACACTGGACTCTGGCATCCCCGTAGGCGCGCTTGCAGTGCTGGGAGTGGGATACTCCATCACGGGACTCGGATACGGCGCGTTCCTCGTATCTCTGCTGGTAACGGTTGTGGCCACGGTGGGGCCCAAGAACCAGGCCATTGCCACCGGCATGAACTACGTGTTCAGGTCTCTTGGGTCTGTCATCGGTGTTGGAGTGAGTCTCAACGTGTACACCAAGCTGTTGGACCACGGACTCGAGGAGTATTTCGGACAGTTCCAGGACGTGGACCTCGGACGAGAGCTGCTGGACAAGTTGCTCGCCGATGCGGTGTATGTGAGAGAGCTGGATCTCAGGTACAGGCTGTCTGTGCTGTACATCTTCCAGAGCAGTCTCTCCGTAACGCAGGTTCTCGTGCTTGTGTTCTCGTTAGTCTCCTTCGCGATTGGGTTCTCCCTCAAGGGGGATTACCGCTTTATATAGACAGGTAAGTGTCATCAAGACCGAGAGTTTTGATGATATCCGGGTGTGTGACTGTAGGCGAGGTGAACAGCACTATGGCACTCATCATCGACTCGCCAACAAGCGACACGGGCAGTCCTCCCCATCCGGACCCCAGACCAGACATGAATATGGTATCGATGAACTGGCCGCCAGACTCCCTCAGTGCGTTCTCGTTGGCGACATTGACGGTGCTCAGCACGCTCCAGGTCCAGTCAAACACTTGTCGCCTGAGCTGGTCGTCTTTCGATGGGTCATGCAGCCTCTCAGGAACACGCATGGTTGACACCTGGAGAATCGAGTCTGCCCCGAGGTGCTTCCACGCAAGCGACCTCTCGTAGAAGTCTGGATCGGTGAACCTGACAAGGTTGGTGGTCCCGAGGGGCAGGTACCCCTTCAGCTTGGTCCTCATGTCTGCGGCCACCACGTCTTCAGCTCGCCTCTCCGCGTCGAACAACCGGGCTATAGCCGCATCGACCCCACCACGCATCCAGCCCATGGAGTTCGCAGGAGACACCACTACCCCCACGTTGCCAGGCTCTGCTCTGTCCCTTGTCACGTCTCCAATCCCCCCGAGGAAGGGAACAACCTTGACAGGCACATCGAACCAGGTAGCGGAGCCCAGTTGGCGGGTCCGGTTGGCCCACTTCTGGACCAGCTCTTCGCTCGTGTCCACCAGGAAGATCGTCATGCTCCTGTGCCCAAACCGCATGTTTTGCCCTTGTTATGTTGCCGTTCAAGGGGATCAAAAGGGTAAAAAGGCAAACAGCGACGTCTCATTTCCCCCGGGGGCAGCCCCAATGCGCCCGATGCGGCAGGCGCCGCACGGTTCAGACCACAAGAAACGAGCTGCGCCCGCTTAGCCTCAATTTCAGGTGCCATCCCCCATTTAAACCTGCAACCAGCCACTTTGCCCTTGTTCTTCCCCTGTTCTTCTTCTGCTAGATGTCGTTCAACAACAACCTAGAGGGATACAACACCGTGAGAGCCATGTGGCTCAAGTTCTGGAACCCGGAAAAGGGCACGTTCACCTGTCCCCTGAAGCACAGCAACGGAACGTACGGAGACGAGGGCAAGTTCAACGTGTGGTCCATGTCGCTGGCTGTCCATGCCATTGTGGACGGTGCGAGGATCTACCCGAACGAGCTGGGTCCCCTGATCGACCCGGCAGTCAAGGCAATGTACAAGTACCGGTCTCCGGAGTACCGTGGCTACTGTGCCGTGGAGAACTTTGGCGGCAACAAGGACATTTACTACGACGATGACGCGCAGGTGGCCTCTGCGCTGCTGTGTGCGCACGAAGTCACCGGGAACAAGGATTACCTCGAGGCCGGAAAGGACCTGGTGGAGTTTCTGATGACCGGATACAACACCGACAAGAAGTCCAAGGCGCGCGGCGGGATGATGTGGCACATCGAGAAGGACTACTGCAACGCGTGTACGACCTCCGAGACGGCCATTGCCGTTCTGAGACTGCTGAAGATCTGCCCCAAGGAGAAGGACAGGCTCTACCCCTTTGCTCTGGAGTGTGTCAAGTGGCAGCTGTGGAAACTCCGCGATAAGAGCGACAACTGTATCTGGGATGGTGTGGGACGGAACGCAGACAAGATCGACAAGACCAAGTGGACATACAACACGGGAACCACTCTGTCGGCGATCTGTATGCTGTACCAGGTGGACCACGATCCCAAGTGGGAGGAGGAGGCCAAGAAGCTGGCCGAGGCTGCCACCGACAGGGGCCGTCCGCTCTTCTGCAGGGACTACGACGACTGGTCCAAGCGTTACTGGCGCGATCCCTCGTACTTCGTCCAGCTGCTGATCGAAGGGCTCGCAGACTACATGCTCGTGTTCGGCAAGGTGGCTCCCAAGTCCACTGCCGAGTGTGTTCAGAACGAGATTGTGCGCCATCTGTCCTTTTTCAAGAAGTACATGTACGACCCAGCCGACGGGCTGTACTACATCCACTTTGAGATCTTCAAGATCGACAAGAAGACGTACGACCGCTACAAGAACGAGTTTGGCGGAAACAAGAACTACGAGCCCAACGGCGAGGAGCGGTCCGGCGGTGGTGATATAGAGAGGCGGCCCGTGGCCAAGTCGCTCATTGGTTCTGGTGCTGCTGCCAGGATCTTCCTCCAGGGAGCCAGGATAGCTCCGACGATGACCCCTACGGACCACTAGGTGTATGCTCAAGTGTAATTTTATCAGGACTATCAGATGTAGATCTTTGTGCGGTTGAATGCAGGCGGCATGGGCATGTCGCTGACGGGTCTCTCCACCAGTGCCAGCTCTGAGTCGTTGAAGGCATCCACAAACAGGATGGGTCTGTACTTGTCGGTGAACCAGAAGGCCTTTGTATCGTCGCCCGCGTCTTCTCTCTTCATCTTGGCCAGCTCGGTGTGTTTCAGGCTCTTCTTGTACTGCTCCTCGGCAATCGCGTCCTCCATGTCCTCGTCGGCGTCTCTGCTGTACGATATGACGGGTCTCTGCGACTTCACGCCGGACCCGTTGCGCAACCGCTTTCGGGCGTTCTTTCCGAGCACACCGGCGTTGCGCAAAGCCTGGTCCGTGACCGGCAGCTTGTGCGACGTGTTGAAGAAGCACATCCAGTTGAACCCGTACAGCCAGACCCGGTGCTCATCGCCGTCGGTTGTGGAGAACAGCCCGAGGGTCTTGTTCTTCTGCTGGAAGTACGCAGTGGGCAGGATGTCTGTGCTGCGCTGGCTCCACTCCGTCTGCACCGAGCCGAGCGTCTCGTCTTCGAACGTCACCTTGAGCTCGTACACACGCGACTGCTCAGCAGTGGCGACAAACAGGGTGTTGGCAGGCGTGAACGTCAGCCCGACGGGGGGCTCCGGCAGCTTGGCGAGTCTCTTTGCAGCGCCGGTCTCGAGCGACACAAGCTCGATCGAGCCGTCGAGTCTGGCGAGAGCCACACACGCGCTGTTGGCGGAAACCGCAACAGAGCGGATATTGTGCACGTGATCGAGCTTGGTCTTGACGCGCAGCGTTTCCGGCAGCTCGTACGCGGTGTAGTTCTCCTGGTCGTTGACCAGCTCGACCTCCTCGTCGTCCTCGGGCAGGTTGACCGGCACGGAGATCAGCTCGTTGTCGGTGGTGACGAACACGAGCAGAGAGCCGACGAACCTGGCGATCCGGGCGCCGATGGAGTCGAGCATCGACGAGGGCACCTTGTGCACGGCGAGACTGCCGTTGTCGCGCTTCTCCAGCGCAAACAGCTTGGTGGTGGTGAGGCGGGACACCACGAGGAAGCGGCCGTCCGCAGTCATGGCGCACGAGGTGATGTTCTCGTCGTCGGAAAGCGTGAGCTTGGCGATGAGCTGCTTGCCGGAGGTTCCCTCGAGATCCGCGCTGGACGCGGGCACAATGCCCCATATCTTGACGGTCTGCTGCTGCCACATGGCGATCCACCTGTTGGCGTCGTTGACGGTGCAGTTGGGCGCCAGCGGCGTGAACGGCAGCTTTGTGTACGCACCCTCCTGGAAGTTCTCCATGCTGTTCACGGCCACGAGGCGCTCGACACCGGCAGACACGAGAAAATCGGTCCCGCGGGCCTGGTACGACGCCATGGCACGCACATCGTTGGCGTGGATGAGCCGGTTGGACGCGTTGACCCACTTGCTGCTGCTGGCGGTGCCGGTGAGGGTGAACGAGAAGATCCTCCTGTCCACCCCGGCAGAGAACAGCCGCTTTCCCGTGATGTCGGCCGTCAGACACAGCACGTCGGCGTCGTGGGCGCCGAAGGACTGGTGCAGCACGAAGTGGTCCATGTTCCAGAACTTCACCGAGCCGGTGGAGTCGCCGGTCACGATCTGGTTCTGCTGCCTGATGGCCACGACCGACCACACAAAGGTGCTCTCCTTCTTGGACTTGTCGACGCGCAGGGTCGCCACGAGTCGGCCCCTGGTGGTCTCGCCGTACGACCAGCACCGTATTCTGCCGTCTGCGCAGCCGCCGACGATCATGTCGTCGCCGTACCAGGCTATGCTCATGACCCGGGCCTGCTGTCTCTGCAGAACGGTCTCGTGCTCTATGACGCCCGGGCCGCCGGATATGTCCATGACCACCACGGTACCGTCGTCGCAGCCGACTGCGATCTTGTCATTGCTCGGATTCACAGCCACACACCACACGAGACCGGCGTTGCAGTCGTAGTTCTTCAGCGGGGTGCCTCTGGCGATGTCCCACTCGGTCACGTATGCAGAGCCTCCGATCGTGAACAGACGCGGAGAAACGTCCCGGTCGCGCGACGACCACACGATGCCCTCGACAGTGCTGCCCTTGGCCCCGGGAATCGTCTGCTCCAGCAGCCAGTCCGAGCGCGGGTTCCAGATCTCTATGGAGCCGTCTCCTCTGCCCACCGCCAGTCTGAGGTTGTGCGACGGCAGGTCGGACGTCGACGGGTGCGAGAACCCGAGCGCCGTGATGGTCTGCGGGGTGTAATCGACGAAGCGGCAGCGGTGAATATCCATGGTGTATGCTTGCTCGCTGCTGTGTTGTTGCAGGCTCGTATCGTGTGGGTGAAAAGTTTCAGCAAAAAAAAATTACTCCTGGTGACACGCGCCCCAAATGGCAGACACCATCGTGCACCCACCAAACACCCGCGAGAGCGGGCCATATCCCGGTTCGGGAGGGCGCTCCGGATCCGAAGCACTTTATCGTGAGCAAAGACCGCTTTGCCGCTGTGAACGTGTTTCCTTCTGTTCTGCGCTGCTATCCAGAGACCCGCTGGTATCCAGAAACGCGTTGGTGTAAGTGCGGTGCACAACTTGTCTTGCTAGCAACATGCTCAGACGCGGATTTGTGGCGGCTTTGGAGCTCCACGGTCGCCCCGCACACGCTCCTCTCTCGAAGACGAGGCGGTTCCACGTTGACAGGGCCTTGTTTGACGAATTATCGCCTCTGAGCAGGTATAACGACCTGGTGCACAAGGGGAGGCTGAAGGACGACTCTTTCCAGCGGACCATTTTGCAGAACCTCGAGGGTCTGCACTCCGAGCTGGTGGGCTACAAGCCTCCCCGGGTGGAGGTTCCAGACATACAGAGACTCAAGCCGGCCACGGGACTGTCCAAGATGTTCGGCGGGCTCCTGAGGTCCAAGTCGCACACCCCCACAAGAGAGGAGGAGAACTCGGTGCCCCACGGCATCTACCTCTACGGGGACGTTGGGTGCGGTAAGACGATGCTGATGGACCTGTTCTACGACACCGTTCCCTCCCATCTCGCCAAACAGCGCCTCCACTTCCACCAGTTCATGCAGAACCTGCACAAGAGGTCGCACCAGCTGAAGCAGGAGCACGGCGGTAAGCAGGACATCGACGTGATTCCCATCCTGGCCTGGGAGCTCTCGCAAACGGCCACGGTTCTCTGCTTCGACGAGTTCCAGGTGACAGACGTGGCCGACGCCATGCTCTTGAGACGTCTGCTGACGCTTGTGCTGAGACCCGACCACGGGCTCATTCTGTTTGCCACGTCCAACCGTGCCCCAGACGACCTGTACATCAACGGCATCCAGCGCGAGACGTTCATCCCGTGCATTCAGCTCATCAAGAGAATGACCAACGTGATCTACCTCAACTCGCCCACGGACTACCGCAAGGTGCCCAAGCCGCTGTCGAGCGTGTACTACTTCCCTGCGCCCGGTATCAAGTTCGACTCACACACCTCGAGAGCTCAGCAGAAGAAGCACGTCGAGACATGGTACGAGTACTTCTCCCAGGGCCACCCCCCAGAGAAAGACGTACCACTCAAGATCTGGGGACGTGAGCTCATTGTGCCCAAGTGCACGCCTCCGTATGTTGCCCAGTTCTCGTTCGGTGACCTCTGCGGGAAGCCACTCGCCGCGGGAGACTACCTCACTCTGGCCAACACGTTCTCGGCCTTCATCATCACTGACATTCCGTACCTGACCATTAACTCCCGTGACGAGGTGAGGAGGTTCATCACCTTCCTGGATGCGGTGTACGATGCCAAGGGCAGAATAGCAGTCACGGTGGCTGCTTCTTTCAACGACCTGTTTGTGGAGCCCGAGGACCTCTCAGAAGGCAACTTTGGCCTCAAGGACAAGACGGAGGAGGACGCTGCGGACTTCACAAACGACGAGCTGGTCACAAAACACGGGTTCAACCAGAAGATAGCCAAACAGGCCTCGATGTTTGCCGTTGACGAGGAGAGATTCGCGTTCGCCAGAGCTCTCAGCAGGCTGTCACAGATGAGTACCCAGGACTGGGTCGATAGAGACATTTGATAGAAGGATAAAGCGTCTATTTATTATACATGGTTCATTTCAGTCGTCCAGATCGTCAAGATCAAGCTCGATAGCGTCTGGGTTAGCAGTATCGGCATTGGAATCACCGGCAGCGATAGAAGTAACTTTGGGTCCATCGGACGCGGCCACAAACCCAAGAGGGTTGTTGTCGGCGATCTGGGTGCGTGCGAGCAGATCGGCAACGCTTCTGCCCATCTTCTCTTCGACCGCGCGCTTGAAACGCAGCATCTGTTTGTACGTTTCCTCGTTGCCAAACTCGAGCTCAAACTCTTTCCACTTGGACCAGATGAGATCACGCTGTGGATCGTTCTGTAGCTTGCGGGTGGCCATGGACACCGACTCGGCTCCTTGCTTGAAGATCTCCCTCGCTCTAGTGAACTGCTGCTGGTCAGCCTCCAGAGACGCAAAGGCAACGATGACGGTCTCGGCGAATCCAGGTGTCCAGACGGGCACCGCTGAGAAGGCCTCCAAGAACACGGGGCGAGCATAGGCGGGGCCAAGGAGTTCAACAGCCTTGGTGGTGTAGATCTTGTAGAGATCAAGTTTCACATCCGCTTCGGTAGCAACAGACAGAGCCCGCTTGTAGATCTTCATCGAAGCCGTGGCCAACCCGTTGTCTTCCTCGAACTTGGCGTACATGAGATAGATAGGCTTGCTGAGCTCTGCTGGACACTTCTCCAGCGCCTGATCAAACAGATCGCGGATACGCTCTTTGCTGACACCTGTGGCTTTCTGTGTGTTGATCACCTTTGCAAGGTAGATGTTCCAGATCTCAAATACAGTAGGGAACGAGAACAAACTGACTCCGCGTTCGTAGACTTTGAAACACGCTTCGTAGTCACCCAGCTCCTCCAGGAAGTTTGCGTAGTTTACCAACATGAGAGGAGTGGCTATTTTCAGCCCCAGAGCCCTTTCATAGGCATCGACTGTGTCCTCTCTGCATTGAGTGGCTTCAACCAGGTCCAGATACAACGACCACAGCTTGATAGACTTGTGGATACGCACTTGAGGTGGAAGACTATCGTCGTCAATTCGAATGACTTTCCCTGCAGACTTTGGTGGTTCGATAGCTTTGGTGATGACATCGATGGCCTGGTGAATCTCAACTTCACCAGCCTCAGTTTCTGTCCAGTTCATCCATACATCAACTAGCTCATCAACAGTCTTGAATGGGACTTTTGTTGCTGTTTGGAACACCTCACGCGCACGCTCAATGTGACCTTGCTCAATGTAAAGGGACGCAAACTCAATCCAGAGTTTTCCAAACTTACCAGGCTCAACTTTGGCCGGGTCAATCGATTCGATGGCTTTGTTGTACATCTCCACGAGCTTCACGGTATCAGTTTTCTTGTCATAGAGCGAGGCTCGTTCGAGCCAGGCATCCACGTTGTTGACGTTCTGTTTCAGGAGTACATCGTTGACCATGAATGGTCTGCGCGCCATGAGCTCCTCAAATCTGGCAAACAAGAAGTTGAGCTCGTCGTTAAGGCACGATAGTTTCTCCGATGCAACATCCTGATCTTCCAGCTTTTCGATCTGCGTCACCAGCTTGGTCATCATCGAGTCTTCAAACTCCACGAGTGCGTCAAAGACGAGGGTGAAGTCTCTTATCGTCAGACTGTCCTCTATGCCTTTCTGGAAGTTCGCACGGACTTTCTCGGGCCGCGACTTTGCTATCCAGTACTTACTTAGCTGCACAGTAAGCCTGCCCATCTGATCGGGAAACTTCGCGATTGCACCAGAGACAAACCGCACCACGATGGCGTCGTTCGCAGCAGTCGACTTCCGGCTCGCCGATATCTGGTACTCGATGTACATCTGGTATATTTCAAGCTCGGACATGCCAGCGAGACTGCGGATCTTGGAGTCATGCATGTACACGCGAAAAACTTCGCGCATCTGCGGCAGGAACTCTCCGTCCGTGTCGTACTCCAGGAGCTTGGACAGCAGCAGGCCAAAGTCGCTGCTGTCCTCGCCAGCGCTTATGTTCACCATCGGCACGGCCTTCTTGTAGACGAAGAACCTGTGCCAGATGCTCCACGCGGTGACACCCCCGGCGACGCCCGCAAACCTCAGCAACAAGGGCCAGATCTGGCTGTGCTGTACCAGCGGGAGTGCCTGGAGACCCGCGTTGAACGCTCTTCGCACAAAGGTGAGGTCTGTGAGCGGCACCTGCCTGAGCAGAAACCCGAGATACTCCTTCCAGAAGACCGGGTACTGGTCCATGTACGGCATGGCTCTGGCGAAGACGGAGTTGGCGATCGTATACTCCCTTTGTAGATCGATGTCCCCGCGCGCACCAGCAGCACCGTCGACGAGGTTCACGCGGTACCGCAGGTACAGCATCCACAGCTTGTACGACCGCGGCAGCTTCTGTGTGGCCCGCTGGAGCAGCAGCACCACCGAGTCCACTGAGGCGCCACTGGACTCCTTGTGGTGGAGATACTCGATGCAGTTTTCCACCGAGCAGCTCTCGCCGAGCAGCTTGGCCTCGAAGTGCGAGTCTGCCACGTCTATGTACCGCAGAGCCTCCTCCATTGGATATAAGTATAGGGATAAATAGGTTGTAGAGGGCTTGTCTCGTCTCGTCAGGCTTTTACCGTAGGCCCTTGGGGTTACCCGGCCCCAGCGGAGATGCGAGAGCCAGGAGCAGCCATCCTGCCATCTCTAAGGGTGAACCCACAGCGATACAAGGACAATACAGGGTGGATCGAGTCAATCATGTCTGGAGCAGGAAACAGGTATGTGCTACAATTACGATCGGCGCACGGGGTGCCACGCATAACGCGGCCCAATCGGACTGGAGACCGGAACTAACACGGGCCACAGAGAACAGGTGTTCCCGACCCGTATGACGCTGGGTCTGATGAAGGGTAAGCTCAAGGGCGCCCAGCAGGGCCACTCGCTGCTGAAGAGGAAGTCCGAGGCTCTCACGAAGCGTTTCAGAGAGATCACCCGCAGAATCGACGAGGTGAGTTAATCCCTGTGGCGTTCATCGTACACCCGATACTAACCCTGTGCAGGCCAAGAGAAAAATGGGAAGGGTGATGCAGACTGCCGCGTTTTCGCTGGCCGAGGTGACCTACGCTACCGGTGACAACATCGGGTATCAGGTCCAGGAGTCGGTCAAGAACGCGAGGTTCCAGGTCAAGGCCAGACAGGAGAACGTGAGCGGTGTGTACTTGCCGCAGTTCGAAGCATACATAAACGAGGACATCAACGACTTCCAGATGACGGGTCTCGGTCGCGGTGGTCAGCAGGTGAGAAAGGCCAAGATCGTGTACACCAAGTCCGTGGAGACTCTGGTGGAACTGGCATCGCTGCAGACCGCGTTTGTCATTCTGGACGAGGTGATCAAGGTGACCAACCGCCGTGTCAATGCAATTGAGCACGTCATCATCCCCAGGACGGAAAACACCATAGCATACATCAACTCTGAGCTCGACGAGCTCGACAGAGAGGAGTTCTACCGTCTCAAGAAGGTGCAGGAGAAGAAGCAGCAGCAGACCGCTGCGCTCGATGCCGAGAACGCCATCCGCAAGGCCAAGCAGGCCGAGGCTGCTGCTGCGGCCGCCGCCGAGTCCGAGGGCACCGAAGCCGTCGAAGCGGCCGAGCCAGCTAGTGCGCTGGAACAGGCAACGGGAGACCTCACTGCAGAGACCGAAGAAGACGTTATTTTCTAGCACAGACACAAAAAATACGAATCCAGAACCAGTAGTAAGAAGGGCGGTGTAGGAACCGGAAACCGCAGCTTAGAGATGAGCGGCGACGCGTCCTTTCCTTCTCCTCTTCTTCTCTTCCTCCCACCACAATGCCAGACAACGCCGTTTCCATCAAGTTCTGGCGGCCACCGACCCTACAGAGAGCCGGGGCTTGTTCGCTGGCCGGGTGGAGGCCGTTGGTCGATGGTGCGGTGCCATACAGGACGCGGAACAGCTACCGCCCAGCGGAGTACAAGGCGCGCAAGATGCGAGTACACCTTGCCCCGTTAGCGCGGAAGATCGAGGCTCGCAGGAGGCGGCGGTTGATGCCTGTGGGCAAGCAGAGGAAATACCGTAAACGACCCCGCGGGGATATACTAAGGCCGAGGAGCAAGAAGGGTGGGCGGATGGACCCTCGAGACAGCCCGAGCGCGGAGCTGACGACGCGAAAGAGGAGCAGACCCGGCGGCCATCGCGCGGTGAAGAAACAGCGCACAGCGGATGGCCATGCGAAGGACTGCGGGGTCGAATCAAAGAAGGAGACACGCGCGCGGAGGGTGTGGAAGATCAGGTTCAGCTGGACGCCGCTGAGGAGGAAGTTCATGGATGGCGACTACCTGATGCACGATTGGCTCAAGTATCACCTCGCGCACGAGCCAGTTAGAGCCAGCCCGCTGCCGAAACTGAACTTCAACCCTGATCCTGAGAGTCTTCTGATCTCGCGGATTCTGGAGGTGCGCCCAGACTGCATTCGTGTGGTGGCATGCGACATGGACCATGCTATCTTTGCAGAGCTGCCGCACGAGGTGCTCATGAAGTGGACAAGGTACGTCGACAAGGAGAACATCGTGCGGTTCATCAACCACAGAATGCTGGTGATACGACAGTCGTCCGTGCGGTTCGTGTCGGGCGCACAGTTGGCCGAGCAGTTCGGTGCAGGGTATCGTGGGATGCTCCGCAGCGAGTCTGGCACGCTTGTGCGCGATCGCGGTGTGTTTGAGACGCGGTATGCCGTGCTGGTGGTTGAAGACTTCCACTTTGTGGGAGTGGTCTCTGGCAAGGAGAAGAGAATCAAGCCGTGGGTGTACGACACCGATGTCTACCGTGCGGTGTACGCGGGGAAACTGATAATGGAGCAGAAGCCGTTGCTGGCTCCAAGGGTGGTAGCTGAACAACAGGACGACCTGATAGAGGACGGGTTCGAAAAGCCGTCTGCAGGGCAGCTGAGCGAGCTCGGGTTCCCTGGTGGGAAGATCGAGTACAGGAGCGAGTGGTGTTGAAAGGGACTTTTGCTATTTACAGATATATAGTCATGATTATGCACGTTTGGCACCGAATCTGGGTCTGTCCTTGAACTTCATCTTGTTTGCGTGCTTGCCTCTTCTGGTCTTGAAACCGGACTTGGCGAGAACACCCCATGGCGACTGTGAGTGCTTGTTGGACTTGGACTTACCTCTACCACCACCATGAGGGTGATCGCACTTGTTCATGGCCACACCTCTGACGGTTGGACGGATACCTCTGTGTCTCGATCTACCGGCCTTACCGAGAGACTCGTGCTGGTGGTCGGCGTTGGAAGTGATACCGAGAGTGGCACACGCATCCAGCGCAACGTAGCGTTGTTCACCGGACTGCAACGACACAATGGCCATGTTCTTGTCCTCGATCTTGGAGACGATGCGGCCGTAGGTACCAGCGGCTCTGCAGTACTTGGCTGGGCCGTTGGACTTCTCGCCAATGTTGTGGACGATGGAACCAACTGGGATCATCGAGATGGGCAAACAGTTACCCTTCTGGGAAGTTCTCACGGAGAGCAAAGCAGGATCGACCTTACCACCCATCTCTTGGATGAGTCTGTCTGGGATACCTGCTCTGAAAGACTCGACAACGTCGCCGGCTCTCATACCCTCGCAGGCGATGATGTAGGAGAGACTTCCGGTTTCCTGGTGCTTCAGCAGCGCGATGTGCGAGGTTCTGTTGGGGTCGTACTCGACTCTCTCCACGGTCTGTGGACCGGGCTCCGTGCGGTTGTAGTCGACGATCCTGACTCTGCGCTTGTGTCCACCACCTCTGTGTCTCACGGTGATCTTACCGTGGTGGTTTCTACCGGACTTCTGGTGCCATGTGTATGTGAGGGCCTTGATGGGAGAGCCCTTGTGCAGGTATGGGTACATGGGTCTTCTCCACCATCTGAGACCCGGAGACGTGGGCTTGAGCTTCTTCAGTTCCACCTTGGCGTTGGCAAGCTTCATCTGTCTCTTGACGATGATATCCTGGCGCTCCAGATCCGTCAGGTCTTTCTCCCTGGGCACGATCTTGAGCACTCTGGCATCGAGTATCTCGGAAGAGGACTCGACAGACTCTGTCGACGCCCATCTTCTGGCAAGGCCGTAGGTCCGTGTGGCTGGCTGAACCCTCAGCACCGACCGCACAATACCAAACATGATGAATAGCCGGTCTTGTCTTTGTCAGTATCCAACACTGCTCGCCCCAAGGGTGGCCGACAATCCAGAAAAACCAAGGGCGACGGGGTCGTGGCGCTACAAAGGGGTTACCCGGCCCTGAAGGCCTAAAATCCGACAAATCCAAGGCCCTCGAATTTGCCAGCCCGCGGTAGCCAATCCCCCCCTTGGAAATCGATCTCTCTTTCCACCGAGTTTCTGCTTGACCAACACAACAAGAAAAAATATTCAAATAATACATCAGTGACAATGGCTTCCCGCATGTTTTTCCGTTCGCTGGCCACTGCTGCCCAGAGTGTCAAGCCACCTGTCCAGTTGTTTGGTTTGGACGGTACCTACGCCACCGCTCTCTACACCGCTGCCGCCAAGGCCTCTTCCATTGAGAAGGCTGCTGCCTCGTTGAGCACCCTCAAGAACTCTCTCGAGAAGGACTCCAAGACCGTCGCCATCCTCAACAACCCAGCTCTCTCTCTCGACGACAGAAAGACCGTTGTCTCCACCCTCGCTTCCGCCTACAAGCTCGAGCCAGTCGTTGTCAACCTGCTCACCGTCCTTGCCGAGAACAACAGATTGCCACTCTTCGAGTCTGTCATCAAGCAGTTTGCTGTTCTGAACGACGCCCACAATGGTGTTGTCGAGGCCACCGTCACCTCTGCCACCAAGCTTGACTCCAAGGTCTTGAACAGACTCTCCAAGGCCATCTCTGCCTCCAAGTACGTTGGTTCCGGAAAGACCCTCAAGATCACAAATAACGTTGAGAGCGATATCCTCGGTGGCCTCATCGTTGAGGTTGCTGACAGAACAGTTGACCTGTCCGTCTCCTCCAAGATCAACAAGCTCAACAAGACCCTCACCGAAACCATCTAAGCCAGATGAAAAAAAACAAGATATACACACTATATATGCGCATATAAGCAATGAAAACGCGATGTTCTTACTCCATTCACCGGCTGCCGTAGAACGCGTTGTTGGGTCTCGCTCCTTACACACGGTCCCACCAACACGCCCTGACACTCGCATTCTGATACAGAAACCTCGGTCTGCCCTCCTATTGGCCAAACCCTCGCAGATCCAATACGAGGAAGTCAAACGTAAGATAACCGACCGGCGAAACCATCGCGGGCTGAGATCTCACCGCACGACTTCCACCCAGAGGCCCAGCGCTTGTCCTGTTTCCCCTCCGTTTTCTCTTTATCTCGTCTCCTTCGCCAGTTGGACGTTTATAAATCAGGACGCAGATTATATCCAAATGAAGGGGAGTCGACCAGGTATGTTCGTTCTGTCAGCTTTTGCTGGTGTTCCGATTAGGCAGTTTTGAGAAGGTCTTCAACTAACAGTGATTTCAGGCACCAAGAAGTACGTTGACATAACTGAAAAGTTCTTCGAAGAGACAAGCGGTAAGTGGGTTGTGACTCAGAGGTCTTCCAAAGGGCGGGTTTACTAACACGAGCAGCTATACAACATGGTGAGATTGTCAAATCGCCTTCATTCTCTCTTATGGAGGGTACAAACGCATTGGAGATCTTGAACCCAAAGCTCGACACCGGCACTCTAGAACTGGCCAGCGACGAAGAGAACTTTGACGTGAGTGCTTCAAGAGACATAGAGAGCGTCGTGTGGGTGTGCAACGAGATCATGAAGGCGCTGGCGACATGGCTGGACAACAACTCCCTGTCCACAACACTGCTCTCGTGCCGATACGTGGAGGAGCTGCTCGTGAACAGCGTCAGACTGGGTCTCAACCAGGATATCCGCCGAGTAGGGTTCACACACAAGTACCTGGACCGCACAGACGACGAGTACCTTCTTGTCCACAAAGTCCTGAGGGCTTACACCATCGGTGTTTCCAAGTTTGTCAGCTTTGTGCTCAACCTAGGCGCAGCCGGAGTGGTGTACACGGATGAAGACATAAACGTGCAAACGATGGACCTGGAGTTCTGTCAGTCACTGCCATTCCTCGATGTTATCGGTGAGCTGGACGAGGCAGCCGAATGGCTGGGCCAGCACGACGGTGAACAGTATGCTGCCCTCGTGCAGCTCATGCACTTGCTCACCTCTCTTCTGAGTGTCCCTTCGATCCTGGGGAAGAACATGCAGTTGTACTCTGAGAACAACGCCAAACTCAACCTATCGTACCTCGAGCTCGGCAGGCAGATCGCCCTAGATCTCGCCGAGAACGAGGAGTTCTTCGCACAGCTCAAACCTATACCAGGGTGTTTCTCCGTTGGTGTGCAAAAGAGACTCAACAACAGATCTCCACCAAAGCCGCTGGCCACGGAACCCCACAAAAATGCATACTGGGAAATAACAAGGATGTTTGAGGATACCGATCGCGCAATGAGACACGCCAGAGCTACCGACATCTCGCAGGTGCTTCACCTGAACCAGGCCTTTGCCAACTATAGAGCTCCAACGGATGATGAGGATGACAGACCTACCAACCATGTTGTGGCCCGTGCTCTGCTGCAGTTGTTCTACATCAGGGACGACAAGTCCATCATGGGTGGTGCTACCACTCTCACCGATCTGCTCATCGATGACATGGACTTGCTCTCCTGTTGTGGTAGTCCCGCATTTGGTTTCATAGGCAAGGCTAGCCTGCCATCCGAGTACGAGGAGAAGGCTGCAGAGATCCAGCCCAAAGTGGTCGAGCTATTGGCACAGATAGAAGACACATACTTCATGCACTTTTCGAACATATCGCAGAACTCTTCGAGGCAGAGACAGCACCTCAACAAGTCTGTACTTGCATGGGACACCCTCCATGTCATGGCCGAAAAGCTTGAAATCGAGCTTGAAGAGGAGCACGACGTTCACGACTGCTTCAGAGCTGAAGACGGTACAGACAAGGAGCCACTACTGCCTATTACATCGTGGGTGTACTACTACAAGCTCAGGTCCATGCTTGACATCATTCTCAAGGGTATAGATCTCGGAGTGTACAAGGAATGGGAACTTCCTGCTATGTACTGGTATGCGGCTCATCTGAACGATTATCTTGACTCGCACATATCCAGACTGGGAAAGATCAACCAGTCAAGAACAGAGAAGATTACAGCAATGTCTAAGAGATTGAAGAAGCTCAAAGCGGGTGAAAAGAAGCAGAAGCTCAAGGAGTTGTACCAGTACAAACTGGAGAATGAGATGCCAATCTTGCAGAAGAGTGCCAAGAGAATAGAACACCTGCAGTTTGACAGCAATGTCACTCGTCTCATGGTTGAGAGACAGAAAGACTCTTTGGCCCTGCTCTATGCTCTTGACGTTCTTCAGCCTCCAAAGCACTCGCGCGCCTCCGAGGCAATGTTGTTTGCGCTCCAATCAAAGCCATTTTTGTCCATCGGTGTACCGGATACCCCACAGTTTGCACTCTTCACTTCGCACCGTGCAGAGATCACCAAGACCCTCAGATCCGAGGTGCGTGGCAACCCCAATGGTATCGCCCTCAAGAGGTACTTCCAGCACATCCAGGACCTCGGAGAGAAGGCAGATACTCTTGTACAGTACGTGATTGACGAGATCGACAAAGGCGAGATGGGTGGCGGTGGGTTCTCGCAGTGTAAGGAGGACGCCATTGAGTGGTACAAGCAGCTCAAGGCCTCTAACGGCACATTAAGCGTCGTCATGAAGGTGCTCCAGAGGAAACTACAGGACAAGACATACGTCTCTGAGTGCTACAGTGGCTCAAGACGTGCTGAGGCTACCGTCAAGGGCTGTCACAGGTACTTCCCCGTCTGCAAAGTTGTCTAAATCCGATAATATAGAACTGCACCACAACAATTGGAGTGTTGCTGGGTTGGTAACCCTTAAGAATATCACGTGTAGAACATTCCCAATTCGGAAGGTGACTGGATAAAAAATTGAGAGCAGTCACACCCAATTTGGCGGTTATGCCACGACTTTTGGGGAGTGAAACCATTCTGGTTATGGAACCCTGTCTGATCCCTCCCTCTCACAGTGTGTGCTCCCGCTTGGAAATTTCCACCCAAAAAAAAAAGTCTTTTCAACCTTTCTCCTTTTTGTTTGAAAGTTACACACAACCAACACAACAATGCCACCAAAGTTAGACCCAAACGAAGTCAAGTACATCTACCTCAGAGCCGTCGGTGGTGAGATCGGTGCCTCCGCCGCTCTTGCTCCAAAGATTGGTCCTCTCGGTCTTTCTCCAAAGAAGGTTGGTGAAGACATCGCCAAGGCCACCCAGAAGTACAAGGGTATCAAGGTCACCGTCCAGCTGAAGATCCAGAACAGACAGGCCCAGTGCTCTGTTGTTCCATCTGCCTCTTCCCTCGTCATTGGTGCTCTCAAGGAGGCTCCAAGAGACAGAAAGAAGGAGAAGAACGTCAAGCACAACGGTAACATTCCTCTTGAGGAGATCTTCGAGATCGCCAGAACCATGACCGAGAAGTCTTTCGGTAAGAACTTGGCTTCTGTCACCAAGGAGATCCTCGGTACTGCCCAGTCCGTTGGTTGTCGTGTTGCCGGTAAGAACCCACACGACATTATCGATGCCATCAACAACGGTGACATTGATGGTAAGTTGCATTTACATTTCCGCTCGGTCTCGACAGCGATACTAACTCAGTTTTACAGTGCCAGAGAACTAAGGGGGTTTCCTTATGTACAAACACACACAAAATATAATCGGTTAATATCACTGTTTTCTTCCACAACACTGGTTTGTGATCGTCCGCAACTCCCCTTCTCCACACTGTTTGCCAACACTCTGGTGCCGGGTTTTTCCACCCTATCCGGTTCCTATTTTGGTGCAAACTAGATCGACTTGCTACTTACTCACCGAGATTACCCACGGATGGAGCCTTCATTTCCCTCGCTGAAAAGTTTCACAGAGACCGGGAACACTGACAGTACCCTATGCTTCGGTATAGGAGGCCTCAGATATCCTGGACTCGCCGACTCTCGACAACCTGGGAATGGTTCAATGTCTGTATTTGGTTCTATCGGTCCATTTCAACGAGCATACACACCCTTTTCCGTAGACGGACGATCTTTCCACCACCCCGTAGCTGATTTATAACTACCGCCTAAAAGAAACGAACGACTTTCTTATTCAATAAAAGCAAACCAAAAAAGAGAAACGTGAAAAAAATAAAACACTAGAAACATTCAACTCCCCGTAACGACATTAGCAGAAGTGAGACTCTATGCTACACCCTCAAAAAGTTGTTCAACTCTGGAGGGTTATTAGACTCGGCCTTGGACAAAACAGAGGCCACGTCGTTGTTGGATATCACCACACCCTTCTCGGAGCACTTGGCCTTCTGTTTGAGCTCGGTACAAAGTCCGTCGATGTCCAGCTCCGAGAATCTGGGGTGGGTCGTTATTCTCTCCCACACCTCAGAACACTTCATGAGGTCAACATCCGCAGGAACCACTGCATCGTCATCATCGATACCGTCCTCGTAGTTGGCAACGGGCGCCTGTGGCTTGTTCAGATTGTTCAAGTTGGCAGTCGTTACGGCTGCTGCGGCTCCCTCGTCGTAAGCAGAGCCAAATGGGTCGTACCTGGACTCCTCAGTCACCAGTCCAGCGACAATGTCATCCTGGGCAAATAGGTCGTTGTCGAAATAGTTGTTGTAATCGTTCATGCCGTAACCAGCGTTGTCAAACACGACAACAGGGTCAAACGGAGACTCGTTCAGAAAGGCAAGCGGGTCTTCGTCCGCTTTGGACGCGTTGTTGGACAGCAAGCCAAAGGGGGATGGCGCAGACACTCCTGGTGTTCCCGTCATGTTTGTGGTTCTGGACAGTATGTCCGAAGGCGGTATGCTCTTGGAGTCCATGGACTTGGGGATGGGACAGTCCTTGGTGCCGCATGCAGAGCCCAGCTTGTTGCAGAAGGAGTCGACATTCTCGTCAAAGTGGTCCAAGGTCTCGGTGCCGCTTCTGAACTCGGTGAAATCGTTGGCCTGGAAGTCCACAGCCATGTCGTTGTTTGTGGCGGGCGAAGACTTGCTCGAGACCGACGAGGTCTTCGTGGACTCTGCGAGTTCGGGTATGGAAGAGCTGCCTGTCTTTGTCAGCTCGAGGGAGCCCGTGGTCTGCTTGTTCTGCTTCCAGGGGAAGTCAAACTTGAACTTGGCGGAGGCCGGGGTTGTGGTAGTCGTATTGGAGGACATGTCCGAGCCAGGCGAGTCGGACACGTTGGACGCGCTGGTATTGCTGATGTCGCCCGCGTCTGATGAGCTGCTGGCGACTCGGCTTGGCAGAATGTCGCCCAGACCTCTCTTGCCTCTGAACTTGTTGAGCTCCTGCATCAGAGTGTCCACCTGGATTCGCAGAAACTCAGACTCGTTGCTGATCTGTTTCTTCTCCGACTCCAGCATCTCCACCTTCATCTCGAGCTCTCTCATCTTGCGCTCTTTGCGCTCTCTGAACGCCCGCTGCGCAGCCCTGTTTTGTGCTATTCTCTTGTTCTTGGGGTCATTGGGGTCGGTCTGTATCGGCTTTCTGCCGGGCTTGTTGTGGGCCGGTGGCACGGGAGAGGTGCTATCACGCTCGCTGTGGTGTCTCTTTACGTCTGACATCGTGGTATAATTCGATAAATTCGATAAATTCGCAGGAAGAGAGGCTGGGAGAAAAATCTTAAAAGAAAAGACGAACAATCAAAGACAGCAAGGGCGAAGCTGATTTGTAATACAAAACTGGCACTCTCCTTTCTAGAAGGGGCCAAAAAAGAAATTGAATTTAAGCTCGGACACTACTTTGTATCTAGACAGTACACACGCAATGGATGCTGTATTCTCGGCCAAGATGACGAAAGGAGGTGATGGGGCACAAGAAGAGCTACAGGTCCTGGAGAGGAGGCGAACGGCTATACTTATAGCCCAGATAAAGTTTGCGTGGCGGGTAGACGGTTGAAACGTCGGATGTCGCGGGTTTAACGAAATATTTTCTCCGCACGCGGGTCAAAAACAAATTGGCCCGCATGGGCCCCCAAATCGCACCGAATTGGCGGAATCTAGGCTCTGTACCTATGACGTACACACCCAAAACAAAGTAAATTGGATTACATTTCGTCACAGAAGGTTTAAATTGATTGCAAGTGTAGGCAAATAACGGCGGGCGGTTCCTATCACTGCGGTATGCACACTACCCGAGAAGCGCCACTCAGCCGTGCGGTCCGGCAGGCTTGGGGTGCGTTCCACACGAGGATTCTCTGATTCTCTGGAATGTGAGAGTTGACGATTGATCGCGCGCAATTAATTGTCCGGGAGTTGTCGGGAGCCTTATCTCGGTGGCGAGAATCTCGGATGTCGGATGCGGTGTCACAGACTGGGCAGTTACAGCACGTGCATACTCCGTATTGTCTCTACGCGGGAGGCTCTGATCCACCGCTCACGCTCGGACCGCTAGTACGAGGCCTATGCCCACGCTCTGGTACAATACACTACTGGGATTCGGCGCGCGGAACGCTCCTTTTTTGGACCATGAAGGGGTCCAAAGTGTTGTTAGGGATCCAACCTTAACAGAGACTGGCCCAATGTGTTTGACTTTGATCTTATCTCTGAAAGTCTATCTTGGATGGCGGAAGACGCCCGTTTGTGAACTAAGAGGAAGTTACGCATCTTCTACAGAGAGAACCTTGGCAATGACCCAGATGTGACCAGAATTGGAAATCTGCCCTGTCCACAAACAGCCCGGGGAAGGTATCGCGGAACAGAACACAAAGTTCGCAGATGACTCCTGAATTCTCGGACCTGGCGGAAGATGCAGCCACAAGATAGCATTGGAAACTCACACAGGACAATGCAGCCACAAGACAGCATTGATAAGAACGATGCCCACATGTGCGACTCAGGCTCACGAGTCAAGTGCGGAGCCGGTCTCCAGTACCCCCACCAGCCTCACAATCGATGGTCTTCTTGGCGCTACCATCGCCACGCACGTGAAGTTCTTCGCCGTTACACAGGTTGAACCGAATCGCGTGCCAAGCGTCTCTCCTCGGTATATCTATCTTACGTAATCGTTTTTTTTGAAAAAAGTCGTGTGTGAGCGACATGGCAGGCGGCAGGGTGAGGTGTCCACAAACGGGGGACGACAACAACACCACCAGATCCCGCCCGGCTCCCGCACTGCTCGATCAATCGATTCAATACTCATCTTCTCACGTTACCGGAGACTTCAGCCTTCCGCCTAACCCTTCTGCATTTACAGAGAGTCTTGTGTCTTTTTCTTTTTTGGATCTCCAAGACTCGGCCTCCACTGTTGATTCTGATCTGAGACCCCAATTTCACGTTTGTTCACGAGAAACGATGGTTGTATGTGTTTTGCCTGCTGTTTGTCTGTCGTATGAACGATTACTAACCCTGCTGTCAAGGATTTCTACGAGATTGAGGATATAGATGGTGTGCGTTTCAACTGGAACGCCTTCCCTGTCACGAGAAACGAGGCAGAGAACATCTCATCTCCAGTCGGATGTCTGTACACACCTCTGAATCCAAGAGAGGACCTCCCCGTCGCGAACTATGATCCTCAGGTCTGTCGCAAGTGTAAGGGTGTCATGAACCCATACGCCACGATCGACCTCATGGCTAAGATCTGGACCTGTCCTGTGTGTCTTGTCAGAAACCAGTTGCCTCAGCATTACAGCCAGCTTTCTGCCGAGAACCTGCCAATCGAGCTTGCTCCACAGTCCTCCACCATCGAGTATGTTCTCAAGAGACAACAGCCTCCCCCACCACCTGTGTTCATCTACTGTATCGACCTCTGTCAGGAGCCAGAGGATCTACAGGCGCTCAAAGACACCCTTGTCACGTCCCTCTCGCTCCACCCTCCGGGATCTCTCATCGGTCTTGTCACCTTCGACTCTGTCGTAAACGTTCACGAACTGAAGTTTGAGTCCGGTTCGAAGAAGTACGTCTTCAGTGGAAACAAGGACCACGAGTCTGTCGAAGTCCAGAAACAGCTGGGTATCTACGGCAACTCGAAGAGAACGTGGGTTCAGCAGTTTGAGCAGCAGAACGGAACTATCAACAGATTCCTGCTTCCTCTCAGCGACAGCGATGCCGAGTTCCAAATCACAAAGACAATCGAGAGTTTGGAATGCTCTAAGTGGGTTGTTCCAAGTGGGCACAGAGCAGTTAGAGTCACTGGTACTGCTCTCTCCATTGCTTCTTGTCTCGTTGAGGGTGCATTCTCTCAGTGTGCAGCCAAGATCTCTCTCTTTGCCGGTGGACCTTGTACTCTCGGGCCTGGCATTATCGTCGGAACCGAACTCAAGGAGCCAATCAGATCCCACAGTGACATAGACAAGGCTTCTACCAAACACTACAAGAAGAGTGTTGCCTTTTACAAGAAGCTCGCAAGCAAGGCTGCTGGAATAAGGAAAGATGTCAAGGACAAGTCCATCGACCACGCTTCCACCAGCATTTTCTCTGTTGATATTTTTGCTGGTTGTTACGACCAGACTGGTATCTATGAGATGAGGTCTCTTGCCAACCTTACCGGAGGTGTTCTTGTCGTGACAGATTCTTTCCAGACGTCTATCTTCAAGAACTCGTTCTTCGCCGTTTTCAACAAGGATGAGGAGGGTTACCCATCCAACTACTTCGATGGTACTCTACAGGTGCTGACCTCCAACAGACTCAAGGTTGCCGGTGTCGTTGGTCACGCTATCTCCCTCAAGCACTCTTCTGAGCATGTTGCAGATGTTCAGGTGGGTGACGGTCTTTCTGACCAGTGGAGAATGTGCTCGTTGTCCCCAAGACACACGTACGGTATCTTCTTTGATATGCAGACCGTTCCCGTTGCTGAGCAGAGGAACTCGTTTGTCAACGATGTATGCATTCAGTTCCAGACCACATACAGACACTCAAACGGATCCTACAGAACCAGAGTTACCACTCTGAGAAGAAACACCTCTAACGCCACTGATCTTTCAAATACATTCGATCAGGAAGCCGCCGCGGTGTTGTATGCCAGGCTTGTCGTCCACAAGCTCGAGTCCGGTGGAGAGTACTCTGACCTTCTCAGATGGATCGACAAATCGCTTGTCAAGCTCTGCTCTGTGTATGGTGACTACGCCAAGAATGACTCCAACTCTTTCAGACTTTCTAGTCAGTTCTCGTTGTTGCCACAGTTCATCTACCACTTGAGAAGATCCCAGTTCTTGCAGATCTTTAACTGTTCTCCTGACGAGACTGCATTCTACCACCACACCTTGCTGAGAACGGACATCAGGGACTCCCTCGTCATGATCCAGCCTACGCTCACCGTCTTCAAAGCTGATGGATCGGAGCCAGAACCCGTGCTGCTGGATTCGGCCTCGTTGCAGCCCGACAGCGTTCTGTTGCTTGACGCATTTTTCTACATTGTTATCTACTTTGGCCACGTTGCTGCCGAGTGGAGAGATGCCAATTACCCTAGAGAAGACTACCCTGGTGTTTACGAGATGATTGAGAGCTCCAGAGAGGAGGCTGCTAACCTCATATCCGATAGATTTCCTCTCCCAAGATACGTCACCACCGACGAGGGTAAGTCTCAGGCTCGTTTCCTGTACTCGAAGCTCAACCCATCTGAGAACGATACCCGCTCCACAGGTGGTGCTATGGGTGGTTATGTTGCTGACGGCTCTGACGCCAACACCGTTGTGCATACCGAGGATGTTTCTCTGAAGACCTTCTTTGCGCACCTCGCCAGGTTGGTTGTCCAGAACTCCAGCACGTAACTCCGGGAAAGAAACCTTACCAGAAAAATGATATAAAAAAAAGTTATCTAAAAGTAATTCTATATCAGCTTCCGCAGCGCGGGTTTCCCGTTCCTGTAGATAAGCCGGTTTCGAGGAAATCAGAAATGCCGGAAACGTTTATTCTCCGTCTGATCCAACTCACCCTCGGCGCGCTTACACACACCTGAAATGTATTCTCCGTCGCAGATAAGGCAACTGAACCCTCTTCCTACAGCCATGCTCGCTAGGGCAAAAGACCCTCTCTTGTGTTCCTGTCTCCTGTGATCTCTTTCCTCAGCCAAAACCACACAAAGCCATGGGAACTCCTACTGTTGCGGTTGACTACTCGTGTGGCAGTCCTCTGATTGCTCCGGACCCCGTTATCTCCTCTCCCATTGTCTTCGAAAGCCTTCCCTTTCCGGTAATCGAGGACACGCACAAGCTCGCGGAGGTTCTGGACATAGACAAGAAGACTAAAGACAGTCATGTACCCAGAGACCCACGCTTGCTGCGTCTCACGGGAGGGCATCCTTTCAACTGCGAGCCCCCTCTGCCTCTTCTGTACAAGCACGGGTTTCTCACGCCAGCGCAGATTCACTTTGTGAGGAACCACGGAGCAGTCCCGGAGGTGGCGGACGACAGCATGCTGGACTGGAGTATCAGCGTGGAGGGCATGGTGGACGCTCCCTTCTCCATAAGTTTGCGCGAGCTGATGCAGGAGATGGACATATACACCCAGCCGGTGACTATGGTGTGTGCTGGAAACAGGAGAAAAGAACAAAACATGGTCAAGAAGGGCACCGGGTTCAATTGGGGGGCCGCAGGCACTTCGACTTCGCTGTGGACGGGCCCCATGCTCGGTGATGTTGTTGAAAGGGCCAGGCCGCAGAAGAAGGCACGGTATATCTGGATGGAAGGTGCAGACACACCTGCCAATGGGCACTACGGAACTTGTGTCAGACTATCGTGGGCTAGAGACCCGGAACGAGGAATTCAGCTCGCCTACAAGCAAAATGGCAGCTACCTACTCCCAGATCACGGAAGGCCTCTGCGTGTGGTGATCCCTGGTGTAATTGGGGGACGCTCAGTCAAGTGGCTCAAGCGCCTCGTTGTCTCTGACAAACCGTCCGATAACTGGTACCACTACTTCGACAACAGAGTGCTCCCCACCATGGTGACTCCCGATATGGCCAAGACCAACCCGGATTGGTGGAAAGACGAGCGCTACGCAATCTACGATCTCAACCTACAAAGTATCACCTGTGTTCCAGAGCACGACGAAGTGCTGGAGCTCAGCGACTCCAACAGGGACGACCTTTATGAGATCAAAGGCTTTGCATACAACGGCGGTGGTGTTCGTGTGGGACGAGTCGAAGTGAGTCTTGACCGAGGCAAGACCTGGAAGCTCACAGAGATCGACTACCCTGAAGACATATACCGCAATGCCGGGTATTTCCGTCTGTTCGGTGGACTTGTTAACGTCTGCGACAGAATGTCGTGTTTCTGTTGGTGTTTCTGGAGTCTAAACGTCAAGATCTCGGAGCTCTGTGGCGCAAAGGATATTCTGGTCAGAGGCATGGATGAACGCATGGTGGTGCAGCCAAGAAACATGTACTGGAACGTGACATCGATGCTCAACAACTGGTGGTACCGGGTGGCTATCACGCGTCCATCCGAGACACGGCTCAAGTTTGAACACCCAGTGCTGGCAAACAAAACCGGTGGGTGGATGGACCGAGTTAAAGCCAAAAATGGCGACATTCTGTCTGACACTTGGGGTGAGAACGACGAATCAGCCGGAGATAAGAATGACGCACCTTCTGAGCCGCACGTGGACGAGGACATAGAGATGATGTGTGATCCGGCCAAGAAGGACGTTATTGTGACCCGCGAAGAGCTTTCCAAGCATGAGAATGAAACCAATCCGTGGTTTGTGGTCAAGGGACAGGTGTTTGATGGAACAGAGTATCTCGAAGAGCACCCAGGTGGCGCGCAGAGTATCACCATGATTGCCGGTACCGATGCCACCGAGGACTTCCTTGCTATTCACTCCTCGTTCGCCAAGAAAATGCTCCCCAAGTGGCACATCGGACGTCTAGAAGATGGCAGTGTTGCAGCTGAGATTCAGCAGGAAGACACGTCTTTGAGACCCACGCTTCTGGATCCCAGGAAATGGACTGAAGTCGTTCTCTGCAAGAAAGAGATCATCTCGAACGATTCGCGCATCTTCCACTTCACGCTGCAGCACCCAGAACAGACAACCGGTCTTCCTGTTGGTAAGCATCTCTATCTCAGACTCAAGAACGGAGATGGAAATTATGTCATGCGTGCGTACACTCCAAAGAGCTGTCACCGCACCAAGGGTCTTCTCGAGATTCTCATCAAGGTATACTTCCCAAAGAACGATATCCCTGGGGGCCAAATGACGACTTTGATAGAGGCTCTTGCGATTGGGTCTCCGATCGAGGTGAAGGGTCCGCTTGGTGAGTTTGAGTATCTCGGCCTTGGTAACCTGACCCACAACAACAAACCACGCAGTGTATCCCGCTTCGTCATGATTGCCGGTGGCAGTGGTATAACTCCGTGTTACCAGGTCATAAAGGAGATATACTACGATTCCATGGACAAGACGGGAGTCACCATGTTCTTCGGAAACAGAACCCCAGGGGATATACTCTGCAAAGAAGAGCTGGATCAGATCTCAAGGGAGCGTCCACAATTTAAGTTCGACTACTCCCTCAGTGACCTCAAGAGTATTCCGGAAGACTGGACAGGTCTGACTGGTAGAATCTCGTATGAGCTGCTGGACGGGTATCTCACACAGGATGACGGGGATTGTATGGTGCTTGTGTGTGGTCCCCCTGGCATGGAAGAGACCGTCAAGCAGTGGATGAAACTGAGAAACCTCACCAACGTTGTGTTTTTCTGAAGGAAATATTTATAAATCGAACCCAGCACTATAAAAAAGAGAGTCAAAACCAACCTCCCCGAGGCCCGTACGAGTACGCACGACGGTCCTCCTCAGACAAAGTGGGCATGGTCATGGCGTTCTGGTGCACATCTGAAAAGTTGAAGTTGAAAGTGTCCATGAACTCAGGAGGATGTGGCAACTCCATTTCGTCTTCATCCAGCTTTCCAGCCTGCAAAGTAGGTTCGTTGTTGTAGAACGGTTGAAATGTCTGGTCGAGCTCGTTGACGTTGTCATTCATGCTCGCTGGTGTGCCAGTGTCGTCTTTCACTCTGGTGAGCATTTCAGCCTCCTTCAACAGGGGGAAATTGACATTCCATTTATCAGCGAGTGAAGAAAGTACCCTGATATCCTTGTGGCCTCTGCGCCAGACTTTTCCAAAGCTCAAAAGGCCACGCACGTAGATGGCCATTCTCTCGCTGGTTCCTTGTTTGATCTTCTCGTCTTGGTTGGCCATGATGAACAGGTCATGCACGGCGCACTGGAAGATGAGATATCCAGCAAAGTACGGCGAGTGGTCAAATCCGTGGACATGGTTGAACCTCTGTACCAGTTTGGCTGCCTTCGCGCAATCTTGTATGAGAACCTCCAGGATTGCCGTTGGACTCTGGCTCAGATAGGATCTGTGCAACAGAATCAAGATGACGTAGTACGACAGGTGTAACATCAGCACTCGTGGGTCAGTGGTGTCTGGTCTCAGTCTGGCAGACGGGGGAAACGAGTTGTACAGCACATTCAAAGAGCTGAATCCCTGCTTCAGCAAAATGAGTCTGTGGGAGTTGTGCAGATAGTCTGCCTTGAAGGAGTAGATCTGACTCATACTCCTGTCATGGATATACCACAGTTTTGAGTGAAGTGCAAACACGCTCTCTGACGTGCCCTCTTCGTCTTGCGTGTTGAGTCTCGGCGAGTAGAACGGAACTTGTATACGGAAGTACTGGATACGGCATCCTCTTCCAAGTACAGTGGTGATAAACCTGTCCTGCAGGATAATCGACCAGAACAGAGCAGACTTCGCAGGTGACATCGACACCATCTGACTGGTGAAACTGATCGGGTCGCCCTCACGCGGCATGTCATCGAGATGGAGTCCCATGAACTGTGCCTGAGATGCACACATGGCATCAAACAACCAAGACACCGAGTCGTGGGCCATTCCGAGCTCGTAACAAGACAATATCAGGAGCCCCTGTAGGACGGTGTGGCTGAGTTTCTGTCTGCACGCATTCAGCGCCACCGCCTCTGCCTCTGCGAGAAAGGCCCCTGTAGTGTGCTTGTGGTCCGAGTACAGCGCAGAGTATGCGAAAACCGCACACAGGAGGAGCTGTTTGTCCGAGTCCCTGTTGGGGAAAGCCCACGAGCGCATCTCCTTGATCGTCAGCTTTGAGATGTAGAAGTACGACGCAAAGTACAGATCAAACAGGTCGATCAGATGGCTTCGGAACGCCGCGTTGGTGAAGGTGACGTCTGTTCCGTTCACTTCGAGTACCGACGGTCTCTCGTCATCCTGCTCAACCACTTGCTGTCTCCCGGACAGCGGCCCGTAGAACTCGGTGCGGCCCCTCTCGTCTCGTCTGACCCTCCACGCGGTAGAGACGATCTCCTCCAGGGCGCTCGAGTTCACCCGTATCGTCTCCATGTTGACTGATTGCGTGAGCTGCGGGAGCGACGGCAGGATGTTGGAGAGGTCCAGCCCACGCCCCCTCTCCGGGTTGTTCTTCACCAGCTCCGTGGCATACTGGAGCAGTATATCGCTCTTCACGTCCAGATGATCGACGTACGCAGAGTCGTACTTCCACCTGTGATGTTAGCCCCTGCCAATGCTGGACGGTTAAGCGAAAACAAACTCACTTTCTCTTGTCTTTGTCGGCCGAGTACTCGCAGTTGTCCTCGTTGTTGAACTTCACACACGTCGCACAAGGCTGCTGCCCGTCGCACTTGCGCTTTCGCTTCTTGCAGAAAGAGCAGGCCGCCGTGACCATACGAGCCTTCTTAGTGCCAGCACCCTCCATGGTCTTTCAGCAACTTTTGCCTTGTTTATCCGTGCTGTTATTGGTTGGGCGGGACGGCAGCCGTGCAAGGGGGCTCCAGGGACACGACTTTTGGCCTCTGCACCTTTCCCTAAAGGCTGCTCTGGGCACATCCCAACCCGTGGGTGACTCTTAGTACACGCGATATGTCTTCGTACCTCGGTAACTCGTGCGTTTACTGTGCGAGGAGGAAGATACCGGTAAGCAAAGCCTGTGTTGCCCATTGTGCTCCGCGATGGGACTTTGGTCCCACCCTCTCCCGGACGATGGTTTACTAACCGTGGCGCTAAGTGTGATGGCCAGAATCCGTGCTCGGTGTGCTCAAGAAGCGGCAAAACGTGTCTGTATCGGGCCTTAGCCGACAGGCGGAGGCGGAAGTACCACACGGACTACGTGTCCTATCTGGAAACCAAGACCGCGGCGCTCGAGACGTTCATCAAGGACTTTGTCAAGGACGACGATCAGCTCCGCGAGGACGCAGAGGAGATCTTCGATTCGGTGGCGTTTGACGGAAGCGGCGATGCAGTGCACGCGACTGCTCCCTCTACCGGAGCTGGCAGCAAGGGCGACATGGACAAGTTCAACATGCTGATGTCGCAGGCCCGGAATCTGAAGCTGGACTCGGAGGACGAGCCCGACGAGGAGGAGGCCCTTGAAGGACACATCCCGCTGGGCATGAATGGCCTCGACATGTACTTTACAGACGCTGAGTTCCGCGAGCACCTCACAGGCTGCTTTGAGGAAAACTGTTCTGCCCTGTGCTACGTGGTCCGCCTCACCCTCGGCGAGCTCCGGACATGGCCATTTTCCGCCCAGCTTCCCTCCCAGCAGCTGCTCATGTGCTCTGTGTTTGCCTTCGGGTGTCTGTACTCCGATAATCCTGTCACTAAAGCTGCTGGGAAGCTGTTTGTGGCTGAGGCCCAGGAGCTGGCCATAGGCACTTGCCGTTACTGTCTCGACAAGTACACCTTGCAAGGGCTGTTCCTGTTGTCGTGCTACGAAGCAGGCATGGGCAACGACTCTGTGTCGTATCTGTTTGATTCAATGGCATGCTCTCTGACACAGCACATGGGGTTCCACATCTCCTATGACGAACACTCCAGTGCAGCAAAGTTTGCGCCGAAAAGCACACCTTACACGTCGGCCCTGCTGTGGTCGATCTGCTCTCAGGACAGGTTCATCACCACAGTTCTGTCGGTGCCTTCGTGTATACACTTCAAGCGTATCATATCACCGTTCTACAGCGTGGAGTCCTCGCCTGGCGACCCCAGTCACGCCAATGAAGTTGCTTTCTCATTCACCTCGCGGCTGTGGTATATTCTCGACCGGTTCATGGACCAAATATGTTCCGTTCAGGGAGATGTTGGCGATACCCAACAGAGAAGCACTCTGCTCTCAACGGGTATAAAGGTGTTGCTGAATCTGAAGAACACACTGCCCCAGGAGTTCAAGAACCCGCTGACTTCGCGAAACCCTCAGTGCCAGATCTTCCATCTGATGTACTATGTGTGTGTCATCCTCATGCAGCGCCTTTTTCTCAAAGATAGTCCCGTTGACGCCGGTAACGCCTGTGTCAGTGCGGCAATCTCGGCTACGCACATCCTGAAGAACCTCAACTTCCCCTTGAGGAAATCGCCCTACTTCTTCAGCTACTTGGTCACATGTGTTGCACTGATCCACATTGTTCTTCTCATTGAGAAAAAGAACCAATCGAGTAGAGACGACGGCGTTGACCACTATGCCGAGTTTCTTGTCTGTGTCAAGACCCTAGACGGGACTAGACAGACGTGGAAGCGTGCGACAAAGGACCTCAAATCGTTACACTCCTTTGCGGAGAGTAAAGGTTACTACTGTCCTGAACTGGCCCAGCTATGCCATAGTGGGAAGACATCAGAGATACCCACAGAGAACTGGAATCAGCAGGCTGATAGCCGGTTCTCGTCTACGAGCTATGTTAAAACAGAGCCATTCCAGCCATTCGTATACAACCAGTTTGACTCGACGGCTTACGATCACATGTTCAACTATGGACAGGATCCTTAGCCATTTATTCTACTGCTTGAACCTGCAGGCGACACCCAAATACCTGTATAGACCAACATGCCTCGGACATCCCAGAACCAGAGTGTTTGTGGTGGGCTGGCCTCAATAATTTCGTCCAAGTCACTGTTAGTCCCGCGTAGAGAAACACATCTGTCAGAATATGAAACTGTTATATATAAATAGGCCGAAGAGCCTCACCAGTCAATGGCAGCGTCGCCGCACCCAGCGGCTATCTCTCGGGCAGGCACCTTGATCTTGAACTTCTGGTCGATCCTCCTGAACGGAGTCGCGTTGTTCAGTGACTCCTCCTTGTTGACGCGCCACTTGCCTGTGCCCAGCATCTCGTCAAGCTCCTGGAGCGGAGGCAGGTTGACGAGGATCTTGCCTCCTTCCTCTTTGGCGTCGAACGTGGCCACCGACAAGGACGAATCGTTCTTGCAGGCGCCGGTCTCGTCCTTCCCGCGCTCAAGTACGTAGTTGCGCTTGTGCAGAGGACAGGAGACGTACGCCTGGTTCTGGTCATCTGTGGACAGAATGCCCTGCGATAGCACAAACGCACGTTTGTGGCCGCACATGTTCTGGGATGCGTACAGGCGCCCACGCAGACGGTACAGCGCGATCTGGGTATCCGAGACAAGCACTGTGGCAGACGAGCCGGCCTCGCTTTCCGGTAGCAGGGATGCGTCGCATATCTCGCGCCAGGCTGTGGACGACCACACGATCGCCTTGAAGTCTTTGCGCTCGACTTTGTCGTTGTCGGGCCAGTCGGCCGGGCGTCTCTGCCCACGCTGTCTGATGATCTCCACTGTGTCCTGCTCTTTGTCGGTGTTGATAAACTGCTTGAAGATCGGGCTGTCCTTCTGGTCCTGGATGGCTTTGCTCCACTCGTCGTAGTACATGCCCACCAGCTGATGCATCTGCTCCTCGAGCTCCTTGGCAATCCCGAGCTTGTCGCGTACAACAACGTCCTTGAGGTACTCAATGCCACCGGGAAGAGCCTCCAGCCAGCGCGCCGTACGCTGCAGTCTGTCAGCGGTACGCAGGTAGAACATGAGGTATCTGTCCAGCAGCGGAATCACCTCGTCTGGAGGACAGTCGGCCTGGAGCAGCTGTGCATGCGCCGGTTTCATGCCTCCATTACCGCCCACAAACACGTTAAATCCGTTCTGCACCGCACAGAGCCCAAAGTCCTTGGAGTTGAACTCGGCACAGTCACGCACACAGCCGGAGACACCGCCCTTGAGCTTGTGCGGAGACCTGATGCCCTTGTACCGCTCTTCGAGTCTGATGGCAAGCCCCACAGAGTCACCGATGCCGTATCTGCACCACGTGGAGCCGACACAGGACTTAACTGCACGCAGAGTCTTGCCGTAGGCCTGGCCAGACTCGAAGCCGGCCTTCTCGAGGTCCTCCCACACGCTGATCAGGTCCTGTTTCTTGACACCAAAGAGATCGATCCGCTGGGCGCCTGTGATCTTGGTGTAGACGTCAAACTTCTTGGCCACCTCGCCAATGGCGATGAGCTTCTCGGGCGTGATCTCGCCCGCAGACACTCTTGGAATCACGGAGTACGTGCCGTTGCGCTGGATGTTTCCGAGGTACTTGTCGTTGGTCTCCTGGAGTCCGTGAACGTCGGCCTCGAGCAGGTGGCGGTTGAACAGCGTGGACAGAATGGAGCCGACGGTCGGTTTGCAGATCTCGCATCCCGCCGCATGCGGGTCCTTGCCGAGGTGCTTCATCACCTCCGCAAACGTCTGGAACTGTCTCACCATGATGATCGAGAACAGATCTGCGCGGGACTGCTCAAAGTGGATGCAAAGGTTGTTGGCAACCTTCATGCCCATCTTCTTCATCTCACCCTCGAAGATCACCTTGATGGTGGGCTCGCATCCGCCGCACGCGGTGCCTGCCTTGGTGCACTTCTTGATCTCCGCGACGCTCTTGCAGTCTCCGCTCTTGACGGCGTCTGCAATTGCGCCCTTGGTGATGTTGTGGCACGAACACACCTGCGTGTCGTCTGTGAGAAGGTCGATACCGTCTCCGTCCTCGCCTGGCTTGCCGACGATCAGCTCAGCCGCAGTCATGGGTAACGGCTTCCTCGACTTGACGAGAGCGGTAAACTTGGTGAAGTTCATGATGTCACCCACCAGAATACCCCCCAGGAGATACTTTCCGTCTTTGGTGACCAGCAGCTTGGTGTATTTTCCCTCGATCGGGTCTTCGAACACCAGCGACTTCATCGGGTTGCTCTCTTTCTTCATCGAAGCAGGAAGCCACTTGGGCCCGTTCTTGTCGGCAAAGTAGTCGCCAAACGAGGCAACATCCACACCCATGAGCTTGAGACGGGTGCCGACATCCGGCTCGGTGAACTCCTTAAAGGCGTGGTTCTTGGCCTGGGTGAGGTTGAATGCGAGAATGTCGGCCATCGCAACACCCGGAGCGATCAGCCCGAACGTCTTGTTGTTCCAAGAGGCGCACTCTCCAATGGCGTAGATGTTCTCCTTGGATGTCGCAAGCAAGTTGTTGACCGCAATGCCTCCCCTGGGTGCCGTCTCGATGCCGCTTTCTCTGGCAACTTCGTCCCTGGGCTTGATGCCGATGGTGTAGCAGAGAAGCTGACAGCTCTCCACAGTGCCGTTGTTGTACTTGACTGCAGTGAGCTGCTGGTTCTCGTCAAAGATCAGCTCCTCGACAAGCGTTCCGGTGCGCGCGGTAACACCCAGCTCACGAACCTTCTCGGTCAAAAGGGCGCCTCCCTTGGCGTCCATCTGCTGCGAGAGCAGCCAGTTGGACCTGTGCACCACAGTGATGTTGTCGTACTTCTCCATATCGAGCAGCGCCTTGGCGGCTTCCAGTCCCAGCAGTCCTCCGCCTACAACAATGGCTCGTTTTGTACCTGAAACACTCAGGTTCTCCGAAAACGTCAGCATGTTGTTGAGGTCGTCGATCGTACGGTACACAAAGCAACCCATCTTGCGGTACGAGCATATATCCTCGCGCGCACCCACCTTTGGGACCGGAAGAAGATCCAGCGGAAGCAGTGCAGAGGAGCCGGTGGCTATGACCAGCTTGTCGTAGCTGTACTGCCTCCCCTTTGAGGTCTTGACTAGCCTGTGCTCGCTGTTGATCTCAACGACCGCCTCGTCGATGCTGTAGTCCCACTTGTCTGCGTTTCGAGACTCGTAGAACGCCTCGGGTGAGAGCAGCAGGTTCTCAAACTTGCGGTGCTGGAAGTACTCCGTGAGCCCGACTCGGTTGTACGCGAGGTATGGCTCCTCTCCGATGACGGTGATCTTGTACTCGTCGCTGTTCTGATCGTTGATGAGCATCTTCTCGAGAAATGAAATGCCTACCATTCCAAGACCGACCAGAACGAGGTGCTTACGCACATCGTGGTGCTGTTGCTGGCCCGGTAGCGGTGGTATACCGTGTGAGATTCTCTCTGGCGCCATCGCTTGTCACCCAAAACCAGCCATAGTCCCTCTGCGGGCACTCTTCCACCTATATAAGATTTGAGAGAGGTCGCTTGGGGCGGAGAATGTCTCCGGCCAATAATATCCCCGTTGAAGGTCAGGTGAGGCGGAGAAAGAATGAAACCGGTTTCTGATAACGGAAACCCCAACGGGGCGGAGAATAACCCCGACTTCCGCAGCGGGCTCTGGGGCGTTCTACGAACTCGAATAACGCGCAAAAATACTCGATAAGAAAAATATACAGCAACAGAGACTTGGAAAATAAAAAAGGGGGCTCAGACTTTTTCAAGTTCGATGACGCTCTGGTCCCGCGCCGCGACGTAGCGGTCTTCTCTGATGGGAATGAAGCAGACGAGGGCATTGAGACCGATACAGATGGCGCCGATGATGTAGAAACTGCGACCGTAGTCTGAGGTTCCCTTCCCAGTCACGTTGAACCTGAACACGAGGGAGAAGACGATACCACCCAGGTTTCCAAAGGCACCAGTGGCTCCAGAAACAACACCTGGGTGTTTCTTGTTGATGAAGTAGACGGTGGCGAAGTTGGCTCCGTTACCCATCTCCATAAAGATGGACATGAAGGCAAGGGCAGTAATCACGCCGTGGACGTCGAGGCTCTTCACCAAACCGATCCACAAGAGGAAGATACCCTGCATCAGACCACAGAAGATCATCCAGAACTTCTTGGCCTTGGTGGTCTTGAAGGTTCTGTAGAGGAAATCGGAGATCACTCCGCCAAGCGGTCTGGTGACAACGTTGAGCAGACCCATCATGGACCCCCAGTTACCTGCCTCGGCCTGAGTCCAGGTGGGCGACTTCTGCAAGTAGAGACCAGACAAGACAGCCTCGACGGCGAGCTCACCACCAAAAGTACAGATGTAAGGCAGGGCCGTGAGCATTGTTCTGTAGTTGCAGCAGGTCTTGACAAAATCCATGAGCGTGGGATCCTCTATGATCTCGTCTTTGTAGATGAGGTCGTCGATTGGTACATTTTCAGCAGAACCAGAGTCGTCGTGGTTGGAAGCCTGGGTGATGATCTTGTCCTTGCCAGGCTCGGATCTCACAGAAACAACAGTAACAAGGTTGTTGTCGATGCCGATTCCAAGCACGTCTTTTCTCTGACTCCATTTGCCCTCGGGACAGTCCTGTCCAAACACCATGACAAGGGCAGCAACAAACATGAGGATGAGGAAAGGACCCACGGTGAACGCGAGTCCCCAGGAGCGGTGCAGGGAGTAGCCATCCTTCAGCAAGCTGGACACAAGCGCAGGCATCATGAAGAAGGCAACACCACCTCCGGCGTTACCCCAGCCACCGACAAGCGCATTGGCGGTGCCGACGATCGTCTTGTCAAAGAAGATGGTGGTCCACATCTGGCACGGGACAAAAGAGCCACCGAGGAGACCGATGAAGAACCTTATGGCGTGGAGGCCAGAAACGTTGGTCACGAGCGGGCAGAAGGCAGTGGGGATGGCTCCGATGATGAGGATGCCAGCCATGGTCCAACGGGGACCGAACCTGTCACACAGAGGACCAAGCACAAGTCTGGCAAGCAGAGTGGCACTGAGACCACAGATGTTGTTGTTGGCGATGTCCACCGAGGTGAGGTTGAGATCCTCCTTGAGGGAACCGTGCAGGAGGGGCGGAAACGCAAACCACGACAGAAAGCACACAAAGAAGCCGAGCCAGGATAGGTGGAAGCAGCGTCCGTAGATGTTGATGGGGTTCAGCACCGGGATCGACAGGGCCTTCAGGTCTTTGGGGTTGAGCTCTGGGCTCTTGTATAACGACGAAAACTTCATTTGGATATGGGGAGCAGAAGCCTATGCGAAAAGAGCGAGTGGCAAGGCAAGATGTGTAGTATATATAATCTCTGGTCGACTCAGACCCATTGACATGTTGGAGATAAGGGGAACAGAGGGGGAGGGGGTTATCTAGGCGGAAGTTTGTTTCGAGCTACCAGCAAGCCCCGCTGAAAATCTCAGAGTCTCGAACTGCGGAATATATTATCTGGCTGGACCAATAAGGAAGATACGAGCTGGGGGTCTCGATACAAAGAGGGCGATTTGCGTGAGCAGCGGACATAAATCAGCAATTCCGTCGCGGTTACGAGCGAAGGCCGCACTGGGTTTCCGGTGCCACTCGGCTATGCGCCAAGTGTTTTCGGTGCTGATATTCTCCGCTCCGGTTCCCCAGCACGGAGCACCCCGTGTAACTTTCCCAACGGGGGAAATCCACCGTATCAACCGCGCATCTTTCAGATATCTGGCGAACGATGCGTTATCATGCAAGGCAAACGGCTGAATGAAGCAGCTGGCCCAGTGCCCCCTAACCGTGCTATACTTTTAGGCAATGCACACGACCCGCTGGCTATTTTCCCTGGCGGCCCGGGTAGGAAACGTCTGAAAGCTTATGTGGTTGATGGCACCGATACCGATTTGCGGCGATTAATACATTGTTCACAGAGATAATACAGGGAATATGGACTTGTTGAGCCTGGTAGAGGATGGTTCCATGGGCGCCAGCGGCGGTTCTATCGCGCTTCCCGAAGATGGGGTGTTTCACCTTCCTGTACCACACACAACGATACAGAAGGACCTTGTTGAGGTGCTGTTCAAGCTCCACAGGCAGCACATCCTTCGCTCGCTGGATAGCGGTGCAGAGACCGAGAGCGGGGCCGCGCTCAGCTCACGCAACATGTTTGAGCTGCTCGTGATGAATATGCGTCTCACCGACACACACGTCTCGCTTCTGGTGAAGCACTTCATGCCGCGCAAGTTGCTTCTGATGGAGTCGCACCAGCAGATTGCGCTTGGGAGCGGCAAGTTTGTCGCGCTGGATAGGCTTTTCAGCGACCTGGAGAACGTCAAGAAGACCGTGCTCGTGTGCGCGCGCAGCGTGAAGGAACTCGACCTCGTTGAGGGTCTCCTGCTCGGACGCAAGGTTAACTACAGGAGGTTCAACGGAACGTCTCTGTACGATCAGGAGTCCACCAGCAAACAGGTCATCCAGAAGAAGTACCGCACGATAGTGCACAAGCGTTCCAAGCTGCAGGTCGCGAGCAAGGATGAGGCCGAAGACACATCGAAGAAGTCGAAGAAAAAGAAGAACACAGAGGACAGCTACGTCTCCAGGACCTCGAAGAACCATCCAGACTCCACGCTTCTGAACAGCGATTACCCGTGCGAAGTGTTTCTTGTGCTCTCGGATCAGCTGGCGCAGATGACCGGGACCATTGACTTGATTGTATCGCTCGACCCATTTTTGAGAGTGGACTCGGAATCCATTCGTACCCTAAGGACACCGGTGGGCCAGCCCAGTGGCTATGCGGTGGATGAGCGCAACCTGGCGCCTGTGGTAAAGTTTGTCACCCTCAACTCGGTGGAACACATCATGCTCAAGACCCCGGGTTTCGAATCGGGAGAGCTTCTATCTGCACTCGAAGAGCAGGCACTTGCGGATCTGGTTGTTTCCATTGGTATCAACAGGGGCGAAGTTAAGACTTACAACGAGTTTATGTCGACAGATTTTTTTGGCGGACTGGCCAAGTGGCTCGAGGACCCCCTGCGTAACGAGTGGCCTGGCGTTCACGAACTGCCGGCTTTCTCCGCGCCTCCTGAGGAAAAGCAGACCCTGATTGACGTGCTGAGCAAAGATTTCTCGGAGGATGTTTACAAGCTGGAGCACGCTGACTACCTGTCTGGCAACGGTGCCAGCAAGAAGCACAAGACAGACTATACAGTGAGCGACACCCTCACCTATGAGGACTATCTGAGATACCTCACCACTCTTGTGCTTGAGAGGTTTGAGCGTGTTGGAGAGCTCGTTGAGAAGGGCAAGAAACTGTGTCAGACGATAAAGCTCAAGGAAAGCGGCGAACAGAGGACAATAGAGGAGAACAACGAGAAGATCGGTGAGCGCTACAAACAGCTGAAAGAGGGAGAGGTCAAAGCTGGTGCTCTTGAGCGCAGAGTTGAGAGACTCGATGGAGAACACAACAAATTCACCAAGACTGAGGCCAGTCTCAAAGAGAGACTCGAGTCTCTCAAGGCCGCAGACCCTACAGATGCTAAGCTAGGCGAGCAGGAAACAGAAATCTCACGGCTCGAGACGCAGGTTGGTGAAGCCGAGGTACAGCTTGAGACCATCGCGAAGGAGATCGAGTCTCTGCGCACAAACTACCAGGAGCAGAGTACCGCAGCTGCGGGTCTTGCTCAGACGGTCAAGTTGGTTGAAACCAAGCGGGATGCACTCCTGAAGGAGACAAGCGGACTGAGTACGAGTCTGCGGAAACTGTCTCTGGACGACGCCAAACTGACGTTCGATGAGGAAACGCGTATCTTGCAGCACACCAACGAGTTTCTCGAGGCATACGCTGCAAAGATAGAGAGCATGGTCAAGGAGAAGAACAACCTCAGCCGCGGAGTCAGAGTCAGCAGGTCTTCTACTCCATATGCCGCATAGATTATCAGAAAAATGTACCAATATCATCAAGAGAAAGTGTGTAGAGCGTGATCTGGAGAGTCCAAGCCGCTCCACCCCTCGGCTCCCGTGTTCCGAGAAATGCCGGGACCCATCCCACAACCTGACAATATAGCTGTCGGTACCGTAGCTTTATATGGGTAGCTACCTTGCAACTTTCATTTCAGATTTGAACGGTTCTCGAGCGCTCAATTTCTCGGGAGAACTGTGCCCGGAAGAAGAACAACCGCTAGCGTTTTCCATTTTTAACGCCATTCGTCATTTTTCTCCGTCCCTAAGGAGTCAGATCCTACCCCTCATCTCTCTTCTTCTTCTCCTTCTTTCTTCAAGGTTGGAAAAGACAGAACAACGTACGCTGATCTGTCTCTGATTGTTTGTCCATTGTGGTGTGATGGGTGTATATACAGCGAAGCTGGAGTTTATATCGCGCGATGTGGCTCTGCCGTATCCTGCCAGCATAGAGGAAGCTCGTGCGCTCGGTGAGCAGTTTGTCGAAACCTGTGAGGTGTACACGCGAAGATACTGGGCAGATGCCACTTGGCTTCAACTGGCTAAGGATCTGCTCTTCTTCTATGTGGTTCTCGCGCACTTGCGTGTGGTGTTTTTCTACCTGAGGGGCTACGGCGTATGGGCGGGAGTCAAGGCTGTCTTCCGCAGCGTTGCGCGCAAGTTTTTCAACGTTTTTCTCGCTCTACCACCCGTGAAACGTAAGGTTGACAACGAGCTTGCTGATGTCAGAGCCAAGCTGGAGACGTCTCTCATGCTCACAGGTGAGGGGATCCCTGACTTTGACAAACTCCCACCCAAAGGTTTACCTGCGGAGACAGTCTATGATTTGCTAGAAAAGCTCAACAACATCAAGCACAGCGATTGGCAGAACGGTAGGATCTCCGGTGCAGTCTACCACGGTGGTGAGGAGCTAATTGAGTTGCAGTCAAAGGCCTACCACATGTTTTCTATTGCCAACCAGCTTCATCCGGACGTGTTCCCAGCAGTGAGAAAGATGGACTCTGAAGTTGTCTCCATGACCCTCAATATGTTCAACGCTCCAGATTCTGGATGCGGTACCTCGACTTCTGGAGGAACTGAGTCTCTGTTGCTGGCGTGCCTGTCTGCTAGAGAGTATGGAAAGAAGTACAAGGGTATCACCAGACCTGAGATGATTGCTCCCGAGACTATCCATGCCGGTGTCTTCAAAGCGGCCTCTTACTTTGGCATTAAACTGCATTTGGCCCCTCTTGATCCCGTGTCCTACAAAGTTGACCTCAAGACCGTTAGCAGACTCGTCAACGGTAACACTGTTCTTCTTCTCGGTTCGGCCCCCAACTTCCCACACGGTATCATGGATGACATCGAGGGTCTCAGCAAAATAGCCACTCGTCACAACATTCCACTACACGTTGACTGCTGTCTCGGCTCGTTCATCGTTGCTAATCTCACGAAGGCCGGTTTCAAAGACGTTCCAATCTTTGATTTCAGAGTTCCAGGTGTGACTTCGATCAGTTGTGATACCCACAAGTACGGATTTGCTCCCAAGGGTTCCTCTATCATCATGTACCGTGACAGCAAGTTGAGAGAGTGCCAGTACTACATCTCCACAGATTGGATCGGTGGAATGTATGGTTCTCCTACCCTGGCCGGCTCGAGACCTGGTGCCCTCATGGCTGGATGTTGGGCCACCATGGTCCACATTGGAGAGGCGGGATATGTTGACTACTGTCGTGAGATTGTTTCTGCTGCTCGCCGTCTCAAAGAGGCTATCACAGAGGAGATCGACGATCTACGGGTGATTGGTGATCCAATCGGTTCTGTTGTGTCTTTCACCAGCAACAGTATCAATGTCCACCAGCTCGGTGACAAGATGAGCCAGTTGGGTTGGCACTTGAGTGCTCTGCAGAAACCCAGTGCTCTGCATCTTGCCACAACCTACCTCTCTATCCCTGTCATCGAGGAGCTCATATCTGATTTGAAACGCTCCGTCGTTGAAGTCAAACTCGATGGTCCTGAGAAGGATGCCGGTGACACCGCTGCTCTGTATGGAGTTGCCGGAAGCGTCAAGACCGGAAACATTGCTGGTAGGTTGATCTCTACCTTTATCGATACTCTCTACAAAGTCTAAAAAGGCTCACTGAAAAACCAAAAGGATCTACTATGATCAAATGAAACCATGACCACACTATACTTCTTTTCCGATACATATACTGAACGCAAATACATATCAAACAAGAAATATCTCTTATCTTCTGTTTCTCCTTATCGGGAAACTTGATCCCCAGAAGTAGTGTTTTTACCGATTGTGTCAAAAGGGGCGGGCGGCCCCTTCGAAGGTGGTGTTTTTGACCTGACCAACCTCGCATTCTTCTCAGATCAGGCGCGGTTTCAGGAGGATATAGAGAAAATAGATCAAGATGTTTTCAGATTTTGCACAGTGGGGGTGTCCTGAGTTCTCACGGCTATCGCTGGTGATGGGTTGTATCTCATCTATCGCGTGGCTCGTTGCCCAGATCCCACAACAGATAACAATCTACAAGACCAAATCTGTGGAGGGAATATCTGTTGGTCTGCTCGTGCTGTGGTTCTTGGGTGACATTACAAGCTTCATAGGTTGTGTTCTCACGCACCAGCTTCCCTTTCAGTACTACCTGGCTCTCTACTTCATCTACAACGACTTCATACTGTGTGGCCAGTGGGTTTACTACACTTACTACTACCAGGCAAAACACCGCGTCAGAATAGAGAAGCTACAGGGACTCCCTCTGGACTCAGAGGCTCCCTCATCCGCCGTTCCTGACTCTCCTGGTGCGTCTCCGAAGTACAGTGCAAGTGAGTCATCGATAGGATCATTCAAAGTGAAGACCCCAGGGATGGCCAAAATTGCTGCTGCTACTGCACCACTTGTCGGAAGTACGCGTAGTATGCCCATTCCTGTTCAGGTCGCTGGTGCTGTGGCCGTGGCTTCTGTTTCGGCTACAGACTCTGAGAGCATTGGTAGGGCTGTTGCGTGGTTGTGTACCACCATATACCTCTCGTCTAGACTACCGCAGCTGTACAAGAACTGGAAGAGGAAGTCAGTGGATGGTATATCTCCACTCTTGTTTGGATCCGCACTTATAGGGAACCTCTGCTACACTGCTTCGATCCTTAGCTCGTGTGACTTCATCTTTGCTGAAGACCAAGTTGCTTTCGTATTGAAAGAGCTTCCATATATGCTTGGATCGGGCGGAACGCTTGTGTTTGATACGTTTTACTTCTACCAGAGGTGGATTTACGGCAAATCGGATGGAGACATTTATGATGATTCAGAGATCGAAGCTATGGTAGAAGAAGAGGTTACAGAGAACACTCCCCTCATGTCCTGAGGCCTGTCAATCTTTTGTGCTTTTCGCTCCGAATGTCAACATTGCATTATTATTATTGTTCCATTACGAAATTCATATAAATGACTGGTATTTCCGTAGATCCACTTTTATTTGATGTACAGAGGGCATGTGTGCGGCTCAAGAAATCTGAGCTTCGGAGGTTCCTCGGAGCGAACTCAAAGACCTAAGCACACTAATAAAGAAGGGAAATTTTACGAAAAAAGCAGATTACTTCAATGGTGCACATACATGTACAGTAAGACGCATTCGGTGTAAGCTTTCATAGTGTTGTGAGGTTTAAGTATTACCAAGTAGAAGTCTTGTGTTTGAGTACTTTTGTGCAAAATATGAGATTTTTTGAAAAATAAGCACACACCCTTTCTGAACTTCCAACTTCGCAGTCAGACGGGATGGTAGTAGATAAACTGGTTATACTCATGCAACCCGATCTTGTCTTTCATCCGCGTTATAGAGTAAGGTCATAGAATTCATAGAAAATAAGACATCACAAGAATTTATGTTGTAACTTTCCGTTTTTTTTCATTTTCACTAATGAGATCTGGTTTACGACATTTGAACAGATGATCTTTTAGAGTGAACTACGATACGACCAACGAGTAAAACCTTATGTTTAGGTGTTTATACACATTACTCTTTGCCCAGAGCAAGTGGACTCGAAATGTTGACTGGGGTGAACTTCTTTGGCAGACTCACTCTGGAGAACCTGCTTTTCAGCTTTTGAGTGACGAAATCCATGTCCAAGTGGCGAGTGAGCGAAATTCTCCTGATACAAGAGATGTAGTGCTTTTCGTCCAGCTGAACATCAAGGGGGTCCTGTGTGTGACATCCTGGCGTCAAGGACAATCTGATGGAATGTTTCTTCTCACCAGTTCCATCCTCGCTCTCGTACAGCTCAAAGACGATTTGCGAAAGGTAGTCCAATTCGGGCAAAGCATTCCTTGCAATCTTCATAGGAATCTGGGACTCGTAGATAACGCTCAACAGAGTGTAGATGTGACTCTCCTTAGTGAAGTAGAAAACACATGCAGCCGTGTCTGTTTCCCTGATACGTGCTATATCGGCCAAAATAGACTTCGCAAGTGGCAGAGATGTAAGGAGACCGATATCAAGCTTCTCGTTATCCTCAATACCGTATTCTTGTGGACAGATAAAGTCAAACAAAACCTTTGAAAGACGGTAAAGCTCACGCAACAGAGCAAATCTCGAGTCATCAAACGGAGAGCTAGCAGAGCTTCTTGGAGTCTTGTAACCACTGTCGAGAACCCAACCAATGGATCCAACCGTCTTGGAACTCTGGTTGTCGCCGAGGTTGGCACCATCTGTGACCTTGAAGTTGTTCATGGCAAGGACATTTATAGGATACTCGCTCACAAGCGAAGATGTCTGCTTGATGTCATCCATGTCCTCCGGCTCAGGCAAGAAAATCTTTTGCAAGAACTTTCTGTTATGCAAGGCATCGTACTTCATCGTATCGTAAAGTTCACTGATCTTCGATGGGTGCACCTTTTCCACGGAGACAAACTCCTGGAACAGCTTGTCCCAGCGCTCTTTGAACAGGAAAGGATCCTCACCACAACACCATCTTCTCTGAAATGCGTTGACATCTTTGGTGGCAAAGTTTCTCTCCATGATTTTGTGGTGGTAGTTCATCAGTTCGACAACTCTCTTGATGACCACAAAAGGCTCTGGCATCTTTGGGGGCCATGCAAACTGGGGAGGAGCATCCTTGCCTTGTCTCAAAAGTGGCTTGAGCTTCTTCTTGACCTTGTCCATGAGATCCTTAGCCGCATTGGAATCATCTAACAGATCCTTTCTCACTTGCAAAAAGTTATCCGGTAAATCATCCTGCTGCAGAAAAGAACAAGCAAACAGCTGTGCGGAGGCAACGACACGCCTTTCAGAAGAGGTGAAGATTTTAACATCCTTCAGAGCATCCTTGTTGAGAAGCTGAACGTCCTGTCTGAGCTGTTCTCCGACATCTGAAGCCTGATATCTGGCAGAGTGAGTAGGCTCACCACCCCACTTGAGGATGAGCTGAACTTTTTCAATGGTGTTATCTTCAGAGATTGTAGGCTTGAGTTGGATTTTGGTTCCAGGGAACGTCATCTTCTTCTTGAGGGCTAATGCAAGCTGTTGGAGCTTAGCAGGGTCCTCAGCCTTCTGTTTCTGAGCCAGTTTGACGGTTTCGAGGACAACCCTTAGGTGATCAGGCTCGCGGATGATGACTTCTTCCTTGTGACCCTTGAGCAGCATGATGAAGAGTGGGGATTTGAATGAGTACTTGAATTTCTGCTTAGGTGTTCTGTCGGCATGCCTAACAACGGCAACATGTCCCTTGAACACCCACTTTTGCTTCTTCTCCTCAACGGCTTTGACAGGAGGAGCGATGATATCTTTCTTCCTCTTTTCAGAGATGAAAATGTCCCTCAAGATACTTGCGCAGGCATCATAGTATGCCACGTTGTCTTTGACAAACGAGAAACCATTCACATCAATGACGTAACTCTTGCCATTGGCACGAAGAAGGTCAAACCCACAAATGGTCTGACCGAAAGCACGGCAGACCTTCTGAGCCATAAGACGCTCAGTATCAGAAAGCTTTGTCACATAACGCACCTCCTTACCATGTGTGTTTCTTCTCACAATACCATCCACAACAGGGGACTTTCTTGTTTCGGCATGGCAGAAGTTGGGGCCCACTGTGTAGGCCTTGACGTCTTCAAAGTTGTCAGTGTCCACAAACTTCTCGTAGATGAAAGATCCCTTGGTTCTGATCATCGAGAGAGTTGGGTCAAACTCAGAGGACTTGTTACCAATCTTTCTGAAAAGACGTCTACCGCCCCCACCGTTGCTCTTGGCGTAGTAGATGTACACGTTGTGATCCTCACCGTCAACCGGCTTCTCCACAAAGGGTTTCTTGAGAACCACACCATCGACAACAAGCGTATCGTCATCCGCCATTTCCCATTGAGGTTCTTCAACCTCAGTGACTTCGACCCCGACGTCCTTCAGCTTTGCTCTAAGACCATCATCCACCAGAGGACCACCGTCACGCGAGATGACCAGTCTCTCTGGAGTGGGGACACCAGCAGCGTGCAAAATCTGCAGACAAAGACGTCTATCCCAGAGAGACTTCTGCATGATGAGGTCGTCGATGGTGATAGGCTTGCGCAGGTTGACATATGAAATGGCTTTATCAAGAGGGAACCCTGTGGAGAAGAAACTGATCAGGAAATCACAAGTGGGCCAGTTCTCTATTGACTCATCAAGAATGACCTTTTCACCAAAGATGACAGTCTCAAACTCGCCACTGGCGTTCAGTCTGTTGAGAATGTGACGGCATGGCTTACTCAGAACCTTGGTGTCCATAGCACAGACACCAATGGTGCCAACTTTGGGCAACTTGGGGCCCGAGTACTCTGAAACAGATACCGATCTCGACTTCATCGACATAGAGACTCCATTTCCAATGCTGAGGTTGCTGATGTTGGAGATCGTGGGCTCCAGCTTCGAAGGAGAGCCAAGGTGGTGATCCAGGGGAGAGCCGGGGAAGTCCTTGGACGATATTTTGGGCTCGTACCCCTCCAGTATGGGCGCAATGGCTGTCATTGCCTTCCGTACAAGCACCTGGGATTCAAGTGACTGTGGGATCTCCTCGTTGTAGTCTTCCTGATCGCTATCGAGAGATGCAACCTCGGAAGCAAGGCCAGACGCAGTCGTGGCAGCGTGGTCGAGAGCAGAGTCCACAGAGCCCAGGCTTCCCGATAGAGACATATTGCTGATTTGTGCTTCCCGTGATATACCTCTAAGACAGTATAAGCACCAGGGATGTATATTGGCGGTAAGAAAGAGCTGGGAAACAACCCACGTTCCCCCCCAAAAAGCTGCGCATCGTTGCACGGGTGTCGTGCGCACTCCCTAAAAACCAGAGGTAGTGCTTCAGCCACAAATATTCGGGAAATTTTTTTTTTCTTAAAAACGCTCTGAACAAGACAAAGCGCTTGTTACATTGAAGGCTACCTTACAGTATGGCTTTGAACGAGAAGGAGATCAAGAAGAGGAGAACCGAGCCACAGAAGGGATCAGTCAAGTCCTCCAAGGCGCTCGGTGGCACCAGAATCTTCTCACCCTTCAGGGTAAGTCGCGCACCTCTCCGCAGACAGAGACACGAGTACTAACAGATAACAGGTGATTGGAAACGTTACCAACGAGGTGCCACTGGCTGTTGGAACTCTTGGTCAGACTTTCTACATCGTGACAAGTGTGGGACGTTCTTTCCAGATCTTCGACGCAAACACCTTGCAGCTGCTCTTCGTGTCTAACAAGCAGACCCCTTCGTTGATCACCGCTCTGGAGGCCAGATTCCACTACGTCTATGCAGCTTATGCTGACAAGATCGGCGTCTTCAAGAGAGGTTTGCTTGAGCACGAGCTCCAGCTGCCTATCACAGACGAGAACGTCGATGTGCTCTCCATGAGGGCCTTTGGTGACTTCATGGTGGCCTCAACCAAGCAGGAGGTGTTCGTCTTCAAGAAGAAGTCTCAGGAGGACAAGTACCCCACAGAGCTGTACCAGACACTCAAGATCAACCAGGATGACGGCACGGTTGTCGGACTTGTGCATCCCCCAACCTACGTGAACAAGATCGCGGTTGCCACATCGCGCGGCGTTCTGTTGTACAACATCAGAACAGGAAAGCTGCTGCACAGCGATACGGTGAGCTTCAAGGACTCAGTCACATGTGTTGAGTCCGCTCCAGCTCTTGACATCATTGCCCTTGGTACCGCCAACGGCACCGTTTATCTCTACAACCTGAAGAAGGGTAGATTGCATAGAAAGATACAGATTGGCATAGACACAAGGATCAACGACATATCCTTCAGGACAGACGGAACTTCACACATTGCATTGTCACTATCCAACGGTGATATCTTCTTCTATGATTTGAACAGAAAGAGCCGTGTGCACATTTTGAGAGGTGCTCACAAGGAACAGAAGGGTGGTGTATCTGCTACCAGATTCCTCAACGGTCTTCCAATCCTGGTGACAAACGGAGGTGATAACAGTTTGAAGGAGTACGTCTTTGATGCGCCAATGTCTAACTCGGACTCTTCGATCGTCTCACCTCCTCGTCACCTCAGATCAAGAGGTGGTCACGCTGCTCCACCAACTGCAATCCTGTTTGCCGACACCAAGTCACACTTCCTCTTGTCAGCTTCGTCGGACCAGACATTCTGGGCTTTCTCTCTGAGAAAGGATGCGCAATCGCAGCAGCTCTCTCAAAGAGAAAAATCAAAGAAGACCAACGGAGGCCACAAGTTTCCTGAAATCACGAGCATTGCCCAGGAGTCTGCCAGAGAGAGAGAATGGGAAAATGTTCTCACCACTCACAAGAACGAGACATTCGCGAGGACCTGGAACTCTAGAGACAAGAGAGTCGGTAAGTGGAAGCTCGATACCATTGATGGTGGTATTGCTTCTAGTGTCTGCATCACCCAGTGTGGTAACTTTGGCCTAGTGGGTTCCTCTACTGGTGGAATCGGTGTCTACAACTTGCAGAGTGGCTTGCTCAGAAAGAACTACAAACTCCACACCAAGACCGTCACTGGTCTTGCTGTTGATGGTATGAACCGGAAGATGGTTTCTTGCGGCCTTGATGGCGTTATTGGATTTTACGACTTTTCAAAGTCCAGATACCTAGGAAAGCTCACTTTGGAGGCTCCTATCACCCACATGGTGTACCACAAGTCCTCTGACTTGGTTGCTGTGGCTCTAGACAATCTCTCGATTGTTGTTATCGACACGGTTACACACAAGGTGGTCCGTGCATTCTATGGCCACTCCAACAGAATCACTGCGCTTGATTTCTCTCCAAACGGAAGGTGGATAGTCAGTGCATCCCTCGATTCTACGATCATGACTTGGGACCTACCAACAGGCTCTTGCATTGACGGTATCCGCGTCCCTAGGGTTGTGACCGATCTCAAGTTCTCTCCAACAGGCGACATGCTTGCTACTACCCACGTTTCCGAGACCGGTATCAGTATCTGGACAAACAAGGCCCAGTTCAAGACCATCTCCACTCGCCAAATTGATGAGTCCGAGTTCACGGATGCCTTCCTACCCAGTGTATCTGGTGATTCGGGAGCCACGATACTTGAGGGTGCTTTCGACGGTGATGAAGCTGTCAAGGATGCCCATGTCTACGTTACAGCCGATCAGATCTCCGAGGATCTTATCACATTGTCGTTAGGTCCAAGGTCAATGCTGAGTACTCTTGTCAATCTTCAGCAGATCAAGGCAAGAAACAAGCCTAAGGAGGCTCCTAAGAAGGCCAAGGATGCTCCATTTTTCCTCCCTTCTCTCACCAACTCGAGCACACCAACTCTTGATGACGGGTCCGAAGTAGCAAATGGCTCTGTTCTTCTCAACAAGGACAGATCTGTGTCCTTCGAGTCTGAGTTCACCAAGAAGTTGAGGGAGTCTGCCGAGTCTGGCAGATATGCATCATTCTTGGACTATCTTGTCACTTGCCCGCCATCTACTGTTGATGCAGAGATCACCTCATTGAACGGTTTCGAGCCTTTCACTGAGATTGCCTGGTTTGTGTCTGCTCTCACAGAAGGTCTCAAGTCAAACAGAAACTACGAGCTCATCGAGGCATACATGACTTTGCTTGTCAACGCCCACGGTGACATTATCTTCAACCTCGAGAAGAATGAAGAGGAAGAGTTTGACGACGAAAACTCTGAGACAGAGTCCATGGATGAGGATAAGGCGGATAATGGTGCTCTGTTGGATGCCTTGAAAGAATGGGAGGCCGTCAACACGGCAAGAACCGCAAAACTGGACACCATTGTCAAGTATTGCTCAGGGGTGCTCAACTTCTTGAACGAGATATAAGATAGGTATCAACCGGCATGATCGATATATAAACGGGTCTAGTATACAGTTTTAACAAGTCATTTCCGTCTTGTGCGGCATCCGTAGTGAATCACGTTCGTAACTCCTGGAGACACAGAGAGCACACTCCGGCCCAGCTTCTTGCCGCAGGCACTGCATAGACTGGACTCCTTTATCAGGACACTCTGCGATTGCAGTTTCTTCTCCATCTGCTGCTGCTTGACCACGTCCACCTTCAACAGAGCAGACACCATTCTCGACTTCTCGACGCGCGTCTCAGTATCCCGAAGTTGGGCAAGAAGAAAGAAGTTTATGTCTGAGATTGGGGTATCCTTCGGTAGGCTGCTCAATACCTTGGAAAAAGACAACATGGAACCATGGCTGGACAAAAGCGCAAGAGCCTTGTCCATGTTGATGGCGTGACCCTTTGGAGGGTTCAGGTATCTGTGCAGAAGCTCTTCGAGCCATGTAGTGCCCAGAACTTTGTCCTCAGCATACAGCTCTGCACAGTAGGTCAAAGCGCTGTCATAATCGCAAACATCGAACACGAGAAGGTCTAGCACTTCACTGTGAAGGGAGAGGAGCTTCATGGGGAACATCTTGAGCTTGAGGATCCTCTCCTTGTGAGCGGGAAGTTTCCTGCTCAACCCATCCAGAAGCTTTATCGACTCTTTAGCGTCATAGAATCTGCTGGTAGAGAGGAGTTTCACACACTCAGGGAAAACATCCAAACTTTGAGAGGTTTCCATAGCGTGAACATAGCACCGTAGAAGGCACATGTGGAATCTCTGGGTTTCATCACCGTGCAAAAAGATGAGATGCGTCAGATAGTTTATCAAAAGCTCATTGAACTTTTCGTTCTCCGACGCCAACGTTTTGAGGAACTTGAACACAGAACCACGGTCGAGAGACTCAGACTCCAGAGTATCGTTCCAGAATATAAGCCTCCCGTAGTCGACATCAACAGAGATAGGCCATCTGCAGTGTTTGAGTATGATATCCAGATTGTCGTTGTTGAGCCTCTCCAAGTACCTCACAGTTTTCCTCGGACCAGAGAACTCGGGTGTTTCGTCTTTGGATCCTAGCTCGTAGAGCAAATGCAGAGCCTCCTCGTGGGACTCTCTCTCGTAGTAGAAGTCTACCAGATCACCCCACAGTTGTAAACGAGTGAGCTGGGCATTCACCACCGCGGAATCACAAGCGTTGTTTACTCTCAACAGAGGCCCAATCATCCTAGGGTTCCTATAGAGATAGCAGAGAAAGAGAGTTGTATCCGTGAGTTTCAGCATGTCTTTGAGTGTGGTATCTGTGGATTTGTTTTTGGAGAACACAGTGTAGATATTCTCCGAGACCATGATCCCGTTCCACTCGAACCTTTCGAAGCGAGGATCCAACAGCCGAGAGATCTTTCTGCGCGAGTCTGCCAGAAAGGGAATCAGATCTGAGACAAGAGTATTGTACTTGGCATTGGCGTCGTCTATATTTTTGTCAGAGCCGTTCTCTTTGACTTCGTCTTCTTCCTCTGTTGGGAACAACGGGTCTCCGAGCGCCTGTGGTCCTGCCTTGATTGCCTCTGCGACAGGATCGGGAAGCAAACCGATGACAAAGTCAGGGGATGCCATGTAATCAATGAACAGCGTCAGAGCAGACGAGTAATCCCCCTTGTTGAACAGTAGCTTCCCACTTTCAATCTGGTAGTTCCGTATCTTCAAGAACCGACGTTGTCTGGGATCCATGTCACTCTCGGGCTTGGCAAACGCATCAGCAGGCAGCCTGAGTGCCAAATCTAGAGCGTCGTCAAGTCTGTTGAGCACCTCGAATTGTGACAGTTGATCAGAGTAGAGCAGCCTGTCGAAAACGAGCAGTTTACCCGTGATAGACACAAACAGGTGGTCATCATCGAAGGCAACCGAAGAGACGGTGTTGGGGAGACCCACACTCTCGAACACCTCACCCGTGCGAGCGCTCCGTATCTCCATGGCCTGGGGAGTAAAAGTGACGGCATATGGAAACCAGTAGGACGTTGCTGCGTTCGGCTGGGTCCATGAGAATGGCTTTTTCTGCAGGACCAGCCCACCGGGGATCTTCACATTCTTTGGACCGCGTGGTGCATACTCATCATCATAGATCTTGACGGCTGTATTGTTTCTGGACACGAGAAACTCACCGTCTCCCACGCCCATGAACTTCACCTTGTCGTTCTGGGAAGTGGCACGGAAGTAGGACCTCAGCGAGGATGAATTGGATGCAGACTCGAAGAGATACGGCACCGGTAGTTTGGTAACAGAGTCTGCTGCTGTATCTATAAGCCACAAACCGTTTGTAGAAGCGCCTAACAACCGTTCTGGACTCATGAATGCGATGGAGACCATTCTATCGTGTGCAGGTCTGTCTGTTTTGGAGGCTAGCTGTGCGTCCTTCCACGTATACGTGGTCATGGTCTTCTTCTTGGCAACACAGAGATACGTGCAGTCACAGGTCTCGGACTCGAGCGAGTCTTCCGTGTCATAGTTGTCTTCTATGGGCACAGTGGCAAGCGTCAGGTCGTCTCTGTAGTGTGTGTGATTCTCAGTCGCGGATTGCACGAGCACAGCAAAGGCAGTGACCCCTACACTGACACTCTCTATGCTGAGGTCTTCCGTCTTCACAAGCGAGAGGCTTCCGTTCGTGGCAAACACCACCAGCAACCCGAGCTGAGACAACAGAGCGAGTTCGGCCACCCCGGCGTCCGCGACTTTGGCGGACAAAGCCTGCTCCAATTCGGTATCGAGCCCGGACAGAGCACTCTCCTGAAGCGTGGTGACCTCCTTCGGCTTCACAGAATCGCGCGACACCTCGATTGGCTCGCTATACGGAGCCAGGGTATGTGTCCACACCTGCACGGAGCCGTCTGATAGCCCGAGGAAGACTGTGCCATTGGAGGTCGCAGACGCCGTGATTGTCCGCCTCGAGTCCACCTCGAGAATGCCCCGCGGAACAACGATACGCGGCATCCTGTGTATTCTGACAGATTTGTGCTTGTGTGAATATACAGAGTCTGGGAATCCTTGAAGAGAGACGTGACGGGCCGGTTTGGAGGCGGGAGTGTGTGAACCCAATAACGTGCGGCCTACCAACACACCCAGCTTATCCCCCCTCTCTCTTGATAAGACCGATCGATTGAGCATGGCAGACACAAATCTGACTAGACTGCTACAGCAGACGAGGCAACAGAAGGCGAGAAACAACAGGAGGGCCGAACAGTACGCGCGGCACCTTGAAAAAGCCGTCACGGCGATCTCCACATCGACATCTTCAGACACGCAACTGGTCGGGAAGATGACACAGATACACAGCGATAGAGACAAGATCGACCACCAGCAGAAGACGATGCTAAATCTTGAGGCGCGATGCAAAGCGCGAGCGGAAGACCTACGCAAACAGCTCGACCGCTCCAAGCGACACCTTGTCAAACACGGTGTTCTGCCAAACAAGGACGATATCACGGATAACGTGCTACAGCGGCGTACTGAGCTCCTCGACCAGAAGATACGAACGATAGAGAACTGTGTCAAGCTGGTAGAGGAGGAGAACGTCATGGGCACGAGCCAGAACGCTACAGGAACAGCATTTGTCATGGAGTGAGAAACAAAAGGTCATTAGATTAGAAAAAGGTACGTAGCATGGGAACCAAGGGAAACAGAAAACACCACCGATAGCGAAAATAATCAAGAAAACCGGGCTTAAATCCAAGTAGTCAAGGGGAGAACGGAGCTGTGACATCAGGGAACGGGAGGCTGACCACCCTGGGCAGCCTTCTCCCAGGTCTTATTCCAATGCCAACCGGCATCGATGACTCGCAAGAGATCCTTGAGTGCCATGGGTCTTTTCAGCCTCTTGTTGTCCATGACGAGACTTTTGTAAACGATGGAGTAGTCTTTGGACTGTACAACGTGCTTGAGCTCTTTCTCCTGCAACTTCTTCTCCAGCTTGAGTCTGCCGTTCATCGTAGAGTTCTCAGGCGACGGAATAAGCCACTTTTTATTCTGCAACTCCCACAGAGAGTCACCGGCAGTGAAGGGAGCGGCTGGATCTTGCATCTCCCTCAGACGCTTGGCCTCGTTCAGAATGTCGAGGCTCTCCAGGTAATCCTGGGAGGGCTCTTCTTCGTTGACGGTCATCTTCTTTGTAGCGATGACCGGCTCGCGTTCGTCTATCTCAAACAACGATGAGTCTATGCTGGATGAGTCGGTTCGATTGAAAAGCTCTCCGGTGATCTCGTCCGAGTCGAGGACCTGGTCTGCGAGAAACCGTAGCTTGGAAAAGAATAAGGTGAAGTTGATGGATATCTGGACAAGCAGCTTTTTCACCTTCTTGAACAGTCCACCGGAGGATGCTGTATCGTCGATCCGCAGCTGTCTTGACGACGAGGGGTTCGCAGAGCTGCGAGCGGTGTTTTCGGTGGCGGCCTGAGGATGATCTATGGGAACAGCTGTACTGCTGGACTGTTTCCCTGGGCTTATCCGGCTTGTCAGACCGCTGTCTTTGGTAATGGTGGATGGGGAGTTCTGGGATACATTTGTGACCGTGCTTTCGGAGAGTGCTGTCGCCATCTGGACAAAGGGGTGTAGAAAAAAAAAACAACAATACGAACTTCAAAAACCGGAAAGTAATCCAGTATCGCCCGCTAAGGATATAACCCCGCCCAGAATGTATAGATCTATCCCCGGAACCGGTGATCTTCTCAAACAAAAGGGCTCTTTAAACAATAGGCGCTGTTGCCCCCTTCTCTGGCCGAGAGCGGAAGAGTAGTGTGCGGCAGCAGGAAAGAGCAACTTTGGTTCAGTTGTATTTTATGGGAATGTACTGTTTTTATGTTACAGAAGAGAGCTCAAGCCTTGGTCTTCCCCCAGGAAGGATCAAGCGTGTCAGTCTTTGAGAGCTTTGTCCAGATTTCGAGTCTCTCGGAAACGCGTTGCTTCTTAACAGGGACGGCAACAGCTTCACCAGACTTACACCATGCCACACGGTACACGGCTATGGACGCACCGTTGTGGGTGCCTGGCCAGCTGCGCGACTTGTAGTTGTTTCTGTAACTACCGTCATATCTCTCCAGCTGCGGCAAGATGAGCAGCGTAACGACAAGATCGTTTGCATCTTCTTTGGGACACATGAACACCACGTCGTTCTTATTAGTTGTATTAACCGACGTGATATCGTAGTCCAAGATCTCCTCTTTGTCGTCTGCAGCGTCGCCAAAGGGCGGCGCCGTCTTGAGAATGCCAATGTGGTGCAGGATTGCCACAATGTCCGAATCATCCGTGTACACATCTGTTCCCCACAGCTTTCGCCTGCTGACATTTTCGTTGTCTGCGATTGCCTCAGCGGGAACCCGAACATCAACGAGGCAATTCACGTAGTTGGTGATACACGCAGGAAGAAGCTCTATAATCTTGGGTGCCTCATTGGGATGACTCACGATGTGGTCCTCAACATCTTCTTCAACGTCCAACAGCCTATGTACTGATTTGGCGGTAGGATTGGCCTGGTAGAACACCGAGCCGATGTGTCTGCGTTGGAACTTCGAAGCGTATGTGACAACATCGGAGCTATCCACAGTTACATGCTTCTTCGAAAACTTCTCCACAGGAGCGTCCGGTACTTGCTGAGGCTGCACCGTCTCGTCAGCTATGAGGGTAGTTTGTTCACCGGGGGCATCCTGTGTTGCGTTAGGGTCCATAGCGAGCATTCCATTTGCAACCGGCTCAGTCTTGGCCTCCTGATTGTTGTGTGCGTGCTCGTGCTCGTGATGGTGATGGTGGTGATGATGGTGATGGTGGCTGTGCGGGGCATTAGTGGCAGGAGGCGTGGACTGTTGTTGTGAGTAGTGCAGCATTTCCGGCAACGAGGGCAACTGGTTGGCATTGGGAGACTCGCCTATGTTCTGTCTCCTGTGGTCCACGCCTGTGCTGAGTGGTGCAGGCAGTCCAATAGACGTCTCTGGTCTGCCAATAGAGCTATTGCCAGACGAGCTTACTTCCACAGGGTGTGAAACAGCCGGCGTGGGAACTGACACTGTACTCGGTGTGTTGAATCCAGGCAATTGGGTGTCCTGCGGTCTGAACTGCGCGAGGGGGAACGTGGGAGGGCCACCTGCTCCACCATTTGAAGGAGGAGCAGGGGGAGGAGGAGGCGGTGGGCCCCCAGGACCCGCGGGGAAATCTCCGCGCTCGTTATTAGAGAATGGAGACAGAAAGGATATTGGTGGGAGTCTCACCGGGTTACCGTTACTTCCAGAACCATTGGATGGCGGTATTGAAGACCCGTTGTTATTGGCGTTGCTAGACAAACCGTTAGAGATGGAGGGTAGCTGGTTGCCACTACTCCCTGAACTGGCAACGCGCTGATCTCCAGACTCAAGATTCATGGCACTGATTAGAGTATGTGGGAGTCAGATGAGCGGTATTATACAATGGACAGGTACACACAAATTCCTCTGGAGCTCCTTCTGAGCCCCCCTTTCTTGTGAGCTTTCCTCCGCCAAAAGAAACACCATGTTTATGACACGACCCTTTGATGTGGTTTTGGCACGACAGATGTTAAAAAGAGCCGCATCAGAAGTTCAGAAGGGGGCAAACGGATTATCTGGCACTCGATCAATCAAGGATACACGCAACCAACGATGCTACAGGCGCAGTTCACATCGCTGCTCAATGCCAACAACTTCATTCCTCTACCCGAGACAGACGTGATCACGTCTGAGATAGATGGCTCGTTCGCGGTTCCAAAGCAGTCCACGTTACTGGCACTCATTGACCAGCTTCACGCACTCATGGTTGACTCGCAGAAGGACGGCGCCAATCTAAAGCAGATACACCGGGATACCAACATGGCGTACCTCAAGATTGCGTCCTACTGCCGCGCCATTTTGCTTTCTCCGACCTTGGATGACAGCTACGAACTGGCACATGTGCTCAAGATATGGGAGATCCGCATTCTGTGCCTGTTATTTCTGACGGACCCAGCGTTTTCGAAAAACCCAGCCACCCATACGGTGATTCCAAACGCGAAGTTCCTGAGATCGGAGGTCAACATACTCATAAAGGAGCTTGTGAAGATCGAGGAGACGCGGATAAAGCGCGAGAACCGCATTGTGGATAAACGCCCCGCGGAGATGAGACTCCCCGAGGAGCTCGACCCATTCTTCAAGGATTTGCTCCGTCGTGTGAAGTACGGTCCGAGTCTTGTGCTCATCAACTACACGTACATGGATCTGTTCGACCTGCGCGGCGCGCTTGCCGACGCAGCAGATCGGTCTGAGAGCGAGGGGCTGCTCAAGAGAATAGAGATCTTGGCATACGCAACCGCAGCAGCGATGATTGCCCGCAGAGAAAACCTGTCTGTCTTCAACCTCCTGACGGGAGCGACAGCAGATGCCCGGAGGACTACACACAAGAACGAACTGTACATCTCGCGGTTATCGCTACTAGCCACTCTCATTGGGCTGATATACCTGTTCAGAGAGTACTCCAGCTCGGCGAAAGCCGTTGTGGCAACTGCAGTTGAAGGCGAGGACAGCATACAGGCCTTCACAGAGTCATGCAATGAGTCACCATACTGGGGGAAGATACAAGAACTATTCGCACAGGTTACACAGGAGCCGCCTTTGGGACAGCTGTCAAACGTGCTGCGGACCGTGCCCCCCGTATACGACGACGAGACCGTGGGAACCATTGACGTGGACAGCAGCGAACTGAAACAGCTGGCACAACTTCAGGTGCTGGTTCACGATCTAAAGATCACGGGCCGCATTCTGTGCTCTCTATGTGCTGAGTTTGAGCTCGTGTTGAGACAGGAGTACGCACATCTCAATCCCGACGAGGACCGCGACGAACTAGACAAGGCGCTCGAGACACTGAACCGACTATGGTTCAACGGCAACGTCAGCAAGGTGTACGGGTTTGAATGATCGCTTATCTTATCTGGGACCGAGCCGCAGAGAGTGTGTGCACCCACCGAGGGTTGCAACCCTCGAAAAACCCACGTGATGAACAACGCAAAAAATCTAGAGTACAGAATTTCCCGTGTCAGTAACAGCCTCTGGCCGTGGGTGCTCTGCTCCCTGTCGCTCCCTCTGCCTCTCTGCCTTGGTGAAAAAATTGGTGGTAGGTGCCTAGGCAAAGTTTCAGTCCTTTTTCCTTTCCTCTTGTTTCTTGTATATTACATCAAACTCATCTATAAAAATGGCCGGTTCGACTTTGAAAGACGTTGTCACCCGTGAATACACCATCAACCTCCACAAGAGAGTATGTTACTTTGTTTGAAAGCAGGAACAAGGACGAGAGAAGGCTCTGGGAAACATCGGACAGGACTTCGCGAGGAATGTCCCGCTCACCATCTACGAGAACCCACCACGAGAGACTACACACGAGGAAGCATAGCTCTCATCAAGGTGTTCATGTTGAGATTCGAGTCTGTGTGGGTTCTTCAGACCGGTGGTTGTTCGAGCTTGTCCCAGCCTCGACCTTGTTCTACCCTTCACTCTACGAGCGAGATTTACTAACCACATTTCCAACAGTTGCACGGTGTCCAGTTCAAGAGACGTGCTCCAAGAGCCGTCAAGGAGATCAAGAAGTTCGCCAAGTTGCACATGGGTACTGAGGATGTCAGACTAGACCCAAAGTTGAACATTGAGTTGTGGAAGAGAGGTATCCAGGGTGTTCCATACAGACTGCGTATCAGAATTTCCAGAAAGCGTAACGAGGAGGAGGATGCCAGAGAGAAGCTTTTCTCTTACGTCGAGCCAGTCAACGTTGCCTCCGTCAAGGGCTTGAGCACCGTTGTTGTCGAGGACGAAGAGTAAGTTTTAAGTACACCACAAAAATTATAATATCTCTACGATTTCACCAGTAGCCACTAGATCACAGTAAGAGCCACGGAGCTCACAGAGGTGTATTCGGGGCGAGGGAGCCGGAGAGATCACAGATCACAAAGTTTACAAAGCTACAGTGAAAAGTCGAGGAGAGAGCCAGAGTTATGGATTATACAGAGCTATACGAAACATCGAGACACCTATCATCGCTTCAGTTAGTATGCCAACTTGTCAAATGGGGCCCTCGTTTGCTTCAGAGACCAGCGAGGACAGTTCGATCAGTGTAACTATGACTATAAGATTACCGTCATCACAAAAAGAGACAGCCCAAGACGGGCTACCCCATATAGCTTTTGCTCAATTGGTAGAAAATGAAAATAAGATTATCATCCTTTCGAACTGCAATTCACATCACCCACCACGCGAGCGTGGGTGGATCCTCCAGTCTCCTCGAACCAACGAACGGAGTGCATCACAGCACAGAACCAAGACTTACCTTGTATATTCAGCAACCCTCTGGATCCAGGCTGGAGCCTTTTCCTGCTGGGGGCCTGGCCTGAGAAGAAGAGAGGGAAACAAGAGAAAGATTTTTCGGCTGGTCTTCTCGAGGGTAGTGTACACGTTACCAAATCTTGCGACATGTCTTTGAGTGTTGTGTTACAAGCTCTCGCGAGCTTTAACAAGCTTTAACAAGCTTTAACAAGCTTTAACAAGCGCTGTCAAGCTCTAGCAAGATCTTACATCCCTCTAACAAGCCCAAAGTATTAGAAAACCCAGTATAAATATGAAAAAGAACAATGGAAACCCGCTCCAGCCCCGTGGATGTCATGATTATGTGTGTGTGAATGCGTTTAGATGTGAGCAGCAGCTTCTCTGTCCTGTCTGAAGGGGACAGCCACCGCAGTGCCGAAGCCGGGGTCTGTCTTGCGCTTCAGGTCAAAGTGTCTATCGAAGAAGTCCACCATCTCGACGAACGACTTGGACTCGTTCATGCTCACGTGTATCTTCCTGGGCAGCTGTCCATCAAGCATACAGCTCAGGTGGTGCTGCACCAGTCGGAAGGGCAGGCCGTAAGCAGTGGCCAGATCCCAGAACCTCTCGACGGCACCCCAAGGAGTCTTGTCAAACCCAGAAAACAGAGCTGGGTTGTTCAGTATGCCACGCACGGACATGACACCCTCGCAGCCCGTGTACTTTGAGATGGAGTATGCATCCTCCAGAGTCTTGCAGTCTCCGTTGGCAACAACAGGACAGACAACAGCTTCCCTCACGGCCTTGATCTTGTCAAAGTCAGCAGGCTCCGACGACCTTGTGTTTTTGGTGCGGCCGTGAACGGTGATGAAGTCGACGCCGGCAGCCTCAACCTTTTTGGCAAAGGCAACAGTCTCACTCACATCGTTGTGCACTCTGATCTTCACCTCGAGACACACCTTATCCCCATACACGTCTTTGACGGCCCTCACCATCTCTGCGACTTTGTCTGGCTCGGACATCAGAGCTGCACCGATACCCTCTCTCACCTGGTCTCTGATGGGACAACCGCAGTTGAGTCCGATGCCATCGACATACGGGTGTATCATCTCCACCATCCGGAGCAAATCCGTCGTGTTGTTTGTGCCTATCTGCACTATGAGCGACCTGTCCCTTGAGTTTGTACTGAAGTCACTTTCTCTGGCCATCTCGTTACGCACAAATTCGCGCGCAAGGATCATGGGCGAGTACACGATGTCACAGCTGTACTCCCTCACAAGCTCTCTGAAGGGGAGCTTCGAGTATCTCACCATGGGACCTGCTATGAAGGCGGGCCTGCCCTCCTCCTTGCAGCGCTCTAGGATCCTCAGCGGATGGTGTTTCGGGTCACGTTCGGCCAACCCAGCCACGTTTGCCGTTATTCCTGACATCTATGGAGCTTCTATTCGGTATATATGAGAACGCAACTGCCAGAAAGAAGAGGAGCAGTCGACTGGTAACTCCAGAAGGCGTGGAAGCGAAGAAAAAAAGTGGATAAAACGGCTTCGGCATCAACCTGCCGTTTGCGGCAATCAGATCCACCACTTGCGCCCGGCGCGCACCCCAGGTATCTGCGCCGCCTCCCTCCAACACCACCTTGGAGCACACCCCAGTCGACACGTCTTTGGGATGCGCCCGCGATGTGCCTGGCATATTTCTCAGCCTCAGTATTCAGCGCAGTTTTATTCAGCAAAACCCATCCACCCATACGCTTACATAATCAGCATTAAATCGGGTGGCACACGAAGAAAATTTTCCGCGAGGATTTCGGTGTGGGCGCGGCTCATTTGCGAGAGTCTTTTCTCTTTCAGCCTCAATGGAAGAAACAAAGAGAAGAAACTCGGCTGAGGGCCAGGAGGAAGCTGCCAAGAAGGCCAAAGTCGTGTCTACACGTGAATTGCCCAAGGGTGTGGCACCCATAAAGGCAGAGTACCTGATCGAGACGACCAAGACGATCAGCTACAACGACGATGAGGCCGAATCGAGCGGCCGTCCAGGCGAAGAGGCCGAGAAGCCCACTAAGGGCAAGAACAAAAAGGGCCGCGGCCAGAACAAGAACAGAGAGCTGAAGCAGCAGCACGAGGAAGTGAGGTTGTGTTCTGCCCTGACTGATCCTGACAACGTCAAAGAGTGCAGATTTGGCGCCAAATCCTGTAGATTTGTTCATGACGTCCAGGTGTACCTTGACTCGAAGCCAGTCGACATTCAGGGCATGTGTCCTGCATTCGAGGCTATCGGATACTGCCCTGCAGGACTCAAGTGCCGCTGGTTGTCCTCCCACTACGATAAAGAGAACAACAAGCTCACCAGGGACACAGAGCGGATCGCTCTGTACGAGAAGGAGGCGGGCGAAGTGAACCACATTGCCATGGCCGACAAGATGCAGTTGCAGAAGAGAAAGTACCAGTTTGGACAGTCCGACAAGTACATCCCGTACCTTGACGCCGTTGTGGCCACTGTCAGAGAGCAGCACGGCAACGATGACGGTTTGGACGAGGAGCAGAAACAAGAGCAGAAGGAGAAGGCTGCAGAGTATGTCGAGGCTCCGTTCACTGCTGGCGAGAAGAAGAAGCTCAGCCTCAAGGGTGCCAAGATCGTGTCCCCTCTCACGACTGTTGGCAACCTGCCATACAGACGTCTGATGAAGACACTTGGTGCGGATATCACCTACTCGGAAATGGCTCTCGGTTTGCCGCTTGTGCAAGGTGCCAACTCAGAGTGGGCTTTGCCCAAGGCTCACAGATCAGAGTACCCTGGTTTCGGTGTGCAAATCGCCACCTCGAGACATTGGCAGGCTGCAAAGGCCGCCGAGGCCATCAGCAAGCTCACAACACACGTGTCTGAACTGAACCTGAACTGTGGCTGTCCAATTGATCTGCTGTTCAGACAGGGACAGGGTTCTGCTCTCATGGACCAGCCCGCCAGAATGATCAGGATCCTGAAGGGTATGAACGCCTGTTCGGGAGACATCCCCGTCACCGTCAAGATCAGAATGGGTACCAAGACCGACCACCCTACCGCCGAGAACCTGGTGAAGCGTCTTGTGGCTGAGGGAGATGTGGGTGCCATCACGATCCACGGAAGATCGAGACAGCAGAGGTACACAAAGGAGGCCGACTGGTCTTATATCTCCAAGATCGGGTCCGTCGTCAAGGAAGCAAACGAGCTCTACGAGGAGGACAAGGACAAGCGAGACCGCGACCCAGTGTACCTTATCGGAAACGGTGACTGTTTCTCTCACGAGGACTGGTACAAGGCCGTTGCTGATCCAGGTATCGACAGTGTCATGGTGGCGAGAGGAGCCCTCATCAAGCCATGGATCTTCCAGGAGATTGAGGCCCAGCAGTACCTTGATATTTCAGCCACAGAGAGACTGGCCATTCTCGAGAAGTACGCCAAGTTTGCCGTTGAGCACTGGGGATCCGACGAGTTTGGCCTCAACTCCGCGAGACGCTTCCTGTGTGAGTTCATATCCTTCACCCACAGATACATTCCAATTGGCATCCTCGAGAGACTCCCACCCAAGCTCAACGAGAGGCCAATGCCATGGAAGGGCAGAAACGAGCTCGAGACTCTGCTTGCCTCTACCGACTTCAAAGACTGGATCAAGATCACCGAGATGTTCCTCGGTCCAGTCGGTCCTGGTTTCACTTTCACTCCAAAGCACAAGAGTAACTCTTACGAATCTACAAAGGCATGAAACACAAACAATCCCTTAATTCATTTAGACTCTCTGGACTTCACCTCCTGTGTAACGGCATCGTAGTCCTTAGACAAACTGGCAGCCTGGGACTTGAGAATGGTGATCTTCTCGTCTCTCTCAGCAATCTCCTTCTTGAGCTTGGCCACCTCCTTCTCGTCAGCAGCGTCGAGAGAGTCAACCTCGGCCTTCTGACCAGAGGCACGCAGCTCCTCCTTGACGGAGATCAGCTCAAACACAAGAGCATATGTTCTCGTGAGTATCAGGGTCAGGAAGAGGGTGAAGCCACAGAGGTACATGTTTCTCTGAGCGTAGAATCTCCTGGCCTGAACCTCAGACCTGTCTCCGACAATGGCACCCATGGCAGCAGCGCCACCTTCCGAAGAGCTTCCGTACATGTCGAGCTCGTTGCCCACACGGTACACCCTGTTGACTGCGTCCAAGAAGAGAACCAGAATGAACGCCAGGATACACTTGATTGTGATCTGGACCTGCTGGGAGTTGAATGGCACCCTCAGAGTGGTGAGAACGCTCTTCTTGATCCTTCCAGGTAGAGGAAAGGACAGAGCGGCAAATAGAACCATCTCAGTGACCAAGAGGCCAAAAATCTGGAGAAAAACACGAGGTTAGCACACGTGGTGGATCAATTGAGGGGCAAAGCACATACCATATTGTAGTAAAGCGCCATTTCCGGTGGTTTTTATCTGGTTGGTGTAGAGAGAAAGAGAAGGAGAGTTTTAGGCCTAAGAGCAAAGTGACGTTTCAGGTGGGTTGCTCTGGGCGAAGAGCGGAGGGTCGTGCGGCGTGTTTTGCAAGGCGGGCTGGTTTATGAAAAATCGTTATCAAAATCGTTTTTTCTGTATAGAGAATGCTATGACTTTTTCAAAGTCTTACGAGACTGGGCAACAGCGTCCTGGGAAACGTTGGGAAGCGACTCCCTCGTGAACTTGACGGTTGCGAGAGGCAGTGGCTTGAATAGGATATTGGCAGGCGACTCAGCAGGAAGAGGGTCGATGATGTTCTGGGGGAGGAATTGGGAATGTTCCAACAGAAAGTGCTCCCTGGCCTTCGCGTCATCCGCTTCTATGCTCGAGATTTGCTGTTGGAGCGTGTCAGCAAGATGCGAAATACGGTCGTTCACGCGGTGTCGCCTGTCTATCTCCAGCACAAGTGCATTGTAGGACCTCACAAAGTTGTTGTAGTAGTCCACGAGGTCCAGAACCTCGCGGTGGTAGTCCTCCGCCTTTGCTATGCAGGACTCGAGCGGACCGACCCCGGCTTTGAAGTCGGGCATGTAGCGTGCCTGCAGTTTATCGTGCGCAAAGCTCTGCAAAGAGTTCACATAAGCCTCGACCTTTCCGTAGAACTTCTCTGACTGGTCACAAATGTTGGATATGTAGTCGCAGTTCTGGCTTATCTGGACGCGATCCTGCTCCAGGATGTCCAGCACCGAGGGCAGTTCTTGTACGTCGTTCTGGAGTACTGCATACAGTTCACGTTTCTCATCCTGAGGTATCTGTGGAGACTGAAGCAGGGAGCTTCCCTTAGTGCACTGGTCGTAGTGATTTGATAGACTTTTCAGCAGAGACACCATATCGAGTTCGAGCTCGCTGTTCATGTGCAGCAGTCGGTTGATGCTGTCTGCGTCTTTGTCAATGCTGGCCTGTGGTTTTGTCTTTGTGCTCCAGGGAAGGGACGAGCTGCTCACAAACAAGTTGTAAAGAGAGTCAAGATCGTGCTGGAAGGACTCAATGTCAGTGTTGAGACTCTGCAACAGAATGTCCACGCGGCCCTCGTTTGCCAGAGACTCGGTGTGCTGCAGGAGAGCCTCAATGTTGTGCACCAGCCCCTTGATCCCCTCGTCTGATACAAAATCAAACAGCACACGCGGTGCATCCTCAGACCTGTGAAACTCCGGCTCCAGCCGAACGTTCTTGAGAGAGTGCACTATGTTGGTGAGTCTTGCCATGTCCTTCTTGAGCTTTGTGTTTATCGAAGTGCTCTGCTCCATCAGCTGTTGTAGACACATCACCAGCGAGTCTTTGAGTATACCGAGCAGCCGTAGCTGCTGTTTGGTAGCATCAAACAGATACACCAGCTTGGGTAATCTGTTGTCTCTGCGGGAAAGACGCTCTGTTGAGGACACCAGATAGCCGTTGGCCTTGCCGCATATTATCTCCGCCTCAGATAGCCGCTGGCGTGCATCCAGTATCCACGACGTTATATCTGTCGGTATGTCCATATAAACAGCGGAGAGCACACAAACAAGAGCTGAGACCACTGAGAAGGATCCGCTGCCCCTTTCAGCCTCCCCCCTCGCCTCATCTCCCCCCAGAATTGAGCCGCACCGTGTGGGACGACCAGGCCTCTTCGCTGGCCAATTTCACCACTGAAAGACTCTATGCTACAGTTTTCTCCACCACGGCGGAGTATGCGCACTATCGGTATCACACCGAGTCCAAATACTCGGTCATCACCTTCTGAAAGCCCGTTCACAAGCACTGTAGGCTGACTGGCACCTATGTTCTCGGGATAGTACACTACCTTTGGCCACCCTCAGTTTTTAACCAGGGCGCTTGGGCACGAAGGTACAACACACGTTATCCGGGCGACCAAACACAAGGGCGATGCAATTTGTACCGCCTAGCGACTCGCAGCTGCTTCCGCGAAAACGGAGACAGAGCTCGTCGTCGTCGTCGTCGTCGTCGGATGACGAGCCCAGGAGGCCCATGAGCTTTGCCAGGCCTTCCAGCACACAGGATGCAGCCGCTCCTCCCAGGATGTCGATGATGAGCGCTGTGTGGAACGAAAACGACTACTCAGACTTGGAGAAGGAGGATGTGTCCATGCCTGCGATGGTGTCCGAGCCCGAGGTATCCGAGAAGAACAAGCGGTACGGTATAGGTGCCAAACTGCTGCACAAGATGGGCTACGTCGAGGGAAAGGGTCTTGGAAAGGACGGTGTGGGGATAGTCAACCCCATCGAGACGAGTCTGCGGCCCAAGGGACTCGGTGTTGGTGGTGTGCGCGAGTACAAGGGTCCAGATGAGGATATGGACTCCAGCGAAGACGAGGATACGCGTATGGATGCAACCACGATAAGCTTTCAGAAGCGGAAGATCCCGGACCTGTTCACCATAATAGAGATTATGGAACGTGAGGGGCTTACCGTGCCCACTGAGGTCAAAGTGTTCTCTGATGAGCACGCTTCCGAGTCAAACGAGCAGGTCGAAAAGGTGAAGATCCACTTGCTAGACATATACGACGACTGGATGAGCTTCGTGAGCGAGAGAAAGGAAACCACTTTCAAGATTGAGCAGTGCATACAGCAGGAGCGCATACATGATGCCAATGTGAAGAACCTGTCCATACTGGCGAAAGTTACAGAGTGGGCCCAAGGCGTTGACTCTCTGGAAGAGATCATACCTGTGCTGGCCAAGAGCATGGAGGCTTTGACGATCACCCCAGACGTGGCTGCACTTGCAGAAACCACTATAGCTGCTTTGGTGCGACCCACGCTGCACTCAGTCTTTGATCTGTGGAATCCAACCGACTTGGATAGTACTACGTCACTCATAGGCCGCGTTGAGGAACTGGGAACACTACAGGGCAAGATCGACACCACTCGTTCCCGCGGGAGTGCTCTTGACAGGGTTATATCTGAGGAATGGCTGACGAAGATGTCTACTGCATTTGGTCCAGAATGGGACCCTCTCAGCAACGTCGATAACGATCTCACGTGTGTTCTGGAATGGCGTGGTGTTGTCTCCGAGGGTGTTCTGCACAAGTTCTACTCACAGGCTCTTGTACCATCCTTGATGAGAGCCTTACAGGAAAGCGACTTGGCCAAGAGCGGTGTGGGTGCCGAAACTTGGTTGACTGACTGGCTGGACATTCTAGGCGAGCTGGGAGAGCCTCTACTTTCGGAGGTGTATCAGAAATACGTTCTGTTCTTATCCAAACACTGGAACTACGAAACAGAGACCCTTCCAGAGGAGCTCACTGTATCGTGGAGGGATATGTTCGGGGAGGATACCTATCTGTCTTTGCTTTGCCATGGTGCTTTGAAAAAGATGGTAAGCGACATACGTGCTGCTCTTGACCTCACCAAGTGCTGCACCTCCAAGGCATTGGACACTGTTATTCATGCCATTACGGACAAGCTCGGTCTTCCGGAGACAGTTTTGACAAAAATCATACAGATCGAGGTGGTGGAGAGATTGTACAGAGAGCTGAGACGAGCAACTACAGAAGGTCTGGATTGGAAGCAGCCTGTGCTCTCTAACTTGCAGTTTTGGTGTGTCTGGCTTGAGCCTTACTTGGTGCACAAAGATGTAGGTGCCAGATTTGCAGAGATCATGGACTTGCTTAACAGAAAGACTGACTTGGGCATCAGAAACATCCAACACCACGCTACGAGCATCCCCGATGATGAGCCATCTGTGGACACCGTGCTGCAGGAGGTGGAATCCTACAATCCTGGCGAGAGCATCGAGGAGACTGCCAACACGATCAACGGAATCACAACTGCGCAGTACAAAGTGACGTTCAAGGACATCGTGAACGACTACTGCTCCGGGGCCGGTCTTTTCATGAAGCCAGAGAAGAGCTTACAGTCGACCGAATCCCACAGAACGATATACCGTATCTCGCGGAACACCAACGGTTCACGCGGGGTGCTGTGCTACATCTTCCAAGACGTTCTCTATGCTTCCTCTGGGGGTGATGAGTTTGAGCCTATCAGTCTGGAGGAACTACAGAGTATGATTTAGGGATGACGGTCATAATTCTATGTAACATATATGTACTATACTGACACTGAATAACTAATTACATGATTCGGGTGGAGAGTTGCGAGCTCAGTTTTCCTTGGTGACGGCTTCCTCAACCTTCTCGACGGCCTCGGTGACGGCCTCGGTGACGGCTGGAGCAGCATCCGCAACCTTTTCGATGGTCTCGACGACGGTCTCCTTGGCCACCTCGACAGTATCCTGGGTGGTCTCGGCAGCGGCCTCAACAGCGGCCGCAGCAGGCTTGTCATCGATAGGCAGCTCGTCCTCATCTCTCAGCTCCTCGCTGTACACCTCTGGGTACTTTCTGAAACAGTCCTGCATGGCCTTGAACTTGTCAATACAGTCGTAACCCTTGGGGTCGGCCTCGGAGTAGACGAAACAGGAGAAGGCAGCCTTGAACTCTTCACCGCATGGACCGTCGGCCATACCTCCGAGACATGGACAGTCCCAGTTGATTTCACCGGTTTCCGGGTTGTAAGCGGCACTCTGCGAACCCTCGCCATCAGCAGCGGCTTCTGGAGCACCCTCCGTTGGCTCCTTTGACTCCTTTGGCTCAGCTGGAGTAGCTGGCTCGGCGGTCTCCTCCTTGGTATCGTTCAGTACCGGAGTGGCAAAGCTGTACCAGGTGAAACCGGCGGTGGCGGCGGCGACTGGAGCAAGCACGAGGAACTTGGAACGAGCTCCAGCAGCGGCGTGCGAGCTGTACTGACGGCGGGCCGAGGCCTTAGCGGCAACACGTGCCGAGCGTGCAATGGATCTGGCGAACATCTCTATTTTGTGGTGTAGACTCGAGTATCTGACTGGTTTCAGTAGTTGAAAAATTACTAATCCAAACGGATTCGCCGCCCAAAAGCACGGTTGTAGTGCCCTTACCAAATTAGCTCGCGCACTTCGTCCGAAGCGGCTTTTTCCTCAGCGGAAATTCCTTCTCAGAGGGTGACAGAGACACAACAAGCACTCAAACCAAGGCCAATGGACTATCAGAATCGAGTGGGCTCAAAGCAGGGCAGTGGTGGTGTTGCGGGTGCCGAGGAGGCGAACAGACAGCGCCGCGAAAGGATACGGCAGCTGTTGGGGACGAGTATCAACATAGATAACGACCCTTACGTGTACAGAAACCGGTTGGGAATACTGGAGTGCAAGCTGTGCTATACCACGCACAAGACAGAGAGCTCGTATGTCACGCATGTTGGAGGCAGGAAGCACCAGATGCAGCTGATGACGAGAGCACAGATGGAGAAGCAGCAGACAGACACCGCTGGAACCTCCGGCGACGCAGCATTGCTTGCAAACGTGGCTAAGCGGAGATTCACAGCTATAGGACGCCCGGGATACAAGGTAACGAAGGTGCGTGATCCGGTGACGTTCCAGAAAGGGCTTCTGTTCCAGCTGAACTACAAGGAGATATCATCGGAGGTGGCGAGACCACGGTACCGTCTCATGTCCAGCTTCGAGCAGAAGGTGGAGCTTCCGCCTCAGAAAGAGTTCCAGTATCTCGTTGTTTCCGGAGAGCCATACGAGAACGTGGCATTCAAGGTGCCAGTCGGTGCCATCGATAGATCAAAGCAGAAGTTCTGGGACCACTGGGACCCGGATACGAAGGAGTATTTCATCCAGTTCTTCTACGACAAATAGAACCAAAGTAATTGCTAATGTACACCAATGAGAAAAATTTACACAGAGTTGAGAGTAGACTTGACATCGTCGAGATAGAGCTGTAAGTTCTCCCTGAGAGTCTCAAGCTTGGACCCCGTCTTCATGAAAGACTGGAGGTACTTGTCCTTCAACTCCTTGGCAAGGCGCTCCAGGTGAACAGCATCGGACTCAATGGCACTCTTGGTATTACTCTTCTCGTCAAAAGTCTTTTGAGCCTCGCTCTGCTGCTCAAGCGCAACTTTGAGCTGTGCATGCCATGTCTGGATCTTGGAGTCGATCTCCACCATCGCTCTCTCGGCCTCACTGGCCTGCGTTTGCAGTCTTGAGCGCAGAGTGGATACACGCATCTCCAGCATCCGGTGCTCTGTCTTGGCCTGGCTGATGTCATTATTCGACTGTGCTAGCTGCTCAGTCACAGTCTTCTCGCGAGCAAGCAGAGCGCGGATTCCATCCTCTGGTTTCACCAACTGCTTGATAGAGTTCGCCAAAGATGCAAACGTGTTGAGCGACTCTGTGAAGCTGTGCGATTTCTCCCTGGATTCCTGAATCTGTTTCTCCAGAGTCGTCTGTGCCTCTTCGAGTTCCTTGAGACTGTCCATCAGCTGCTCCTTCGACTGCGTCACCAAACTGCGCTTCAGAGCCACGTCTTTCTCGAGTTCAACCAGGATCTTGGAGCGCTCATCAACCTGTTCAACCAACTTTTGCCTTTCGCGTCTGAGCTCATTCTTCCGCTCCAGGTCGTCGTTAGACTGTAGCTTCTTTTCCTTAAGCTTGTGAACCTTATCGTTGTGCATCTGCTTCAAGTGAGGCAGATCGTTCTCCTTATCCTCCACAAATCTCTTCAGATTTTCCACATCGCTCTCAACTTTGCTTTTAGACACCACGGCGCTCTCCAATGTCTCGCTGGCGTTCACAACCTTGTTGAGGTCTTTGTGCTCGGCCAACTCTCTTGTCATTCTGCGTCTAGCCTCCAGGAACTTCGACACAGCAACAAGCTGGTACTTGAGCCTGTCTGCCTCAGGGCGCAGCAGGTCCTGCATCGAGAAGTCGTTGTAGTTGAGACTCGACAGAAAAGCCTGTATGAGACGTAACTTGGCTGCTCTCTCGCTGAAATTCATGTAGGAACCACTGTGGTAGTATCCGGCCTCGTCTTCGAGCGGTTTGCGGTATGTTTGCACCTTGAGCTGTACATCAAAGTTCAAAATCGTGTCGAAGATGTTGGTCACAAACATCTGGTTGGGTCTTTCAAGCTCAGGTATGGACGAGTGTATGTTGTTCTCCAAAAGCATTCTGTGAAGCTCCTGAAAGCTGGGCTCGGGTGCCGAACGAACCATGGACGATCTGATAGATCTACGTCCAGAGTGTGACGACGACATCCTGTTTGATTGTTGCAAGGTAGATAGAGGAAGAGTAGGAGACTGCCACAAAACAAACGCGACAAAAGTAAACAAACAATGTGGTCGGCGCACGACATTGTGTTTTCCGAGAAGTAGTGTGCTGGCTAATGAAGGTTGGGGCTTCACAGCTTGTTGTTAACAGATTGCCACCTTGTCATCCCAGACACACCATGGATGATAGATGAGAACATCAGAGACTTCTACTGCTGTTATCTGCTGCGGTCTGCGCCGAAGCCTAGGTCTTTTTACATAGGGTCCACCCCGGATCCGGTGCGGCGACTGCGGCAGCATAACGGAGAGCTCAAGCGTGGTGGAGCTTACAGGACCAAGAAGATAGGTTACCGGCCTTGGAAGATGGCGCTACTGGTGTACGGGTTCCCGTCTTTGGTCTCTGCGCTACAATTTGAGCATGCGTGGCAACACGCATACCAAACTCGACATATCGCCAAGGAGTCTCGTGTTTCCATGCGCAAGGCAGATGGATCGGGCCGCGATGTCCACAAGAAGACAGCAAACTGCAAGCTGTTACTCATGGCGCCCGAATTCGTGAGACTGGGACTCAAGGTTCATGTTTTTGACAGTGAAGTTTACGGCGCGTGGTGCTTGAACAAGCACGCAGTATCACTGCCAGATCATGTTTTGGTAAACCGCCAGATAGAAGACCCGGTGATCCATGATGGCAATTACGACGATCTGAAGCTGTTTAGAGAGGCAATAAAGACGCGCGAGGACACACTTGTTGAGAGTTTGAAGGAGAAACTAAGCAACAGAGGCAACTGTGGGGTATGCTCGATACCCGTGACTGTATCTCCTGCGGAGTCGGTGATTGCGTGCTTCCACGGATCGTGTGAGGCAGTATACCATCTGCGGTGCTTGAGGACGAAGTTCTTGGAAGATGAAAGTGTTGAGAGCGATATCACACTACCCACGAGGGGAAGGTGCTGCGATTGCAACAAGGTTCTCAGATGGCCAGAACTGGCCATGGTATCACAAAAGATCCGCAAGGGCCACAGCGAAGAGGCTCAGGAGACCGAGGACGAATCATGTATATAGTGGAAATAGCTTCAAAGAATGATTACACAAGAAGTGAAGTTAGCAAAGAATTGAACAAGCAAGATAGTACTATTCTCTTCAAGAGACACTATGTACTCTCGGCAGAACTATGTACTTTTAGCAGAACGCTTAATGGCCACAGTCTCGTTGGCTTCAGCACCGGCAACCTCAGTAGCCTCCTCCTTGACGTCCTTGTTGACATCCTCATCCTCCTTCTTGGCATCAACAGGCTGTTCAATGAGACCAGGGACAGCCTCGCCAAAGAGAGAAGCGACAATGAGACCAAAGAACATAAACACGACAAACAAGAAACCGAGGAAAACGGAGACATAGTAGAAGAGATCGTTGTATCTGGTGATAAAGACAGGAATTGGGTCTGTGAGGAAAGCCTTGAAGAACTCGTCGGCACCCTGGAGGTAGTTAGTGGTCCAGTTGACAATGTCGTCGACCTTGGCGCTGAAGAAGTTGACAGCCTCATCGGTGTAGGAAGTTGGTGGAACCTCAGGCTCGAAGTCAGCCTTTGGAGCACTCTTGGCGGCAACTTCCTCCTCAATCTTAACCTTAGGGATAAAAGTCGAGTTACCGATAATCTCAGCCTCGGAAACATCGTGGCCGAGGTAGATGTTGTCAAAGAGGATGTCTTCGTTCATAGTCCACAGTTCGAAACCAAGACCTCCGATGGGCTCAAGGTCGGCTGGAGAGTTGTCCTCGTAGTAATCAGGGTTTGTGACGAGTCTAGGCGTCCAGACACCCTTATAGTCAGGGTTAGGAATCATAGGAGCAGACCACTTACCCTTGAAGTCTGGGTTCTTGATCTGCGGAGCCTCCCATGGACCACAGCCGTGAGATTCGCACTCAGGGTTAGGAATCTCGGGAGCCATCCACTCTCCGTCTTCTTCCTCGTCCCAGTCTTCTGGCTGAGAGTCAGATGGGTCTGGAATGGTCTCTGGCATGTCTTCGTCCCAGTCAGCAGGCTTAGTGGCCTTAGGGTCTGGGATGTAGAACGGAGCGTCCTCGTCCCAGTCGGCTGGCTTGGTGGCCTCTGGGTCTGGTATGTACTCGTCATCGACCCAGTCAGATGGCTTAACGTCGGTAACGTCCTCAATCTCCTTTGGAGGGGTGAATGGAGGCGTGAAGGTGTTTTCGTCAAGCAAAGAACCGGCTTTGGCAACCTCACCGTTGATTCTGATCTCAAACTCCTGTGTTGGCTTGATGATTAAGGTGTACAGAGTTGTGGTCTTGACCACTCTGCTGAGTGGGGTGGCGCTCAGGTGGTGTTCCTCGTACTCACCCGAGGTTGGGTTCTTTCTCTTGACGATGAAGTGAACCTTGTTGGTGATACCACATCTGTCAGGACCGAACATCACCTGGTACGGGGTATCGTTGTTGAAGTCACCCTCGAGACCATCGGCCGAGAGCAGCTTGACGTACGCACCACCACAGGAGAGACCCTTCTGGAGCTTGACCTCATACTGTAACACGAGAGTGTTGTCCTTGTTGTCGAATGGCTCCGAAAGCTTGTGGGAGATGGCGTGGTGGGCAGCCTCAGACTTGAGGACGAGACCCTTGTCACCTGCAAAACCTGGATTCACAGTGGGTTCCTCGACGTTCCACTTGCCAACGTAGGTGAATTCACCGTCGCGCTTGGCGTGGGATACAGACCACTTGGACTCCCAGTCCTCATCGTCGAAGGGCTCGTAGAACGAGTCTGAGTTCACCTTCGAGATGGGGGAGTATGCAGGATGCTCAGCGCTGGCGGAATCAGCCAGCGAAAAGCGGGCCATGTAGGCAAACAATGCAACCAAAATGCTCAACTTCATGCTGTTTGTTCAACAAAAAAACTTCACACACGAGGAAAGAATGGACAAGATAATAGATCTGTGAAAGAGCCACGTATCAAATCGCAGCTGCGGGTCTTTGGAAATGCATGGAAATTTCGGCTATGGCTGCCGTTATTAAGCCCCCTCAGACGGTAACTCGGGAGGGTAACGCTCCTCCATCCCTCCATAGGAAGAGATGGAGTCCTCCAGCTTGAACTACAGTGGTTCTCCACCGGCCAATAGATCATCACAATATTCAAACATGCTCAGGTTGGGATCTCTAGTGACGAGACGCTGCTTCACCCAGAGTGCGCTCCGTTTGAACGTGGAGGAGATCGTCATCAAGGTTGAGCCCATCGCCAGACCCAACGAACCGGCCGAGAACAAGAGAAGAAGACTGCTGTACCAGTCCAGAAAGAGAGGTATTCTCGAGTCTGACCTGCTGCTGTCGACGTTTGCAGACAAGTACCTTGCCAGCATGAGCGTCGAGGAGATGGAAGAGTACGACAAGCTGCTGGACGAGCCTGACTGGGATATCTACTACTGGGCCACCAAGAACTACGACGTTACTCCACTCCCCGACAAGTGGAAGGACAGCAAGATTCTGAAGAAACTGCAGGAGCTCAGCGAAAACAAAGAGAACAAGTCTTTGAGAATGCCAAACCTGTATTAGGCTCTGATCTTACGTGTATATAATAACGAATGCAAATGATATTTCAGTCGACTATATCAGCAGTAGACACAACCTCGCTCTCGAGATCGAGCTCTTCGAGCTTGGCTAGCTGTTCTGTGTTGGACTCGTGTGCCCCTCCGGCGATTTGCTCTTTGAGTTCGTTGAACTCCTGCTCGTTCTCCAACAGCGCCTGGATCGAGATCACTCCAGATTCGTCAAACAACTCGAGAATGGCCTCGGCCTCGGGGACCGGCATCGAACCGAACACCTCGTTGATTTTGTCCAGAGAGCCTGTACGGAGGGCAGCCTGCATGGTCTCCGGTATTCTCAGGAAGGCAGCGTACTCTTCAGTACCTTCCTCGGGGATGGTAACAACCAACTCGGAGTTGGGGTCCATGGAACGCAGCTGGATCTGCTCAACGCCCTCGCCCTGATCCTCTTCCTCCTGCTTGATCACTTCGCAGCGCGACACAATGTGCTCGAATGTACGCTTCACATCGTCCTCAAACACCTTTCTTGTCTGGTGTGTCTTGTCGATGAGCTTACCGATAAGCAGACCTATGGCATGGATCTTGGCCTGCGGGGTACCCCTCGCACCACCGGAAAGGTCATTGGCAAACTGCAAGATCGTAGACTGGCTCACGATCTGTCTGGCTCTGGTAGAATCCCCAGCTAGCTGTGCGTCGAACGCCGTCATCAGCAGCGCGTCCTTCTGCTGCTCGCTGATGATATATGGGTGGTTCTCCAAGAACCTACCAGACTCCAAGAAGTTGTCTGGAGCAATGTATGAAAAAGCCTCAGTCTCCTCGAGCACCTCGAGTTCGCCCAGCTGTTCGAGCGGCTTCGATGGACCCTTCTTCTTAGCAACTGCTGGGTTGTTGATGGTAGTGATAACGCTCTCCTCCTTCTTTACCGTCTTGGTCTCCACTGGCTTGGCTGGAGCTGTCTCCTCCAGCTTGTTGATGATTACTCTGTTGAAACCATCGTGGATATCCTCGCTCGATATGTGCTCGGCCTTCTCCTGTAGCAGTTTGTCCAGTCTGGGAACGTTTGCCGCTAGCACACTGTCGATTCTGGCACGGTGAGCCTTCAGCTTCTCCAGAATCAGATCTGGGTTCGTCCTGTCCTTGCCCTCCTTCGCGATGTCACCTTCGATCTGCGCAAACAGGTCCTCGATCATTTCGTTGTACGTGGGGGAGTCGGGGTCATCTTCCAACAGACACCTCTCAGTCGCGTCAAACTGCGACGCGATAAACGCGTTTCTCTTGGACTCGCTGGCCAGGTCTGCATGTGGAATGCCAGTCAACAAAGCATCCATGCGCTTGTTCAGCACGGTGTACATCTCATTCTGGATCTTGATGGTCTTGATATCTCTGTTTCTCTGTTCTCTCTTCTCGTGTATGTCCTGCTGCTTCCACTTGATGAACGAACGTTTGTCGACGTTGGGGTGCACCTCTATGTCACTGTCGTCGGACAGCTCAATCTTATCCCACTTTGAGTAGTCAATAGGCATCTTTTGTCTTGTCTATGGAGGAAAGACAGAAAGACACGTGTGGCATCTTTGGTCTCTCCAGAAAGAGAACCTTCAAGAATAGGTCGTGTACCCGGTGCCAGAAAGCTTCCGTATTGGAGGATGAGCTCTCGGCTGTTCCCCTCTTCTTCCTGTGTTGTTGTCTGTTCCTCCTGGGTATTAGATATCAAATCGGCAAATGGACTTCTTGAACTGGGACGCAGCAGATGCTGCTGTTGATGAACAAGCTTTGAACGGTGGGATGAACGGCGCAGAGTCGGAACTCGCTGGGTTCTCTCTTGACAGGGGCGAGGATGACCAGTTCGGAAGCCTTGTCAACTCTGTGCCGCCCAGTGGAGGAGAGTACATGAACTCTTACAACCAGGGATTTTCGGGAAGCCTCAACCCTTCTGAGAAGCAGCAGCCAAACGTGCGCAAGTCGCTATCACGAGCCCTTGGAACCAACAGCGTCAAGGAAGAGGTTGAGGAGCCAACGGGGCAGACGTCTCGTCACAACTCCCAGCCAGCAGCACCATCACCCAACTCTTCTGCGTTTGACCGCAAGCGCAAGGACAATATCAACGAGAAGATTCAGGAGCTGCTGACGATCATACCGCAGCCGTTCTTCGACAATTCAAAGGAGAAGTCCACGGGAACAAAGGACGGAAAGCCCAACAAGGGCCAGATTCTGACCAAGACTGTGGAGTACATCCAGCACCTGCAAAACGAGATCGATACCCGCAACAGAAAGGAAGTTGAGCTGTCCATCAAGCTGCGCGCTCTGGAAGTCAAGAAGAACGTCCCCCAGGACAAGCGTGTCAACTTCCAGCACACGAGTGCTGAGGTTGGACTAGCGAGCATTGGCGTGGGCCCACTTGCCGAGGCACAGGAACAGGCCAGACGTTCCTCGTCGTCTGCATCGCAATCTGTATCGCAGTCACAGTCTCCGAACGTAGCTGTGCGAAACTCTGTCTCGGCCGGCGCATCCCCCATGAACCAGATAAACCCTTGAAGACTCCACGAAATGCCACGAATATGTAAACTAGTAATTAGTATATCAGCCCTAATATCCCCTCTACATCGAAGTGCGTGAAGCGGTGATGACAGCGCCTCACACGAAGAGGCATCGCATCGCCACCTTTACCCCTTAACACCGGCCTTTGTTCTCTCTTCTTCCGCAGAATCCAACGCAAACAGAACATGTCGCTTAGAGGACTGCTCAACAAGATACCTGGTGTTGATCTAGAAGAGGACAACGGAATAAGCCTGCCGACTTCGATACCTCAGGTCCCCACTCCCGCCAACGAGACACAGTCTTCCTTCGGATACCAGATATCCTCCACGTTCCAGCGATTGAACCCGTTCAGTGACTCAGACGGAGGCATCAGCCTCACCAGCGATGAAGTTGTTACGTCTGAGCCCGGCCTGCTACACCTGTCCAAGTTTGAGAGGCTAGCTGTGTTTGCAATCATGCTCATAGGCAGCGCTGTGTGCTTTGCGCTGTGTATATTCCTGTTCCCAGTGCTCTCACTCCGCCCGAAGAAGTTCGTGCTCATCTGGACGCTTGGTTCCACGCTGTTTCTGCTCTCGTTCGGCGTACTGCAAGGTTTCAAGGCGTACATAGCACATCTGTTCAGCGTGCCCAGGATGCCATTCACACTCACCTACTTCGGAAGCATAGTGCTCACTCTGGTGTTCTGCCTCGTGTGGAAGTCCACCCTTCTGGCAGCCCTCGCATGCCTTGTGCAGTTTGTTGCAGCTCTGTGGTACACCATCAGCTACTTCCCGATGGGAACTCGCGGGCTACAGCTCACAACAAGCGTGGCGAGAAATCAGGTGGAAGGCTGGCTAACGTCTTAGGTACATTCTTATATACGTGTGTGGTTTATTTTAGTATGCAACAAAGCTGTCAATCTTGCTGCTTGCGTATGGATCCACGGAGGCCTTGATGGCACTGAGCTTATCCTCGAGCTGTGCTTTGATCTCTGGTGTGAGATGCTCACGCAGCTTCTGCAAGATCTCAGCAGTGGCGCAAGCGGTTTCAAAGTCGTGTTTGCGGATGTACTGAGCAACGGCCTGAGAGACAAGTTCGTCTGGGTCCTGGACCTGGGCGAAAGAAGGAAACTTCTTGGTGAGACTCAGCTGAAGCAGCTTCTTGAGAGGAGCAGCAATGCTGTCGTCGTTGGCGGCAACCAGCTTGAGCTCAAGCAAGAGAGGAGAAATTGCTGGGTGCTTGTCGGCTGTGAGGTCTGACAACTTGGCAGCACAACCGCTCGACACAAGGTACTTCTTCTGGCGCTGAAAGATCTTGAAACCGAGCAAATTGGTGCAGATGAGCTCCTTGTCAATCTTGTCGTAGTAAGGCACCAGCAAATCAACCGCATTCTTCTTCTGGTACATGTTATCGATGTACTGTAGTCCGATAGGGTCGGAGTCTTCGCTGTAGGGAGCAGTGCGACGGGTAAAGTCCTCCCGTCTCTTAGCGCTCTGCAACTTGGCCTTCTTGACTCTCTTGCTGAGGGATCCGACTGTAGCTTCATCTAGACCAGGGTGGATGCCCTGCTGGATGTCCTGGTGGATGCCCAGATGAATGTTGGCAAGGCCCATGACGGACCTCACGTAGATAGGTCTTCCGTACAGCTTGTCCTCCCACTTGACGGTGTCAACGTAAGCCCTGGGAACACCCTTTCTCATGCAGTACGAGTGGAAGTCAATCTGATCGGTGTAGAACTCGTCAAATATCTTGGTGATAGCGACAAAGCGCTTGGCAGAGATGGCTCTGAGCTCAGCAGCCTCGTCGTCTAGGGCGTTCCTGGCTATTATGGAGTCTTCGTCCTCTGGGTTGTAAGTCTTGTTGAACTCCTCAATTTCGCCAACCTTCTTCCTGTAAAGTCTGTAGTATGCCTCAGCACTCTCGATGATGACCCACATGTTCTGCATGACGTGCAAGTCCTTGACACCGTTGACAGAGTCGTCGTTCTTCGTGAACAGCGAGATTGTGTCGATGGCCTGTTCAACCTGGTTGGCACGCAGGTAGTACTTGGTGGCCTTAGAGTTGATGAAACGGTCCTGTAGGTCCAGAGTTCTCCCCGTGTTCATGACTTCAGCGGCATCGTCAAGCTTGTTGAAGTGCTTCAAGATTCTGGCCTTGGCGATGTAGAGCTCGACGAGGGTAGGGGTTTGGTCGATGGCCATGTTGATGTACTCAAGAGCCTTGGAGAGCTCCTTGACATGCAGGTGGTGCAAAGCCAAGTAGTACGCAGTCCAGCACCACGTAAGAGGGGATACATTGGCAGCCTCCTCCTTGAAGAACTTTGTGACGATCTCCTCAAACACTGGAACGTTTGCCTTTCTCTTGTACAGTGGCTTGATGTTGACGAATGCAGATGGAACGCCTCTCTTGAGCTGTGAAAGGATATAGGACTCGGCGGCAGCCCTGAGGTCATCGCCAGTCAGGAAAGTAAGGGGAATGAACTTGACAGGGTCAGCCTTTGGGTAGAACTTGGCAAGCTTCTCGTACAGGGCCTTTCTGACGGCAACAGACTGGGTGCTGGTGCCCAGAGCTTCCTCGAGCTTGAGGTAGTAGTTGGAATCGTCTGGGTTTCTCTGCAAAAGCTGTCTGTACACAACAGAAGCCTCCTTGTTCTTACCGAGACCCATCAGGTAGCGCGCTTTGCTCTCCATGACGGCAATTCCGTCTCTGGCCCACTCCTTGATTCTGTCGAGGTCATCGAGAGCCCTCTGGAAATCACCGGTCTCGCCGATGATTCTGTTGAGGTACAGTGTGCACTCGGACTGCTCGAAGAGGTCCACATCGGTGTAGGCACCTTTCACCATGTTCTCGAACTTCATCAGCACGCGCTCTGCGGCAGCGTTGTCGTTGTTGAGGTGGTGAGCCACCGCGAGACCGGTCCAGTTGGCTCTGTAGCCGGGCTGCTCCTCCAGGTATGCAAGTCTGGATTTGACCAGGCCCTTGTAGTCTCTGAGCTGGACCTGTATGGTGGAGAGCTCGCGGTAAATGTTGACGTTCTTGCTGCCATTCTCCACAGACGCAGAGAACCACTTGGCGGCCTCTTTGAAGTCGCCGAGGGTTCTGTAGTAGATCCCCGAGATGTGGTCAACAAGCACGTTTTTCTCATCCTTGGCGATACCCTTGAGGATGTAGGTCTCAGCCTCAGAGGTCTCATTCAGGTTGTAGAGAACAAGGCCCTTGAGGGAGAACGACTCTGCGTGGGCGGTCTTCTTGAGAATCTGGTCAAGAAGCTTGAGGGACTTCTTGTACTGCTTGGATTCGTAGCACTTCAGCGCCTCGCGGAACTGGGCGTCTTCCTTGCTTGTCTCGAGCAGCTTGCCCGGTCTTCTTCTAGCGGTGGCCATGGTGAACGGTGTTTGTATGCGGAAGAAATGTAGGCGCCTTCTCCACCGTGCGAGAAAAAGAGGATTCGACGGGCGCCATATAGTCGTGTGTCAACCACCCTGATGCAGACGAGCGAGGAGCCTTGTTCTTCTGGCTCCTCCTTACGTGGCAGACACGGACAGCCAAGCACACAGCATCCATACCATGGCATACCCTATAGCGTACGATTCAGCCACGAAGAAGCTGGCGCTGGAAGACGGGTACCCGATCTCGGAGTACAAGGACCTGCAGCTGGAGGTGTCGCAGCTGAACACGCTGGCCGCAGAGCTGATCTCGAGCGGCAAAGACGTGCCACCCCCACCCACCAAGGAATCATTCAACAAGTCGCTTTCGGCCATGACCAAGAAGATGCACGAGGCGGCGGTGAGCAACATGAGGGCCAAGAAGTTTGGCGAAGCAGCCAAGCAGTTCGGACTCGCCCTCGAGATGGCTACCAGGCGTGCCAAGTTCGAGTCGTTCCAGCTGACCATACCGGAGATATGTATCTGTCTCAACGGACGCTGTGACGCGAACTTGATGGCCGGCAACTTCCTGGATGCATACAACGACGCAGAGATACTCACCAACATAATGCCCGGTGTGGCCGACCACTTTCTGCGAAAGGGTCTGGCTGCCATGAACCTCGGCCGTCTTACCGAGGCCAAGAGCGAGTTTGAGCGCGGACTGTGCTTCAATGAGACGCATCCCAAGCTCAAGGAGGAACTCGAAAACGTCATCCGCAAGATAGCAGAGGACGAGGGAGAGTTATAAGTACACATAAATATCTGGTTGTAAGATAGACATGGCGTGCAGCACCCAATGCATTGCGTACACAGAAAATTGCCCCTCTTGAAGGGTGCATAAACCACAACAAGCTGAGCGCCACCTTGAATCTGGAAACGTGTTCAGATACCGCTCGGGATCGAATGACTGCAGAGATGTCCCGCCGCTCGGTAACCGTCGATCTGTCTGATACAGATGTGAGTGAACCAGAGGTCGAACTTCACCAGCCGCCCGCGGTTGAACCTGTTGAGGACCACGCTGAACAGGCACGCCCTCATGATACGAGCTCCAAGACATCGCTCTCGAGTCCCGAAGCCAGCGCTGCTAAGGATAAGATTGCTTCCGAAGTGGATGTTCCTGATTCGCAGGGAGCGTACGGCGCTTCCCTCAATGAGTTCATGATGAGCTTGAGAGAGGATCCAAACGAACAGAGCAAAAAACGCACATACTCAGATATGGCGGCACGCTCGCCGCTTTTAGAACAGGCCCCATCCAAACCACAAGTAGAGGTGATAGACCTTACTGTGGCGGACTCGGATGATGATGCGATAGAGGAAGTTTGGGCGGTCCCCCAGCAAGCTGAGCGGCCGATGGGCTGGGCGCGTCCGGACTTGTTCAAACAGATGCGGGAAAGGCAAGAGAGGCGTTTCAGGGAGGGACAAATGGGTACGACGCAACAGGACATGGATTTCACTCGCGGTATCCCTTTTATACGACCAAAGGCAGAGTCTCCATCACAGCAACAACCGAAGCTCGAGATACCAGAATCTGACGAGGAGTCTGATGATGACATCGAAATTTTGGATGTGAAGCCTGTTAGAAATCCACAGACCGAGTACACAGACATCGAACGGACTTACAGAGCCAAAACTGGCGACTTTGAAAAGCTCAAGTCGAAGCTCGAATCCGCAAGGGGCATGGCAGTTTCTGAGGAAAAGACTAGGATGGTCCAACAGCTGTCGTCATCTTTCCTCTCTTTGAAGGAAGAGCTGACAATTCTCTGGCAGAAAAGAAGAAGTGCATACGACGCTCTACTACAGTGGGCTTCACAGAACCAGCCGCGCTTCGAAGATCAGTATCGTGATGCACTCCAGAACGACAGAGGTAGAGGTGCAGTCCCCATAGTTCCCAATAATGGGTTGGGTGGCGCAATGAATACAGGTTACTCAAGCAACATCTACACCCAGTCTTCGGAGACAGAAACGGCCAAGATACAGAATCTGTTGCAAATTATCCAGGAAGAAGAGAAAGAGGGATCTGCGCCAACACCACGGGAACTCACCGTTGTCTTACTTCCTCACCAGAGAATCGGTCTATCGTGGATGCAGAGAATGGAGTCTTCTATAAACAAGGGTGGTATTCTATCTGATGATATGGGTCTGGGTAAGACCGTCCAAGCTATCGCGCTCATGGTTTCGAGACAGTCAACCGATCCAGAGTGCCGCACCAATCTTGTTGTGGCCCCTGTCGCTCTTCTGCGCCAGTGGGAGGCGGAAATCAAGTCCAAGATAGAAGAAGATTACGAGTTTAGTGTTCTGATCTACAACCAAACAAACAAAGTTGACTCTTTTGAACAGCTCAAAAGATACGATGTCGTGCTTGTTTCATATGGTACTTTGGCATCTGAGATGAAAAGGCACTATGGCAAAGCCCTTCAGAGAGCTGGTATCTCGAATAACGCAAACTATATCCCAGATGTTGACCTCGACGGAAGAGAAGTGGACCGCCCTTCTGTCTTCTTCGGCTCTAGCAACGCATTTTATCGTGTTTTCCTGGATGAAGCGCATCTGATCAAGAACAAGTTGACTCAGGCTTCGAAATCTGCAGCTCTGTTGACAACAACATACCGTTGGTGTCTCACAGGCACGCCTATGCAGAACAAAGTTCAGGAGTTATACCCCTTGTTGAGATTTCTCAAGATTGCTCCTTACAACGACGAGTTAAAGTTCACCAAGGATATAACGTTGCCACTCAAGAGCCAGGAAAGGGATGTCGAAGACCTGAACAGGAATAAAAGGGCTTTCCAGAAGTTGCAGCTGTTGCTAAAGGCTACCCTTTTGAGAAGGACAAAGGACAGCAAGATTGACGGTAAGCCTATTCTGACGCTGCCTCCCAAGACCATTGTTGAAGAAGTCACTGAACTATACCCTGAAGAGCAAGAGTTCTATACTGCACTCGAAACTTCGAGTGCGGAAATTGCGAAGAGGATGCTCAACTCAGAGCATAAATTTGAGTATAGTAACATCCTGGCGATGTTACTCAGACTGAGACAGGCTTGTTGTCATAACTACCTCGTTCGTGCCTCGAAACCAGATGATAATGCCATGCATGCGAAGGAGAACTGGAGGACGATGTATCAGGCCGCTTCACGTTTTGACGATTCTATCATACGCAGGATAAACTCAGATGTGGAGAGCGGTATCACATGTTTGAGGTGCTATGAGGTCGTCCTCAGCAAAGAGCTCTACTTCCTCGGCGGTTGTGGTCATGCTCTGTGTTCCGACTGTCTGCCTACCTTTTTTGAAGATAATCAGGACAACCAGTCCGAAGACGTTGCGGGAAAGAGAACGGCAAGGTGTCCTATGTGTCACATCTCTACTGCAGAGAGTACTGCTGTTGATTTCAGTACGTTTGACTCTGTATGTAACAACAAGATGGGATTCGAGGTCTACAAAAAGCAGGTCCAGAAACGATTCACTGTGTCTCTGAACGAGAGACAAAGGAGAGTGGAAGTTCTTCGTGAGCGTAACGGCGGTGAGCTCGAGCACTCCAAGAAAGTCGATACTGCTATAGATCTCGTTGAGAGAATCTACAAAGATTATCCAGGTCAAAAAGTCATCATCTTCAGTCAGTTCACGTTTCTGTTTGATGTGATGCAGATGTTTCTGGACAGACGCGGGATTCAGTGGTTGCGATACGACGGAAGTATGAACGCAGACCAGAGAAACAACTGTGTGTCCAGATTCTACAGTGAACCAGAGAAGAAGTTGCTACTGATCTCGTTGAAGGCTGGTAATGTCGGTCTGACACTGACCTGTGCATCGCATGTTATCATGATGGACCCATTCTGGAATCCATTCGTTGAAGACCAAGCAACCGACAGAGCACATAGGATTGGTCAGAATACCGAGGTTCGCGTGTACAGATTACTCACTGCAAACTCCGTTGAGGATCGAATCTTGAAGTTGCAGCAGGAGAAGAGAGAACTGGTTGAGAGTGCACTCGATGAAAAGGGAATGAGAGAGGTGAGCAGACTAGGAAGAAGAGAGATGGGATTCCTTTTCAACATCAACACTTTGTAATGCGCTACGTAAATTGCTTTTAAGGGAAATCTGGTGTTTTTTTTACAGTATAGCAAGGAGGAACTTACTCAAGGAAGATAAAAAGTAAAGGTATAAGGTATACGAGGAAGTGGAACCATCACAAGTTTTACTTGTTGTAATTGAGCAACCTCGACTATCAATCTGTATGCAACCCGACAAAAAAAAGGTAAAAGGATAAAAAACAATGCGAAAAGGATCTCTCATGAACGTGAGGTTGAAAGAGGGGACAAGCCGGTGAAAAAAAAAGAAAACAGAGCAAAAACGAACCAGGACCAAGTAATAGAAAAACACTGCACACGAAACCGGTGTGACAGAGATGACGAAACAAATCCTCCTCCAGATCCTCCAGATATAGATATGTATATAAAGCGATCAAGTCATGAAACGGGGCGCGAAGGAGCGTAGATGGATAAACAAAAGACGAGACTGTTAGTGGGTAGAGTGGCCACGGTGATATTTCAAACCGTTCAAATTCTTGTATCTCTTTCCACAAACTTCACATCTGTACGGTTTATCCTTTTCCATGCCCACTCCATCCGGGTAAGGAGCATTACTTTCTGGATCCAAGATAGAAAATGATCCGTCAGCGTTTTCCAATAGTGTTTGGTTCTGGTGTCCGTGTAAACGGTGGTATTTCAATCCGTTCTGGTTCTTGTATGTCTTTTCACATCCGATAACAGGACACTTGAATGGTCTATGCTCTCCGTGTTCGTTCACATACAAATGTCTGGCGGGGTCATCTATGCACATTTCGTCGTCTTCGTCTTCATCCATGGCAAAGTGCTGCTGTGGGGAATCATCGATATCCATATCCTCACGAGCTGCCTGCGAACGGTGACGTTGAGTAGATTGATTCTGCTGTTGCTGCTGTTGTTGTTGCTGCTGCTGGGCCTGTTGTTGTGCCTGTTGTTGGGCTTGTTGCTGTGCCTGCTGTTGGGCCTGCTGCTGCTGCTGTCGTTGCTGTTGGATAACTCTGTTATGTTGTTGCTGCTGCTGTCCAAACATCGATCTGTTTCTCTGCGCAGAGTTGCCGGATCCAAATCCAAAACTTGAACCGGAGCTGTTCTGTCCGAGAATTCCAGAGTTGATGTTTTGCAAAGATTGCTGGTTGTTCAGGGACGTGTTGCCACCGCTTCCACCCATATCCATTGACTCAGCACCGGTTGGAGCGAGGAAAACCTCGTTTGTCGAGACTGTATCCATAGGGTTATTGATAGGTCTAGCCCTAGGTGTCTCGAGTGGCGGTGAGGGCTGGATGTGGGTTTCTTCATAGTGTCTCAGGAGATCGTGCAATGTGGGGAGTAACTGACCACAGCACGAGTAGTCCTTGCAGTAGTTAGCCTCCAGGTTTGCCAAATAAGCAGAGTTTCCAAACGAGGGCGACATTCCGGTTCCCGACGATGTACCGAGAAACGAAGCATTATTAGCGGTGTTGCTGTTGATGTTGATATTGTGGTGACCTGTTCCGGACAAGAAGTTCCTCAGTCCGTTTTGGTTCTGCTGGTGATGGTTACCGTTGAGGTTGTTGTTGTTCTGATTATGGTAGTTGCTCAGAAGCATAACCTCTTCTTTCAGCCAGGATCCGATCGTTACCGAACCCCATGATATACCACCCATGCCCTGGGAGTGCGCTATACTCTCTCTTCTCATCCTTGGATTCTGGAAGACAGAGCTATTGTTTCTCTGATAGCTTATGTTGATCGGTTGCGACGTATCACCGGCATTCGGGATTGCCATTGCTGAGGTTTGGGAAAACATCGAATCTCCCATTTGGTTTTATGACCTGTACTCTTCTGATACTCTCTCTCGGCGGTGTTGGATGTTACCCTCTTCTGTTTTATCTGTAGCGGTGGGGGACAGAAAGATAGAATCTAAAACAAAGAGTAGGGTTAACGGTGGCGCTGTTGAAAGGGGGGGGCGAACAAAGGGGAAAGGGGGATGCGCACTTAATGAGAAGAAGGCAAGACCGCTTGCTGTTTGCTGTGTCTCAGGTTTGCTATACTCTTGGCGAGAGGCGTTCTCAGAATAAAACCTCGTTCAATTGGATGGAATAGAGGGAAGGAGGGAGAAACTAGGAGGACGGTAGAGGATGTGCTCCTATTTCGGCGAGAGGTGTATTTCTTGTGAAAAACCGGGAAAAAAAGAAATTAAAAATAAAACACAATTAACAGCTCACACTCTAGAGCGATGGGATTTTTCCGAAGCGCGAGCGGGGTTTGCTATGACAAGTATGGGTAGGGAAGAGTTAGCGTAAGAGCGCAAAACGGGCGAGTTATATTACAAGAGGAACTAGGGTGGATGTCTTGGTCGCTCTGCACATACGAGACCACAAGGGGAGAACCGGTCAAGTCTGGATGGGGGCTTTCTCCGGTTTGGAGAAGCCCAGGTCGTGGGCGGGCCAACGATGTCCCATTTTCGGAGGGCGCGAAGAAAGGTGCGGTGTCGTGTACTGGGCCCAAAACCTTGTGCTGGCGCTGGTAGGACCTAAATGGACGGGAGAAACAGAGAATGTACCGGAGAGACCGTAAGGCACTTTGATACATAACGGAACAAACAGGGCCCGGTTGGGCCAGGGGAGAGAGCAAGGTACACGAGGAACACCGGGCGGCACGGTAGGCCGCGCACCTCACACGCCGGCTGTCAGAGGGCAGGAGATAAAAGGAGGCTAACCAAATTCATCTATTAGAGGTGAAATAATTGTGTAAGTAAGCAGCTCTGCATTACACCGAGCTCCCTACGCAAATGGAGCTTTGGCATGAGGGGAGACGGAGAGGAGCGGTGGCCGGGCAGAGCGGTGGCCGAACGGGCTCGATTTCCGCGGTATCCAAGGTGATTATCTGGCTCGGTGCTCCTCCTCCCATCACAGAACTGTTTTTCGAGAGTATGAGGCAGCAGCTCATTTGCTGCAGTGCCTTTCTAACCAAGCCAGTAGAGATCCCGTTTCCGAAGGGGAGTTTATAAAAAACGCATAAAAAGAAATGGTCCTGAAGAGGTTTCGTTTTTGGAAGCTGTTGTCGTGCGGTGAGTGAAAAATCCAATTTAGGAGAAGAACATGTGACCGCAACGGCTAAATGACGGGGAAGGGCTGGGCAGATCTACCAGGTACATTAGCTGGGCAAAGAGTACAAGGACTGAAACGAGCGCAACAGGTGAAACGAATATGGCTGTATCGGATCGTTTCAGCGGATAAGCGAGATAATTTCGTGGCTGGAGGGGCCCCAGTACTAATCAATTCCACCTTCCAAAGCGCAGCTGAAACTAGACGTGTGGCTCAGTATTATTATTATTTTTAATCTAATCTCAATGCCGGCCGATCTGTTTACGGAGAAATGGCTAGGTCGCCGTATGCCGGTGTGATTTAACCCCATCCACGCAATTATGACGCTAATTGGCTCCTGACGTGTGGCTAAAGCGGGAGTCATTCTTCGCTGTAACTCTTTTCGGGATGAATGGAAATGTGTCATTTTGCAGAATTTCACTCAATTCCGAAACAGCCCCACATACATGGTAGCACCTTTCCCGATACACACGCTCCGCGTGCCCCTTCTGCTCCTCCTGGATCCGCACGGTTCACCCGAAACCCGCAAACTGTCCCATTTAACCTTAATATCGCTGGTCTAGGTTGGGTCCCTCTCTGGCTTTTTAAGATTGTATACAGGCTGCATACACCTCAGATTTTACCCGCTTTCCGACCCGATAACGAAGGGAAGCAGCCCTCTCCGCACCGTCCACAGTTTCTCTTGGCATCACCGCACACTGAGTGTATATATATACCCATCCGATCCCAAAAAGTATATCCAGTTGTATCCGAATCATATAAAGCATTACAAATCGGCTCTCTGCTTGATGGGTAGTGCGCCAATGCTAATATTCGTACGGCTCTCGTTTTTCGCCCGCCTCCATATAGATAAATGATAATATTGCGTACTCTCCTGAGGTGAAGGCGAAGAGCGTTCTGTTCTTGACCTCTCTGTCTTTAATCGCTTCTGATCTGCACATCTGTATCCCGCTGGCATACCCATCTCCTCCACATCGGGGTGGCAAGGTTGACAGATCAAGATACGGCAGGCTAGAGTCGGATTGCTCTCCCTTATCGACATAAAGCGCTTCGATAAACAAGACACAACGCACGCAAAAACAAATGTCCGAAACAGACGCCCTGCTATCTGCCAGCGGCGCACCTTTGTCGCCACAGCTAGGAGATGACATAATGGAGGAGGCCGCCTTGGAGTACGTTGAGAATCGCCACCACTCCAAAGACACATACAGCAACACGTATGGATCCAGCGAAAACGCCAGCGATGAGGCTGTGGAAGACGAGCCTGAGGAAATGCGCTGGATGAGAGAACACCTCGACCAGTCGAAGCACCTGCCGTTTCTCCAGAGGCCCAGTGTCTTCATGATCTATATCTGCATATTCTTGCTAGCCCTCTCCGGAGCCATCGGCGTGTCGGCCATGGTTGATATACAACTTCGCAAAATCTGTGACTCGATGAAGACCGTGGGGAACGCTTCCACACACAACTACCTCAACCCGGACGGTTCCTGTAACGATGGTGAGGTGCAGAAGATAGCATCCCGCATCCAGTCCATTTCGTCTGTGTTTGTTGGACTTGTTCCCTCGCTGCTTGCAGGTAAGATCGGCCTCATGTCCGATGTACACGGAAGGAAGCCACTGATTATCCTCAACTCATTCTTCATCACCTTTTCCAAGATCGTCACAACATTTATCCTGTCGCCAATGGTTCCTTTCAAGACATCGTACCTCGTGTTCACTGGAATCGTTGAGGTTCTCGGAGGTGGCACTTTGGTGTCTTTATCCCTTGCAAACAGTTACATCACTGATGTTGTCGATCCAGGTCAGAGAATCTCCTGTATGGGTCTAGCCATGGCGTCTTTCTACGTAGGAATGTCGCTTGGTCCTCTGGCTGGTTCTACCATCACCTCGTGGAAAGCAGATGGAGGCTGGCTACAACTCTACAGTATGTGCTTTCTGTCTGTGTTGCAGCTTCTATTCACAGTCTTCTGTCTGCCTGAGTCGAGATCGCTTCTCGCTCGTAAGAAGTCCAGAACTGAATCCATGGCTTCGCAGAGCTCCAGAGAGACAAGATTAGCGTTGATAAACTCTCGCAGAGGTTACATCCAGGAGGCCACCACCAGAGTCTTCGAACTGTTTACTTCCCTGAAGCTTTTCTGGATCTCGCGTCGTTTGCCCAACGGCAAAATCGATTTTGTGGCGCGCGCAAACGTTCTCCTTATAGTGACTATAGATGTCCTATTCTCCATCACAGGAATTGCGTTTGCCCCAATCATGCTGTTTTACGGAGTGTACAAGTTCAAGTGGACCTCTGTCGAGATGGGTTACCTCATCACCATAATAATGGCCACAAAAGCGGGCATTTTACTCGTTGTGTCTCCTCGTCTTGTTCCCTTTTTACGCAGACAGATTGCGCTGGATCCTCACTCTGTGGACAACATTGACAAACCGCTCATCATTGGTTCTTTGGTTCTCGAAACTCTCGGCGTCATATTTATGATGCTCGCGGCTACGACAACACAATATTTCATAGCCTGCACGATTGGTGCTCTTGGTGCTGCTCTTCAGCCCACTCTACACTCGTGTTTGGCCAAACACGTACCTCAGGGCAGGACCGGTGAGGTATTTGGTGCCGTTGCGTTGTACAAGAACCTCGTTGTGTTTGTGACTCCTCCTTTGCTGTTGTGGATATACTCATCCACAGTTGAAGTCCACCCGCTCGCCTGTTTCGTCCTCGATCTGTTTGCTATTGGCGGCGCCACTGTGGTTTCGCTATTTTTGAGAACTGAGAAGGATGTTCAGGTCATCGATGAGTGATTTGTCCTTCTCTTTGGTTTCGAGATGATACCCCCCGTTTTGCTCAACTTATATGCTTCCCTACAAATATTTATACAACCGGCTATTGTTTGGCGTAGATGAGTTCATCATTTGTTGATACATATTAGACATTTGCAGGATCAAACTGAGCTAGCTTCTTGTCTGTTTCGTCCACATCAGACCAATCAACTATGGCCTTAGGTCTGAACTTGGAAACGTCGGTATTCTTTAGGATCTTGCGCTTTTCTCCCTTCCAGTACTCAGTCATGTCTTCGAACGCTTCGTTCCACGATTTCTGGTATATCTGCTTCAACTTAGCCTCTTGTTTCTGTCTCTCTTCTTCCTGGGCCATCCACTCCATGTGTTTCAAATCATCGGAGGATGGTTCATAGATATGCCATATGACGTAGTGCGGAAGTCCAACAACGCTGAAACCCATACGTTTGCACATCTTTCCAAATGCCTCTGTCTCTGCGTGTTTCTCGAATGAAAACGCAGGGAAGTGAGCGCCGTGTTTGAAGACCATGGCACGCGAAAGGATAGACACACCTCCTATACCGTCGAGGTTCATCTCAACCTCGGGATCACCGTATGGGTCACGCAAGTACGCAAGGTGTGGTCTCCATGTTGCATACTCAACGTATCCTTCCACAATTACGGAATCCTCGTCCAACGTAGAAGCAAGCTGTAAACCACCATCGCTCTCCTGCCACGAGTTCAAATCATATGGCTGCTGGTTCCCGAGCCAGTCGGGAAGAGGTCTCCACACGTTGGGCACTATGACGTCCTTTCCGTGGTGCATAAGATCTTCGATGATTGTAGGTGGTATCGTTTCGACGTCAACATCTCTCCAATACACGTATGAGTGGTACGGTTTGATGGCCACAGACGATAGCCAGTTTCTAGCTCTGGCCATGAGCTTACGACGGGGTCCTTGAGCTGCAAAGCCGTGTCTGTCCGAGAAACCTTGGCCAATCGCCTGGCCAAAATCTTTCTCAAAGATCTCTATATCTCCGAAATGCTTGGACTCATCCTTCGAGCTCTGAATCTGATGCAGATTTTGCTGCAGGACGCCCATGGTATCGTCCGAGGAGTCTGACACGAGGAACGCCAGATCGATGAGGTTGTGTGGGTATGTCATGTTCTGCAGATGGCCGAAGAACATGGGCAGATGGGAAGCAGCGTCCCTCAGAGGCACACATATGAGAATGCGTTCTTCTCTCTGCCATCCATCGGGCGAACCGATGTAGTGTTTGAGATCGTAGAACTCAACTTTGAAGCCAGACTCAAACGTCGGCACGTATAGGCTCTCCACCAGAAACTGCAGAGCGTATACTATTCCGGCAATGAGCAGCAGTAGAAAAAGGACTGGTTTGAGCCACGTCTTCCGCGAATTCCTCGAGGGAGATGTGATGGTGGGCGTGATGGTATCCATTGTGAGAATCTCTGTGGACATGCTAACAACACCGGCTTCAAAAAACAAATGCACACGGAAGCAAAAAAGAGGTAGCGAGCGGAGTCAGTTGTCGATCAGTAGCAGACGTATGTTCAAGCTGGTAGTTGTATTAATAGAACAGCAGAGTAGCAGAGGTGTTGGCTTCGCTCAGGAATATCGGCCTCTTTAAAGGAGAATATCAAAAATGGGCTTGAAAGAGTTATATTATTCCGTCCACCTCTCTAGGTCCGAAACGAGATAATGGCGGGGATGGTGCGCAAATTGGTTGGTTTCTCTTTTGGATTGAAGAGAGGTAAACAAGCCACCCAAGTCCCTTCGCTGGCCGTTAGATCAAAACCATCCAAAAATATCAAGCCTCCCGCGAGTAACAAACAAGGTCGTGTACCATACTCTTGGCAATCACGTGGCACACAGATGCGGCAGCCGAGTGGGCCACGCACGAACCCCCGGAAGAGCGCAGAAGAGGTGGCGACGAAAGGAGGGGCGGCGTATGGCGCTACCATCCACCATCAATGTCAGAGTCAGCGTTGTTCACAGCCTGCCAGGAGGGAAAGCCACTCACGGTGCAGGCTCTTGTTGCGGAAACCCCAAAACTGGTGCTGAAGAGCGATGATGACGGACGTTACCCACTCCACTGGGCCGTGTCATCCCAGCACCAGGACATCGTGTTGATGCTCCTCAACCCGTTCCAGTACTCCAACTCCAAGAGGTTTGAGATCGAGATTGACGACATGGTCGACAATAGCGGATGGACGCCGGTGCACATTGCTGCGTCGATAGGAAACGTGGATATCCTCAAGCTGTTGCTGAGCCACGAGCCCAAGCCCGACGTGGACGTACAGACAACAGCCGGACAGAGCGCACTGCACTTTGCCATCAGCAAGAACAGATACGGCGTGGTAGAGTACCTCATCCTGGAAGCAAAGTGCTCGGTCCGCATCAAAGACAAACTCGGACAGTACCCCATACACAGAGCCGCTTCCATAGGCTCAATCAAAATACTACAGCTTCTACATGGCGCCAAAAGTCCGCTCGATGCGAAGGACAGGTACGGATTCACAGCCATGCACCATGCGCTTGCTGAGGGACACGGTGATTTCGCGGTGGAGCTGGTCAAACTCGGTGCGAATCCCCTGGCCGAGAACGAGGAGGGCCAGACTCCGGTGCAGGTGGCAGCGGACGCGAAGGTTGCGCAGTACTTCAAGGATGGGTGTAAGGAGCTAGGGAAGACTGCATGATGCTCGTCTGGAATTCGTCTTTTGCATGAACTAATGAACAAACCTGTTTTGCATTGCATAAACAAGATGCGATCCCATAGATATCGTTTTGAAAAATTCGTGTATCTCATTACGTAATCACCCGATGGTTCTGGCAAAAAAATTTTTAGGAGGGCAAGTGGCGGATGACAAATTCCTTTGTAGTTAACGGAGATAGCTCAGTGGGTATGGATCCAGAGACTACGCCAAATAAGAAGCAGAAACTAGAAAACATGTCCGAGAACAAAGAGGAACTCTTTGCAACCGTTGGAGATGCTGCCCAGGTTGTGGATAACGAGGAGCAGCAGCCACAGAACGACGGTCTCCGCCAGACCGGCGCCTCTGATGCTCAGGGCCACCCTGTCCAGGAGATCGAGTCGCTGTGTATGAACTGTCGCGAGAACGGTACCACCAGACTTCTGCTGACCTCCATCCCATTCTTCAAGGAGATCGTCCTCATGTCCTTCGAGTGTCCTCACTGTGGCTTCAAGAACTCGGAGATCCAGCCAGCCTCTGAAATCCAGGAAAAGGGCTCGAGATACGTGCTCAAGGTCGAGGGCAAGAGTGATCTCGACAGACAGGTTGTCAAGTCTGAGTCCTGCGTGTGCAAATTTGTCGAGCTTGACGTTGAAATACCCGCAATGAGAGGCCAGCTTACCACAGTGGAAGGCCTCCTGAGTGAGATGTGCGAAGATCTTGCCGGTGACCAGGAGGAGAGACGCGAGAAGCAGCCTGAGATCTACGAGAAGATCGAGGCGTTCATTGCCAAGGTCAGAGCCGTCATCAACTGCGAGGAGACATCTCTGCCGCAGACGCTTATCCTCGACGACCCAGCCGGAAACTCTTGGATTCAGTTCATTCCCGGTGAACCACAGCACAAGTGGTCTCATGTTGAGTACGTCAGAACACCAGATCAGAATGTAGCCCTTGGTCTTGTGTCTGCAGACGAAGTTGCTCAGCATAGACAGCAGGAGACCGAGAGAAAGAACAGAAACCCAATATCCAGTGGATTCATATCCGATGAAACCAACATCGAGAACTTTGAGAACGAAGTTCAGACGTTCAGTGCCACTTGCCCATCGTGTTACGCTCCATGCGAGACCCACATGAAGATGGTCAACATCCCTCACTTCAAGGAGGTCATTTTGATGAGTACGGTGTGTGACAGATGCGGTTACAAGTCCAACGAGGTCAAGACCGGTGGTGAAATCCCACAACAGGGCCGTCGGATCACCTTGAAGATTGACGATCCAGAAGATCTCGCCAGAGACATCCTGAAGTCTGAGACTTGTGGTCTCATCATTCCCGAGCTTCATCTCGATCTGACCCCAGGTACTCTTGGTGGTCGTTTCACCACTGTGGAAGGTCTTCTTACCCAAGTCAAGGAGGAGCTTCACGGCCGTGTCTTCTCTCAGACATCCGACTCCATGGATGAGCAGACCAAGACCAGATGGGAGACTTTCTTTGCCAGGCTGACAGATGCCATAGACGGCAAGATGAAGTTCACGATCGAGATGGAAGATCCGCTTGCTGCTTCTTACATTCAGAACGTGTATGCTCCAGACGATGACCCCAACATGAAGATCGAGGACTATGAGAGAACACACGAGCAGAACGAGGACCTTGGTCTGCTTGACATGATTACCGACTAATTGTTGTCCATACATAGACCGTCACCCACCCCTTGTAACTCTTATCATCTTTCACTACAACATCGTTATTGTAATAGCCGTGACCCAAAAATCGGGTCTCTGTGTATGCATCCTTATTAAAAACCGTGTATTAAATAAAGTTCGTTTCTCATGTGAAAGGGTTCTCTACCCCTGAACTGAACATGTAGTTTCTGTAATCGTCTAGTGTGTCTTCTGGATCGGCAAATGGATCCATGAGCTCCTGTGACCCATACGTTCCTCCAAGCAGCTTATCGTATGTCTTCGTTTTGTACCGGAATCGGTCGATCACCATTGCAAGCGTTGCAAAGAGCTTTCGCTGTTTGAGGTTGTTCTCGATCTTCTCGTGTAACAAGTGACGCTTTAAGAAATCCTCCAGAGTGAGACACGTAGCTTCATCAAATCGGGAGTATAACCCAATCTGCAGCAGTAGCTTCGTGAAGGATATCATTGGCTCTCCATCATACGACACAACGCTCATCATACTTTCTTCGATGAATTTATCGTACATCGCCTTGCGCTTCTTCACCTTTTGCCAATCAATTGACTTGAAGATGCCGTTTAGCTCGTCAAAATGTAGATCAAGGTCATAAGGATCAGATGACTTCCTGGCGATCCAGACGGCTGCAATTTGTTTGATCCTGAAACGAGGACCGTAGACGTTGAAACTGAGTTCACCCTCCAAAGATCTCATGAATGGTTGCAGCTCGTTGGTGGGAATGTAGCCCTTGCCCTCAATGTCAAACTTGCTCCATGCCCTCTTGAACTTTCTGATTTCCTCTCTTGTGAGGAATGTATGAGGACCAGAACCGTGGTAAACGTAACTGAAACTGTTAACAACCAGAGAGATGAGGATGTTAAGCAGGATATACATAGACACAACGTTCCATGATCCAAACAGTAGGATAGCGAAGACTTTGTTTCCGCAATCAGAGTATACCGTAGTAGTGTCGGTAGAGATGAAGCAAAATGGACTGCTCAAAGTGAAGTCATCCATGATATAGTTCCAACCCTCTCCGAAACTCATTCTGAAGAGCAAAATGAGGCATTTCGTCACTGTCCTGCAGTTCAAATTACCGTTTCCATTGGTCCCAATCTTGGTCAGGCCAAAGATTTGGTTGAGCGCAATGGCATAGACCAAAAACAACACAAGCCAAGTATACAGCAAAGACGCAAGGGCAGGAAGACTGGCAGAGGCAAACTTCAGCAACTGGGAAAGTCTGTCGGACCTTGGAATGATGAAGAAGAGCATAGACACCAAGAACAGCTTGTTGATGTTGGCAAAAGATGTGTTTCTCGAAACAAAGTAAGATCCAATGGATAGAGTGAAGGCACCAGTGACGATGAACAGAGATACCGCGTTCCACTTGTTTTTGACATGGTTCTTCAAGCCCATAGCGTAAATCACCATCAGTGCGTTGACCATGAATCCGGACGATGACAATATATATGCTGCGTATCTGACAGAATTCGTGGCCGTGTTGGAAGGGTAAAATTCGCAGAGAAGATCAACAGCATGTATGAACAGACACACATTCAAGAAAGATGTCCAGTATCTGTTCTTACCGATCGCCAAGTCGTAGCAGAACCTCTTGAAGGGTGCTAAATCTGTGCGTATCTTCTTCTTTGAAGGTCTAACCTGCGAGAGGATCTTCTTCACCTCGTTCCAAGCCAGCTGATCCTCAGTCAAATATGCCATTCCTGTAAGTCTCGAGTAGTTATTGATGATGACCGAAACAAACAGGTTAAGAATGAAGACGATGGACACGAAGTTGAAAAGTGCAATAAAGAGTCCGTTGAGAGGCGATGCAAAAGTGGAAGGGGGAGTACCGATACCCGTGATGTTCATCAGATTATCCAAGAGATCAACCCAACCTTCCAAACTGACAATCTCAGACAGAGTCGACAGAGACATACCAAAGTTGTTGAAGTTGAGATATGGATCCGTATAGACGTTCGGACTCAATACCTCCCAGTTGAAAACGTCTCCCGAGTACTCAAACCTGCAGTCAGCCTTGTTAGACTGTCCATCAAGACAATATCCAAGCTTCCCGTTGAATACGGCGAGTCCCCAAAGTGAGAATGGCAAGAGCAAACTCATAGACACAAGGAAAGCATCCACGGCCTTTCTCGCACCAGACATAATAGCAAATTGGAAAGTCTGCTTGGACAAGGTAGTGATGGTCAACAACCGCAGGGCCCTGACAGCTCTGAGACCACCGACAACGGTGGAGAGGTAAGAGTTTCGTTTGATCTCGGCAATGATATCAAGCCAGATGGATAGAAGGACCACTGCATCAGATACATCCCAAATGGATCTCATACACGCGTTCTCCGTACCAATCAAACCATCAGCAATGACTTTGACCACAAACTCTAGGGCAAAGAGACAACCAAACATGATATCAACATAAAAGTTCCATCCTTTGGCTCCAACGAGATCATGATCCTTTCTGTAAAGAGGAGTCCAGAAACAGGACAGGAACACCATGAGAATGGTGGCGAGAAACATCAACACCATGAATGCGTTTTTGGCCAAGTTGTTGGGTGGTCTTCCGGTCTTTCTGGGCTTCCTTGGTGGTGCCACCAGAGTCTGACAGATCATCCTGATTCTGTTATTGGGTGCAAATATGAACAACACATTGTCACTCTCCTCGTCAAAAATCTTGTTGAAGATCTTTTTGACACCGTCCTCTCCCAAGCGTCCCTTCACGAACTTCGAGTTCTGAATGGCCGATGCGACCTTGTTACCAAGTGCCTTGATCATGTTCCAGAATATCATGAAGATGTTCTTCAACCATCCATGCTTCTTTTGCTGTGCGTGACCAGTCCTTCGGAACTCCTCGTCTAAATCGATGTCGGTCAACTGTTTGAGCCTCGAGATCATCTGGTCTCTGTTCATTTTCGAGCGGAAAGGCTCCAAAGGAGTGGACCGACTCCTGAGACTCTCAAAAATTCCTCCTTGATCAGCTGTCAGAGATATCACCTTCCGGTAGAACTGTTTGATCTGCTCAGCACGCTTATCCTTCTCGGATACACCCAAGTTCTGTGTAATTATGGCGATGAAAATGTTCAGAATGAACATGTTCGAAAAGATGAACCACAGAATGAGGTATGTGGCCGCTATCATCTTAGTGAAGGTGTTGGTTGCCTGCTGTTGGGCCAAGAACAGAATTCCAGTCCAGTTTTCGGTAGACGTAATGGTGTACAACGATATCAGCACGTTGGGTAAGTTGTACATGATCATCATCTCGTCGTCAAGGTATTCACTCACAGAAATCATTCCCTCGAAAAGACGAGACATAACGATACCGGTAAGATACAGCGTGAGTATGAAGAACATGCAGAGATCAAAGAAGGCACGCAGGTTACCCAGAGCCTTTACCCAAAGTCCTCTTAGGAATGGGATACCGTGAATGACTCTGTAGATTCTCGCATACTGGAAGATCGTCAGCCATGCATAAACTGTGGGATGATGATTGTGTATGATCGGTAAGGCAATGATCATAGTAATCACAGCGAAGAACAAGTCGACCCAATTGAGCAGCGACTTGAAGAACATATCCCAGTTAGGTAGACACAAGGAGAATGTGACCACCACCTCCAGGAACAACAGTATGGTAACTCCGGAGTTAACTCTGTATATCAAGTTAACCAAATGCACGGAAGACCGCGAAGATCTCACCGCGGCAAAACACATTCCAAGAATGGCAATCAGCGTGAAAAGTATCCTTGTCTTTCTGAACCTCCACAGATCCTTCTTTTCGTCCAAGAAACGGTGGTATGCCTCATTTCTCTTGCTCCACCTAGCGGATCCCCAAATAAAGCTGTTATCGTGCTCCATCTGCTCTTTGAGATGCTCGTTCATGGAGTTGAATGAGTTGATAATGACGGCAACAATGAGGTTTACCAACCACACCGTTAGAATAATGGTGGCAGCTATGAAGAACAGCGAGGACGCCATTGAGTCTGTGTCCATCAGGTCGTACATGATGTCTGTAAAGGTATTGGCACTGATGATGACAAACACAAGCTCAAAAGAGTGAAATATGTTGTCAAAGGACACCGTACCACCATAAGGGTTGTCCAATGAGATGCACTTTGAGTTGACTGGGCAGGTGTATCCCTTGGATCTACCAGATGCCGATCCGTCGCTGTTCAGATACTCCATTTCCTTCTTTGTGCCTGGTTCAAGCCATGAGCCGCAAAACTGTGATGTAATGTACTGATCGCCTGGATCATCCGGGTTTGTCCACACGCACTGACGTCTCAGTGAAGCTTTGAACGACTGTACTCCAATGATAGCGAAGAATACCCAGAAACCTATGAGGAAAATGGATACATCAGCAAGCTCAGGAGCTGCCCTTCTGAGAGCATTCAACACGGTCTGAGTTCCATTGGTGATGTTCCACAGACGGTATATCTTGAGACACATGAGAGACCTGAAAACCATTATACCGCGGTTGAGGTTGTAGTCATCCATAGCCATGATGAGAGAGATCCACCAACTCACTATCGATATCAGGTCAATCCAATTCCACTCGTATCTGAGGTATGCTCTGTGAGGCTGACCTTTCAGCTTTGGTGTTGGCTCGATAGCCGTTACCGAATGCGGTACCTTGCGCTCGAAAGGATTCTCTAGCGGTGCCTCACCCTTGTCGGTCGTATTTTTATGGAGAAACCACAAGTATTGTTTGATCAGTCGGCCCCAGAATGTAGTTGTTCTCGAATGTTTCGAGATGTTGAGTTGCTTGAGCATTTGCGAGTCATCCCACACACCGTACGCTATCATCTTGAAGAACATCTCCAAAGTGAAGACGGAGTATATCGGCACTAGGACCCAGTCCATGGCAGAGTACTTCTTGACGTGGAAGTAACCCAGTCCGGTAGCGGCTGGGTTCCACTGTTGTACGGAGAGTATGACCGCCGTGGCTATGAGCAGCGCGAACATGGCTGGCTCAAACCATATTTGTTTGATTGTGCGCAAGCAGAACAGTCTTATCGGACTTTCAGGACCAAATATGAGCATGGAGTTCCCGTACAGCGCGTCTGGAACATCCATGGGGGGATCCTGCCTATCATCTGTGTCTTCCGTGTCGCTCTCGTGGCGTTCGAGGTTGTGATTCATGTCTATCTCGTCCAGGAGATCAAAGGCTTCATTTTCCACGGAAGCGTCGTCGTGGCTCATACCGCTGAGTCTCTGGGAGACTTTGCGCACCTTGGATTGCCAATCTCGCGACCTTGATGTATCTAGAGACTGCCGTATATGATGCTCGTCCGTGCCAGGGTACACCCACTCTCTGAAATCTGAGTCCACAGATTGCATATTGTGAAGCTTGATTCCCTCCTGTGCTGGTTCGTCTATTATCGAGATGTCTGGGGTCCCTATAGCTATCCTGGGTATGTCAGAGGAAGGGCGCTGCACATCGTCTTCCTTGAGCGGGAACCAGGCTCCCTCGACACGGTCATTGCCCAGAGCAAAGTTAAGGCCTTCGTCGACATCCTCCAGGTTTAAATCAGGAAGATTCAGATCGGAATTCGACTTTACCGACGACGCGATGTTATGCAGAAGCGAGCTCTCAATGTCTGACGAGGAGTCGCGCTGTCTCGGTGGCGGCGTTAAAGCGTCCCGGGACCTGCCCTCTTCAGGTTCCACTATCTCAGGAACAGGTATCCTAGACATTGTCCTAGAACACTTGGTTTTGAACTAAAGATCAAGAAATCGTGGAGTGAGACACCGTGCAAGGGGGAGATCAAAGTTTTAATCCTGACAAGGCGGAGCATGCTGGTCGTGTCCAAATTCAAAAACAAAACAATACCACAGATCTACAGTGTTGTGCACCCAAGACGCTCATTGGTCGAGAACATTGATTGCAAAGCAGGAGCATTGTATTACTTCCCAAATGAAACAAAACTCCAGACAATACAAAAACTTATAAATAAAGACAGCTTCCAAGACAGAGTGGTTCAGTCACTGGACTCGCTGCCAATGCTGCCCTTCCGATTGCTGCTGGCAAAATCAAACTTGCGGAAATCAACCTGGTCGGGCGTTTGTGCGGAAGAACCGAGTTCTGCCTCCACCTGCTTTATGACCTCGGCAGGGTTGACAGGCCCTGCTTCTGGCTTGACAACGCCTTTGGCAACCGCCTGCTTGTAGTATGAGACTGGCGTGTTGAGCAGGTTGGGCGAGGTCTGCACATCTTCAATGATGTACTCCACCCCAGACCCGGTAGACTTTGCGGACATTCTCCTGATGTTGGCTCCCGTATTCACCATGTTGGAGCCCGTGTGGTGGTTTCTCTGCGTGCGGCTAATCCAGCGATCCAGAAACGACATTGTGTATAGGCATGTGTGTCTGGGAGAGAGAAACGAGCGTGATTAGGGACAAACACAGAGCTATTTATACGATTTTAATTAATCAGCAAGAGGGGAAGCCCCAGATGTGAGGTCACTCCCAGCAAGTGTGGGGTTTCTCCAAAACGATTACCTCATCACTGATAAATTGCGCTATCCTTTCTTCATTTGCTGCGATTAGTTGTGCAGTGGCAATATCTGTGGATTATCTATCTGATCTATGTACACATGCGAAGACTGCCCGCGGGTATTGCTTCGAATAGAGGGGGCGCGCGATAAGCAAGTCCAGAGGTCGGGAACACACATCTCTCCACCCCTTCTTTCGTGGGAGGATCTTCTTCGTCTGGGCGGATGGGGATTCTGATTGTCAGCTGATTACGCTGTCTTGGATCTCACCCTTGCTTCTTCTCGTTCTTCAACCTCTCGATCTTCTGTTGTATGTACAGGTCTCTCTGCTCGTCGACGTACTTGGGCTGCTGCCTCTCGTGGATGCAGGCCTTCATGGCGCTGCTCTCCTTTCTGCACTTCAACCACACTCCGTATCCGGCTGTCTTACCGCAGTTCGCGAAGGCTGAAATTTCCAGTTAGTGGATTCTGGAGAGGGGGAACAAAGTCTACTCACCTTTGACGTACTCGTCGCAGTACTTCCACGTGTTCTCCTTCCACGCATCAAACACCTCTTTCTCCTCCTTGGGCGTGAGCATCCACACCGGTAAGCCTTCCACTCTTTTCCTATCCATGGTATATTCCGGGCTGTAGTCGGAAGAGAAGGCTGAGGGCAGCGTCACCATTTAAACGTGCGATTTCTTCGGTGGAACCCATTTACGGTTTTCGCACTACTTCGCCTCAAGCCTTTGTTTACATTTCTCCCTAGGGCTTCCTCCTCTTCTACAACCCTCCCTTCTCTGCCAATATATTTGACAATAATCATATCCAGGATGACAACAGTGGATGCGAAGTATGATTTGCTCAGGCACACGATGGCGTCTGAGCTGAATGAGATATCAACACAGAGCACGGTGCGGAACATGAACCTGTCAGAGTCTATAGACAGACTGAAGTCCCAGAAACACCACGAGCTGAAGGACGAGATAGAGTCGCGCATAGACAACTTCCTGAAGAACTTTGAGAAACTGATCGAAGACGAACAGCTGAAACTGGACTACCTCTCAGAGGAACTCGCATCTTTCGAGAGAGAGCTCACAAAGGAGATGAATCAGGTGTCCAAGTCAGACTACCTCTCTGGTGAGATTGAAAAGCTCGACCAGGTTCAGTTCGAACTCGTGTCTGAGATCAACAGACAGGAAACAGAAACCACAAAGGAGGCCAATCTGCTCGAGCTCAAGATGGCCAAGCTTGCCGATCTGAAGGAGACAATACTCTCTTTCCAGGACCAGGAGCTTGAGAGCTCCAAGCTCAATTCCCAGGAGATGAAGCTCAGACTGTTCCAGAGCATGGGGGTCATAATAGTGGATCCAAATACAAAGACAGAGAAGGTCCTTGTACAGAAACCACGCGGACTCGAGAGCCACGTGCTGGAGACCACAGGTTACTCAAACTACTTCATCACCAACTTCATCTGGGACAGGTTGTGATTTCGCTCTGTGCCGCATTTTTGTATACTAGTGTCCTTCTTTCTCGCAATAAACGTTATTCTATTTCGAACGCATGTGTATATATACAGGTAAAGCCTCATCAAACTCAGAAGTACTTTGGGTTGTCTCTGAGAGACAACTTGGTCCACTTGGGCACAAGATGCACACCCTTTCTGTACTTCTGCGAAGACTTGTTGAAAACAGTGTACTTGTCCCTTGGCTTCATCTCGCTCTCCTTGGGGAAGTTCAGCTTGAGGTCGTTGATCTTCTTGACCTGAAGACCCTCGGATTTCAGTCCTTCGTATATGTTCTCGATGTTGGAGTCGACCATTCTCATCCTCTGGCGCAATCTGTATTTCTGGAATTTGGACATTCTCCATGGCCTCTTCCAGAGAAGACCGCCAAGGTTAACCAACGTAGATCTGAATGGACCAAACATCTTGGATTCGGCTGCTCTTGGATAGATGCTTGTAAGAGTGCTCCCCCTGCCTTGACGGCCGGTCGACAAAATTTCGCCCAAAAGGCCTATCCGGTACACTACCTTATTAGGTAATATGTTATATAATGGAGACCTGTGAATTATGTTGATAAAGGTACATCTGCCATGTTCAGCGTTGAAGATAGTCGTGTTCAGCGTTAAGGATAGTTCACGGGTCTAGTATACAGGTACAGCGCCAGTCGCGGCGGGTCATATCTGCTCATTGTCGTCGTAGGGTTCGATGTTCTCCTCTTCTGGTGGTTCTGACGCGTTCATCGTCTCGACCTCAAAGATCGAGTGTGCAGCCATGAAACTGGACGTGTGGTGAGTACTTTTATCGGGAAGAACAAAAGGCAAATGGCAAGGGGTACTTACAAGCTCGCCTGTTTCAGTGCCAATCTGTTGAAGGAGTTTATCTGCTTGGAAGTCGTCTGTATCAGATTTCCAAAATCGTAGAGGTTCTTCTTGAGCTCATCCGCCTGTTCCAACAGCTCCTTGTGCTGCGACATGTTGATCCTGTTTGTGATTGCGCAGATAAAGGTGTTGCTGCCACGAGTTCAGCATGTAAACAGCCTTCGCAAACGCGTCTCCGGCCTGAATCATGTGATGTGTTTATCCCACGACCCATAGCCCCAGAGATCTCGCGATCTGAGAGTCCTCGTTCTCGGAATACGATCGCACCGAGAGTCTCTGCAGGCTGCCAGTATCGCTCACATAAACTGCATCCAAAGTTTGCTCCGGATAATGCTCCGCAAAGTGGGGGATTTGCACCTTCAAAGACGCAGCAAATCAGAGGTGTCTGAGGTGTAATTCGGGTGGGTGGTGCACTACTCGGATATTCACGGGTGGATCTTCCGAAGAGAACTCGGAGGAACTTGAAGAGAGCAGGGGAAGCCAGGGAGACAGCGCCAAAAAAACACCACCTGTACTGTAGATTGTCGGTACGGGCAGAAGAAAAGAGGCCAGACGAAGAGGAACGCAGGCGCATGTGTGAAGCAATAGACGATGTCGGCCACAAAAGAACAGGATAAGATACAGATACTGCCCAAACCACTGACAACAGCGGCGACCACAGCGGCAGCCACAGCGGTAACCACAACGGTAACCACAGCGGCAACCAAGTCCACAAGGCCAGCAAAGAAGAAGACTAGTGCTGTGCATGCGTCTCAGGTACAGACACCCATTCCTTCGTCCAACATTCTGAACAACATAATATCGAACAACGAGAGCGGAAGCACGAGTCACCAGATCCTGACGATAAACTCCAACATACACTCGAACATCAACATCAAGACGGACAACTCGATAGACCTCAAGCTGCAGTTGCAGAACGCCACCAAGGAGAACGAGAACCTCAAGAAGATTTTGACGAAGCTCAACAAGGAGATAGAGAATCTGAAGATACTGAAGCTGGAGAGCGAGAGTGCTCTCAAGGACTCCACGATATTCAACGCCGAGTTTGCGCTCAACTCGAAGAAGCTCAAGCTCGACGATTCGCTTGCAGAGTCGGCCATATCTGGATACACAGACATGTGTGGGTTCTGCTCCAACGGAACGCCCTGCTTCTGCTATACCGATTCCAGTGCTTCTCTGTGGTTCAGCAAGGACAGGGAGTGATCTCCCCGCCTCGCCTTCTCGCTCGCTGTTTGTTTCTTTGTGTTTTGCTGGTTGGTTCTATGTTTTTCGTTACTTTTTGTTTTTCTTTATCTTGGTGCTGTTTAGATCTCCCCGGAGGGATTGGCTGGAGGCCTGCCAGACTAGTTCTAGGCGGGTGTCTCTTACGAATAATGAACTGTTTTGATGTATACCTTGTGCTGTAGGTGTTATAAATATTATATTCAAATCGTTAAATAAAGGCGGAATGTGATGTTGTGAGTTTACAAGAAGGTGAGGTAGGCTCCGAGAACAGCAGTGAGACCAATAACGGCGTAACCGGTACGGTAAACACCCTTGATGGTCAGCTCTCTACCGGTATCCCACAGCAAATGTCTCAAACCGTTTCCAAAGTGGAAGGCAAATGGGAAGGCAAAGATACCCTTGGCAAGGACCTTCACGGCAAGTGGGAGAGCAGCAAAAGCCGACACCAAAATGGTGGAGTAGTCGGCAACGCCGAGGAAAGACGACAGCGCGTATGTGCAGGTAATACCGTAGAAGGTACCTGCCAGCATAACACCAGAGATTCTGTGGAAAGAAGACAGGATCCATGTGAGCTGTGGCTGGTAAATCTGTAGGTGTGGAGAAGTTGGTCTGTTGAGTCTCTGGGCTCTCAGAACAGCCTCCTCCTCGTTGTCAGAGGACTTGGACTTGACAGTGGTGAAAGGTCTAGAGAGTCTTGGGACAACTGGACAGGTTAGCACTTGACTCGGAGGTCGGGCGTATACCCCAAACGCAAAAAAAGACTTCACATACCTCTGGCAGTGGCTCTGATACCAACAGCACCGATTCCGACAGAACGAATGGCCAACATGTTTTTCGAATCTTGTTAATGTGATTGCGTGTTGTTGTTAGGAGAAGAGCTCTTGTGGAGGAGGTGATTGAGGATTGGAGATTCTCAACCGGTCATTGGACAAGCCTTTATTGGTGTTTCCACGACTTTTGAAACCTCGGATTATATAATATGTTATTAATCGATACGTGATTGGGCATTGAGAGAAATCTTATCGCGTTATGTACAGGATGAGCGGTCTAATCACTCTTTAGATGCCTCGGCTTTGGGTGCCTCGAGATCGATGCCTTCGAGTGCCTTCTCAACGTCGACCTCGTAATCTCCGTTCTCGGCGTCTTTGATGACACCTTGTGAATAGAGCTTACCGAAAAGGTCCTGTGGAATCCACCCGTCCGTCAGCGCAAAGGGTTTGGACAGCTCAACGTCCTTGGCCTGGAGATCTGCGAGGTTCTGGTCGTTGTCCTCCTTCGTGTACTTGATGGGACTCTCGAGAGTCTCGCTGAGCACAAGCTTGTGCTGGGCGTAGCCCTCCCACATCTCCGCAAGGTCGATGAGACATCTCTCAACGACAAGGAAGTTGTCGGGGTTTTCAACAGCCTGGATGTATCCAGACTTGATCATCTTGACGGCTGGCGAGATGGCTCCGATGAGCTCCTTGCTCTTGTTGTTCAGGGCAAACTCCCACAAAAACTGGTTTCTGGTACGCATGAACATGTACTCGTACTGCAACTTGAGTTCCTCGTCCTCGGTCTCCTTGCAGACCTCGTCAAGCTCCTCCTTGGTGAACAGCTTTGGTCCGTCGTACTTGATGAACTTGGGGTACGAGTGCAAGATGAAAGGCTTGACAGAACTTTGCTCGACATCGAGCAAGGACAGAGTTTCACCGTCTTGCAGGATGTTGATCGGGTCAAGGTCAGGAATGTACAGCTTGGGCGCAAAGAGCTTGCTGAAGTTGGGCAAGATCTCGGAGTTCACGTCAAACAGCTTTGGAGCAACCGCCAGCAGGTTGTCGTAGACAGCACTGGCCTTGGCGTTGTCTTTGTAGTGCTCCTTAAGGTTGGAGGCGAGATCCTCAACGATCTTCAGAGGCTCCTCGAGCTTCCAAGGACCAACCTTGTCCCCCAAGTGCTGGTCAACCTCGGCGATCGGACCAATGACGTATGGAGACTCCTCAGCAAAGGCTGGAATACCCTCTGGCAAATCGTGCTTGAAGTAGACAGACCCGAAGGCCTGGAACCCGTCAATGGACAGAGCAGCATCGTAGTTGACGTCCATGATCTTGTCAACGACATTCTTGACCTCCATCTGGTCATCGCTGAGTGGGTTCCACTGTCTGATGAGAGGGTCTCCCTTGACAAACTCCATCAGGATGAATGGGAACTCAAGACAGTTGTTGGCATCGGTGGAGTACGCAATGACTTTAGCGGTGGGGACCTTCTTGCTGATCAGATCCAAAGTGGCAACCTCACTCTGAATCTTTCTTGTGAGCGCGGTGTCAAGACCCTTGGAAGCGTAGATACCCTGGTATGGCAAACGCAGAACAAACTCGCGATCAGAGTTGGTGGAAATCTTGTAGATTCTGTGGTGCTTACCCTCATGGATCGAGCTGATCTCCTTGGTGTTCAAGGCCTCGTTGGGGTTTAGCTCACCAATGGCAGCAACCGAACAGTTGTGCTTCAGCACGTTGATGTTGGGGAACTTCAAGAAGTCCAAGCTGTCGCACACAGACTTCTGCTCGGCGATCTTCTTGTCGCTGGTGATACCAACCTCCTTGGCAAACTCGCCGTGAGACTTCTCGTACAACTCGCGCAAAAGGTCGTTCAGACCCTCGATGCTGAAGACGGTACGTCTCTTGAGCTTCTCGCCAGCATCGTCACGGAGCCAGGTACCCCACGAGTACTCGAAGAAGGAGTTTCTCTCAGGGTCGGTGAAGTTCTTCGATAGCACTGTGGTGTGTCTCTTGGGCTCGTTGGGGAGCTCTGCTTTGGTGGAGTTTAATCTCAACTGCGTTCTCGCACCGCTGGCAACAGCGACTCGAGTGAGACCAGCCAGTCTTGCTCTCGAAACTCTGGCCACGTTCAACATTGTTCTCTTGGTACTGGGGCCGCAAGAAGGAGAAGTTGTTCACTTTTTTCTTCTACTTTTGCCGGGCGTTTGGGAGTTGACACGTGTGAAAAGTGACAGATCCGGGGCAAGCGTTTGAGGTCTGGAAGGGTCGTTATTAGATAGCTGAACAAGAAAAAAAGCAGGCATAGAAACACGTGGACATTGTCATTTGGTCAATCGTAAAGTAAAGTCATGAGGGCAAAAAGAGTATCATGGGGAGTACACAGAGGCATCGCTGGCGGACATGTTCACATCAGGCTCGCTCATCAGTCCGCCAACCTTCTCCATACCGCTCTTGTAGATATCCATCTTCTCCATAAGCGTTACCGGAGGTGCCCTGTCAAAGCTTGCGTTGAAACCGATGATCTGAGAGTCCTCGTTCTCCTCCGTGATACTCCTTGCATCGTCTGTATCCTGGGCATCCGCTGTCGATTGCACAAGCGTGATCTCCCTATTGAGCGACGCCAGCAGGTTTCTGTTGTAGGTGGTCATATCGCTACCAAACAGCAGGTGGTGGGTTCTGCCCCTGTGCACCCTGCGACCCTCAATCCCATCTTTGGTGGCGACAGTAGAGATCCCAGATGCAGACGATGAGCGGCTCAGGGGACGCGATAGCTGGCTCGACGTCAGAATCGACGCGGGAGGGGATCCGATGTTGCTTGTGGTGCTGTTCCAGTCGTTCTGGTAGTCTGTATCGGTGGATGCCACGGACGCAGTTGTAGAAGATATGGGTGTCCTCAGGTACGAGGGAGAAACGTCCGAAGGCGAGAAGAAGGTAGCCGCAGAGGTCGCTGCATAGTCTCTTTTCTCATCGGTCATTGTATACGGGTGCTTGAAGATAAATACAGCCTTTGTTAGAAAGAATCGAAATTGGCCCCTCCGTTGGTGTGTGGAGAGACAAGGCGCAACGCAACGCAGCTGCGGGATGCCGGTCGTGTCCCACGTGGTTTTCTTATCATTTACAACCAACTCTGTGTGTTGTATCTGGCGTTTCGAGCCCGCACGCGTTGCCTGTTAGCCTTGTTGCGACCTATCTTCTTCTGATGTCTTTGATCAAACTGTCATTTTGCACCAAAGCGCTGGCAATGCCTCGTGAGGATGAGGGTTCCCGCTCTGGTTCAGCGGCAGCAGGTACGGCTTCCACGGATACCGGGCCTGTCATTGACTGTGAATGCGGTTCCACGCAGGAGCTGCCATTCTCTGGAACCGTCCAGTGCGAGACTTGTTCTAAACTCGTTCACTCGGTATATTATGGGTGTCCTCCCAGGCCATCGGCCAGCTGCACTGCTTGTCTGGGTAACCTGACCAGTAAGGGTCTTGTCATTGGGATGACCATAAGAAAACTGATCAAGTTTCTTGAGTCTGACTCGCCGCAGAGCGTCACCAGTACCGCACGGGCTCTCGGAATGGACCCGGAAACCCATCCTGAAAGTATCTCGCTTGTCGTCAAAGCGCTCAGACTGTTGAGGCAAGACAAAATCATCAAGATAGCAGACTTTGCGTACTCCCCTCCAATCCTGGGGAAGCTGACTGTCTGTCACAAGTACGAGGTGGACGTGGGAGGGCTACTCGATGACAATCTGACACCACTGAGAGGTACCTGTACGCTCATTTTCGTCCCTGCTGCTCTCAAACTATCCGAATCGGCATACGAGGACAGCAGTGAAAAATGCAGAGAGAAGATGCGGTACTACTTCCCGTTTAGTGCAGCTAGTCTCCACCCTTCTGCTACACGCAGGGTCTCTCTCAAGAAGTCGTTACCTAGTTCCGTCCATGTGCAGACCGTTTCTAGTGACTCGGAGGCAGACGATCCAGCCTAGAGGGCTTGGTGAATACCTACATAGCTAACCATGTCATGAAGAAATGTCTTATCGTCCATTGGGTCTATATAATGTAAGCGAAAAAGCTATATCGTACAGTTATGTCTAGTTGATGGCAGCGTTGAGGGCCTGCTCGATATCGGCAATGAGGTCCTCCTCGTCCTCGATACCACAACTGAGTCTGATCAAGTCGTCAAAGATACCGTTGGCCTCTCTCTCAGCAACTGGGATACCACCGTGGGTCATGATGGAAGGAACCTCCAAAAGAGACTCAACACCACCAAGGGACTCGGCAAGGGTGAAGAGCTTGGTAGAAGAGGTGAACTTGGAGGCAGCTTCCTTACCACCCTTGATTCTGAAAGAGATCATACCACCACCGAGCTTGTGCTTGTGCTGCTTGAGGAAGATGTCTCTCTGTGGGTTGGTTGGAAGGCCTGGGTAGTTGACCTTGAGAACCTTGTCGGACTTGGAGAGGTACTCGGCGATAGCGTTGGCGTTGTTGGAAGCGGCCTTGACACGCAAGTGCAACGTCTTCAAACCACGGTGGGCCAACCAGGAGTCGAATGGAGATGGAATGGCACCAATGGCGTTCTGGAAGAATCTGAGACGCTCAGCGAGAGCATCGTCGTTGGTGGCAGCAACACCCATGACAACATCGGAGTGACCGTTGAGGTACTTGGTAACAGAGTGCATAACGATGTCAGCACCGTGGTCAAGAGGAGTCTGGATGTATGGGGACAAGAAGGTGTTGTCGACAACAAGGCTGATCTTCTGGTCTGCGTGGGAAGATTGGTAGTCAACGATGATGGACTTGATCTTGGCGATATCGGTCAAGGAAAGAGTTGGGTTGGATGGGGTCTCGATCCAGACAAGCTTGGTCTTCTCGTTCAAAAGAGATGGGAGCTCCTTCTCGAGGTTGGTCGAGAACTCAACGTTGATACCACTGTGGATGGCAACCTTGGTGAAGTATCTGTGGGTACCACCGTACACATCAGAGACACTGACGACGTGGTCGCCCTGGGAGAGAGTGTGGAGGATGGTGGCGATGGCCGCAGAACCAGAGGCGAAACCAAGGGCATGCTTGGCGTTCTCGAGGGAAGCAACAACGGTCTCGAAACCGTCTCTGTTGGGGTTGTCAGATCTGGAATACTCGTACTTTCCAATTGGAACAGATGGGGCAGTCTGGGCAAAGGTTGTGGAGAGAGAGATTGGTGCAATGACAGCACCGGTCTGAGCATCGTGCTCAGAACCAACGTGAACGGCTCTAGTACCAAATCCAGACATGATCTATATTCTAATCTTTTGTGGTTATGGGAAGAAAGAAGTAGAAGAAGGGAGGAAAAAAAATTTGTAATCTTCATGCATTGGGAGAGCCGTTGAACAGATTTTGCCATTTCACGTGACTAATTTATGTCGTGCAAGACCACATATTCTGCCGCACGACAGCGGCTGGTTTAGCGAGAGGAGGCTGCTACCCTTCGGTAGCAGGGCTGGCGGCTGGCGCAAGGTCTGAATTGCCTTCACCGATAGTTGGCACCGCTGGCTCCGTAGGGTCTGTCGCATTCTCTGGGTGCTCCGGATCATCTGGTTTGGTGGGCAGTTTGGGAGCAGAGGCATCTCCAATGTGTCTGGAACCTGTAGCTTTCTTGTGGAAGTCCACGGCCAAGAGCGCGGCCGCCGCGTGATTTGTAAAGTTGAAGACTGGCCCGAGGAACGGAATGGCCTCCAACATTGCAGCTGCAACCCCGAAAGAGACATACTCCGCCTCGTGCTCTTTGACAAAGTACTTCACATTGGGAGGCTTCATGCGCATCAGCGTGAAGTACCTTTGCTGGCGTCCCACAGCAGACGACTTGGCCATTTCTGTAAACGAGAAAAGAGGTCCAAATAGTGGAATCACCGTGAACCAGTTTCCGCGAACTAGACGCATCGCCTGTACGGGCAAGGTGAGCAGACCGTAAGGTACCCCGTACACGGCAGCCTCCTGGACGTACCTCCCCATAGGCTTGCGTGTCATTCTGCGCAGCTTTCCAGAATACACTTCGAGGTCTAGTCCCTCGTTGCACAAGACGTAGTCGAAGATTTTGTCCATCTGGTCTGGAATGATATAAGTGGAGAGAGCAAACTCTGCGACACGCGAGGCGATGTTCCAGGTGGTGAGTGTGGCGGTGATCATCCCTATCGGACCGGTACAGAGGGTTGCAGCAGTGAGGTTTGCAGGGTAGATTGCACCAAGTACAAACAGAAGTGCAGCGAGTCTAATCAGGAGGCTGGGGACAAGGTTGTTGAGGATGTATGGCCATAATCTGGGGTGGTTCCAGAAGTAAACGATTCCCTTATCTTTGTCAGCGATGACATGCCGCAGCAAAGTCGATAAGACGTACCATGAGAGGGTATCTGAAGGACTGGGAGGTGAGGACGCCGTTGCTTAACGCCAGGGGTCTTGTGGCCTCCTGTGCGATTCTGAGCCGAACAGACTCCACTATGGACCCAAGGGTCCGACGATCTGTGAGAGACAATGACATTTTCGGCCTGGGTTGGTTTGGTTTGGAATTTCTGTGCCAAAGTTTCTTGTCTTTCCTTCTGGTCGGAGTAGAACACAGAGCAACAACGCACAACAGAGAGAATTTGTGGCAACACCCAAAAACAAGGACAGCCGCACTCTGGCAGCAAGGGAGACGCTCCAACGGTGGGTTTACGTGTTGTGACAATGTGTGTTTGAAGATTTCTGTATTTTTGTATTAAAGAGTCATACTGGATGTTTAACCGAACAAGTCAAGACCCATGTCGTCGTCAGACTCCTCGGCCTCTTCCTCCTCAGCGGCGGCCTCCTCCTGGGCAGCAGCACCAGAAGAAGCAGCAGCTGGAGCAGCACCACCAGATGGGACAGAAGCCAACTTCTCGTTACCCTCAGCGATCAGCTCCTCGACGCTCTTACCGTCCAGCTCGGAGATGAGCTTGTCCAACTTCTCGGACTCAACCTCGATTCCGACGGACTCCAAGACGGAGGTAACGTCAGCGGCAGATGGGGTCTTGCCAGCAGAGGCAAGCAAAAGGTAAGCAGCCAAGTATTTCACTGGAAAAGGGTTAGTATCGTGGGTTCCCGGTGTTCAGAGAGAGGTTATGTGTGTATAGTGAATCAGATCTGCGAGAGATTCCAGAGACGCACAGTTCCAGCAGTCGTCCAGGCGCCGGAACAAGCCACAGACATGATGAAAGAGGCTCAAGCACAGCTGTGCAACGAATCGTGCCTTTGAAACGTCGAGTGCTCAGTGTCACCGGCTCCTGTCCCGGGGTTGTGTGCTCTCAAGAATCTAATATTCCACATCCTAACGACACACACGCATCTCTCTCTCTCTCTCTCTGTTGTGGTATCAAGCGTATGACATACTTTTTGTGTATTAGCTTTGTATGGTTCTAGGGGACTCAACACTGGCCACAAGGTTTTTTTTCAGCTCTTTCAGAGAGCACTCTTCCTTGGCCAAGAGTGTACCAACCAGTGCCGTCCAAAACGTCGTTTCCAACCCAACTTCTGTGCGCAGTCACATACCCTTGGTATATTTGGTCACGATCTCTGTGTACATCTCAGCACTAACAAATCCACCGATGGGTACACTCCCATAGAGTAGTGGGCCAACCAGGAAAATCTCCTCAGTCTCTGTGCTGGCTGGCTCTCGCGCTCTGCCCTGCGCTCCCAGGCCCAGTGGTCCCGCTTACTCTCCGTACTGCCCAGCATACTCTGGAAAATTTGAGTCCTTTTCACCTCTTTTGTTTTTACCCTTTAGAATCTTCCAGTTTAAAGAACAATATATCCATAATGTGTATGTGTTATTGATACTTTTGATGCGCTGCCGTTCACCGTCTTGTATTTGAGGCTTCGATTCTGTGGTGAAAATTCTCTGTCGCTACCTCGTGAAAAAATTTCAAAACAGGACCCATCAACACCCACCACACGGAGAACCCATACGAAGCTGGACCACGGCAGATCTGCACCGTCGATACAAAGAGGACACAGTACTAACCATGAATACAGCCACTGACACCAGGAGAAAGAGAACATTCAAGTCCTTCCAGTACAAGGGTGTTGAGCTCGACGATTTGCTCAAGCTCTCCAACGAGCAGTTTGTCCAGATGTGCGGTGCCAGAGTCAGAAGAAGATTTGCCCGTGGTATTGACAACAAGCCAACCATCTTCATGAACAAATTGAGAGCTGCCAAGTTGGCCACCCAGCCAAACGAGAAGCCAGCTGTTGTCAAGACTCACCTCAGAAACATGATTGTTCTCCCAGAGATGATCGGCTCTGTTGTCGGTGTCTACAACGGTAAGGTTTTCAACATTGTTGAGATCAAGCCAGAGATGGTTGGTCACTACCTCGGTGAGTTCTCCATCACCTACAACCCAGTTCAGCACGGTAAGGCCTCTGCTGGTTCTTCCAAGTTGAGATTGTACTAAATGGTTATCTAATAACTTGATTTTCAACAAAATACAAAAACCCTACATATCTGAGTTGTTTTCGTAGTAAAAGCTGGAAATTTTCTTGAGTGAAAAGGTATCTACTTGCGTATACCCATCTCTATCAGGTCCTTCTCGATGTCCTCCTTCTTTGCACTTTTGAGATCATACAGCGACGACGGGAACCCGCTGTACTTCTGTAATCCTCTCAGCTGGCTGATCTCCAGGAGGAGTCCGTTTCTCTGTGTAACCAGTTCTGGTAGAACCTCCATGTCATCCCTGGTGCTCAGCATAGGGTTGAACTGGTAGTAGTCTGGTATATCCAGTACCTTGTTGTCGAGTTTGCGTCTTTCCTCGTTGATATCGTACCATTCAGATGTCGTCTCCCAGAGGTACTCTGTTTTCAAATCCTGACAGTTCTTGATGAACTGCTGGTGAATCTGCGCGCGTTGTGCGTTTGTCTGATCGTCTATGCACTTGAGTTGGTATTTCTGAGAATTTGTGATGTAGCTCAGTCTCTTCTCGTAGTTTCTGTTTATCACCGAGACAAACTCAATGAATTCGGGATGCGATCCGTTGACACATAGCTCAAGCTCAAACTGTAAACGCGAAAGCTGGTTCTGAAAGATGGCGTCCTTCAGCTCGGCAAACTCAACCTCGATCTCTGTCAGGTCTTCGAGAGCGCTCTCTCGTGTCTTTTCCCTTTCGATCTCGAGTCGCTGTTCCTCCTCATCGTTGTGTGTACTTTCGTTTTCCTCTTCGTCCTCGTCTGCATCGCCCTCCTTGTCGTCGAGCTTTCTTCTCTTCTGCTCGGACTCAGAGTCGGAGCTCTTACGCTTACCAGACTCGGTTTCCTCCTTAACGATGGTCTCGTCCGCCTCGTCCGGCTCAAGCGTGGCCATTCTCTGTAGATCACTGTCGATCATCTCTTCCATCAAGTCTGTCTCCACCTCGGAGCTGTTGATGTCGCTCAGCTCGGATGATGATTCTGCGATTTCCTTCTTCAAAGGCGAAGATGTGGGAATCTCTGTGAGTGGCGAAGTGGCTATGTAACCTGCTGTATTCGGGGTCTCGTCCCTTGACTTCTCCTGGGCTCTGTCAGATATTGACATGTCTCTGTCTCTCTGTGGTATCTGTTTCGCCTCTCCTGTTTCTCTCGAACCTAGCGATCTCAAGAAAAGTACGGGGCGGTCGAAACTGGACTCAGACGGATATCGAGATACTAAAAGCTAGATTCCACGCGCTTTAATGGAAACTTGAAACCCTCAAATCTAGGTCTTCGGAATTGTGAGCTGTCAACACAGAAAATGGGCCACTGAGAGCGGAGCCCTCCCTCTGCTACCCCCTTTTTAGTAAATTTTGTATCGATTGTCGTGTGTGTGCCAACCTTCCTCTTTGGGAGGCACGAAATTTTTATTCTCCTTAAATTTTTCTTTTGACTGAAGCTCTCCCTCTTTCTCAGCAACAGAGAACAAGCACAAAATGTCTGGACTTGGATCTATATTCGGGGAGTCTGCTAAGGTGGACTCCACAGTGGCTGCTCTGTTTGAGAAATCTGCAAAGCCGGTCAACAGAGATGGACTGGTGGCTAAGAAGGCTACGATTCTGCCTCCTGTGAGACAGCAAGAGGAAGAAGGGGACTCAGAAGAGTCTGCTGAGTCCGAAGAGGAGTCAGACGTCGAGATGGAGGAGGCCCCAGTCAAGCCTAAGAAGCGCCGTGAGGAGGACGATGATCTCGAGGACAGATACCTTTCCAAGCTCGTGGATGAGATCGAGGAGGAGAAGGAGGAGGAGAAGGAAGACTTCGAGATCGAGGCCAAAGAGGCACCAGAGGCACCAGAGGCACCAAAGGCACAGACTGTCGATCTGAAGCTTGGTGAGCTCGAGAAGGCCGAGAGGACTGTGTTTGTGGGGAATGTGACCACACAGGTTATCACCTCCAGCAAGCTGCAGAAAGAGTTCAAGAACTACTTCAAGAATGTCGGACCGGTCAAGTCTGTGAGATTCAGATCCTTTGCTTTGGGAGAATTGCTTCCCAGAAAGGCCGCATACATCACAAAGGCCATTGATGAGAAAAGAGATACCGTCAACGCATACGTCGTGTTCGCCGAGAAGGCCGACTCGCTCAAGGCCACCGAGCTGAACGCATCCATATTCCACGACCACCATCTGAGAGTGGACCACATCACGCATCCTTTGAAGCAGGACAACAAGAGATCTGTGTTCATCGGAAACCTTGACTTTGAAGAGCAGGAAGAGAGTCTGTGGAAGTACTTCACCAAACACTGCGGTGACGTTGAGAACGTGAGGATCATCCGCGATTCCAAGACAAACTTCGGTAAGGGATTTGCCATTGTGCAATTCAAGGACTTCCTGGGTGTGGACAAAGCTCTTTTGCTCAACGACAAATTACTCGACACAAGCGAGAAGAAGCGCAAGCTGAGAATCACAAGAATGAAGAAGATGGACAGGAAAAACGACAAGTCCAGTCTGAGAGGTAAGAATGTCAAACATTTGACTGAGAAGGAGAAGTCGATCATCGGCAGAGGCAAGAAGACTCTCGGTAGAGCAGACAGACGTACCCTCGGGAAGACTCTTACAATCGAAGGTGAGAGAGCCAAGAAGGGTATCAAAATCAGGGGTATCAAGAACGGACTTGGAAAGGTGAAGAAACCAAGGATCACAAAGAGATCGCAGAAGTTCAAGTCTGATAACAAATAAACCACTTTATAATCGAGGAAGCATCTTTTTTGAACGCCGCACAGTATAAGCCGCATTTGTTTGGTGGGGACACGAGAATAAGGGATGGACGGCCATACGAACGGCACTTTGTGAAGCGCTGTTACCACTTCAAACGCAAGATTAACAAGCTAATATACCCAATGGGATCCAGTATTTCCAAGACAGCTACTCCCACCTATATCGCCGTCAAGGCACACGAATCAGGTTCTGAAGATTCGGAACTCATTGAGAGATTGCAGTCCCTACTCGTTAGGGAGCGTATCCCTGTCAAGCCAATTCACGCCTCTGAGAAGATGGAAGGAGAGGAGAACCCTCTCAAGTCGTCGAGCTTCATTAACTGGGAGACCGAGCTGCTTTCTGATCCGAAGAACGAGCTTGCACTGAACTGCTTCACCGGGAACAACATCACCGATATCATTGCCAACACCAAATCCCAGTACTCCCACAACTTGGACGCCTTCAACTACAAAGTTGACTTTGCCGGTGGACCAATCACGTCTCAGAAGTCCAGCGGAAGATGTTGGATATTTGCCTCTACCAATGTTTTCAAGAGCTTCATCAAGAAGAAGTACAACCTGGAAAAGTTTGAGTTCTCCCAAAACTATCTTTTCTTCTACGACAAGCTTGAGAAGTGTAACTACTTCTTGAACAACATCATTGAGTCATACGATGAGGAGATTGACTCCAGATTCATCCAGTACCTGTTTGCACTACCCATCAACGATGGTGGGCAGTGGGATATGATTGTTAACCTCGTTGAGAAGTACGGTTTGGTTCCCCACGAGCACTACCCTGACTCTTTCAGCTCTGCCAACTCTTCGAGACTCAACTATATCATAAACAACAAGCTCAGAGAATACGCCCTTATTCTCAGGAAGCTTGCTGCTTCTGCTGCCAGTTCAGAGAAGTCTTACGAGTCATCTAGAGCTTCGATCTTGGCCGTCAAAGACCAGATGCTCAAGGAGATCTTTGGCATTCTCACTTTGACTCTCGGTGTTGCTCCCAAGCCCGAAGAGGAGTTCACATGGGAGTACTTTGACAAGTTTGGCAACTTCCATGCTGTAAAAACGTCTCCTCTTTCGTTTTACAAGGACCTCCTGAAGTTTGACGCACCAAGCTACTTCTCTCTTATCAACGATCCCAGAAATGCCTACAACAAGCTTTACACCGTTGACAAGCTCAACAACGTTCTTGGTGGTAAGCCTATCGAGTATGTTAACGTTGATCTTCCGGTCCTAAAGAAGGCTCTCATTGCCATGATCAAGAACAACGAGCCTGCCTTTTTCGGCTCTGATGTTGGCAAGTTTGAGGACACACCTTCTGGACTCATGGATGTTGACTCATGGGATTACAAGCTGGGCTTCAACACAAGTCTCAGCATCAACAAGCGTGAGAGATTGCTAACTGGCTCTTCTCAGATGACACATGCCATGGTCATCACTGGTGTTCACCTCGATGCTGATGGTACTCCTGTCAGATGGAGAGTCGAGAACTCTTGGGGTGCTGAGGTTGGTCACAAGGGTTTCTTTGTCATGACCGATAAGTGGTTTGACGAGTACGTCTTCCAAGTCGTCACTTCGGCTCAGTATGCCCCCAAGAAGGTCGTTGACGTCTGGAATAGTAAGGAGTTCAACGTTCTTCCATACTATGACCCCATGGGTGCTCTTGCTTGATTTTGAGATATCCTTACGTTTATTTTTATACGGCTGCGGTTACATCTGGTGTCTTTTTCTATCATTCGAGTTATTCGTAGAGGTACACAGAGTCAACACAACCGAAACCTGCAGCGACTCCACCTTCGTCGGAAGAGCTCGTCTTGGATCTCAGGAGGTATCCAGCAAACTTGTTATGTACAACGTCTCCAGAGTTCTCATCGAACAAAATAGTGTTGAAGATACCTAACTCACAGAGAATATCTTCCTCGATGATCTCGCCGTCTCTCAAAATCTTGTTCTTGAGGCTGGGTGGGTGAATAAGCTCCATTAGGATGTAAGCTGGCCACTCAGATTTGGGCAACCCGCTCAAAAATCCTGGAATATCCTGCTTGTAGATGTTGTTTCCACCACCTTCTCTCTGTGGCTTGAGCACAAAGTTCTCAGGCTTCTCAAGTGCCAGCTTCTCGGCCACAGCACCCTCTTCGGTGTCATCCATAGGGTGGATGGCAACAAAAGTGTCCGAGACAAGATCAATGTCATCCTCCGACTTCACAAACTCCTTCAACACCTTCTTCGAGGTCAAGAGTTGCTGGATCTTCTTGGAACCACTCAGCTGTGTCCGCAATGATGGACACTTGATGGCTCTGCTGACCTCAAGGCTAAAACGGGTTTCCCAGTCGTGCTCGCTCGTATAGTCAGCTGGGGAATAACCGCTTCTGTAGTACACAACAGACACCGTTTGTCCCGTGGCCTTCAGCTTGAGCTCTCTGCTAGTAGTATTCAAAACAGTGGTGGACTGAACCTCTGAGAGCAGCACTCTTTTAGACTTGATGCCGTGAGTTTTCAGTAGCTCGTACTCGAGGAGTCTCTGGTCAAATGCGTTTCTCTCGTTGTTCTGGACCACGAACAAAACAACGGTATCCTTGACAGCTTCACTCTGTTCGTAGTACTTCACACCCTCGGCAAGACCAAGGGCCAGTCCCTGGATACTTTCGGAGACCGGTATACTTTCCTCGGTGTAGTATTCACTCCCGTCAGTTGCGTATGATCCCTTAGCGTTGAGGTACGAGTGCAATTGACCCACCTTGGGAGACAGGCCGCCAAAGGAGATACTGACGGTGTTGAACTCAACCTGCTTGATCTTCTCCACGCCATCTGTCACGTCCAGCATATAGTCAGATCGGAAGAGACCAAGAGTCTTGTATTGAACAATACCAAACTTGCATGCATTCTGGTACACTTCCCATAACTTGCCCGTGAACTCCTGGTCAAACTGCGACAGTTCGTTGATGATCTCACTGAGCCAGTCAATATTGGTTGTAACTCCAGCGTAAAGAGCACCAAACTTCTCAGCAACCTTCACAGCTTTCTCGAACTGCGACTTGGGGAAAGGTGTAGGGAACAAAGTAACTGGGGCGACGTTTGCGTTGAAAAGCTTGTAGTCTCTAGGGTACATGACTAATCCATTTGCCAGAGCCCACTGGGTAAGGTCTTCGACGAGTTCGACCTCTTCATGTTTCGTCAAAAGTGGGAACTGCTTGACCATGGTGCTGCTCTTATCTATCAAGTGCTGTCACAACTTGAATTGCCGAACCTTTAAGGAAAAAGAGAGGGGGAAGCGAGGATCCTCTGTTCTCTCCCTGAAAGGTACTGCCAAGGACGTGCCGTGCAACTTTGCGAATGTCCACCGTGCGGCTTTCCAGAGCCACAGTTCAAAACTGAATGAAAAATGCATAAATAAACGCTTGCTCAGATACTATAGACTATAAAAGTAAAAAACAAATAAACACCACCCTCGATTCCGTAACCCATGTCATTCTGTCAGACCTCAGTAGCTCTCCGTGGTCTTGGGCTTGAGGTACCACCAGCCCACCGTGGCAACAGCAATGGCAGCGAAGATTCCCTTGTCTCTAACAGAGATGGGCTCATCTTTGGAGTTGTTGCCGGTGGATTCCGATGGCTCCACGACGACACCGGCTTGGGTTGTGGTTGGTGGACTGTCGATGCCGAGGCTGACTGCACCCTGGACCTTGGCATCGAGGATATCCTTCTGGCTCGATGGATCGACCTCAGCTGGCTTGTCCTTGAGAGATGCTTCAGTGGACAGTGAAGGGATCTTGATGGGTGGAATAGGGTCAGGAGGAGGATAGTTTGGCTGTGGGATCTTGTAAGACTCGATGGTGGAGCTGTCTCCCTTGGCCTCAGGCACAGCTGTCTGTGCAATGGTCCTCGTTTGTGTCTTTGTCGTCTTGGCCGCAACGGGCTTGCTGGGCTTGGTCGACATCTGTCTGGAGGCAGCCTTGGCAGGAGCAGCAGGTGCATCGCTGTGGCTGAGTCTCTGGATCAACTCAAGCTTCCTACCGCTGACCTTGAGGCCTCTCTTCCTGCATTCCACCTTGAGGCCTTGCAGGTTCATGGAGAGGTATTTGCCACCGGTGCTGGAGTCGAGAAGCGTTGTCTGATTCTTCGACGTTTGGTGAACTGATCTCGTGAAGGTCACCGGCTGGGACCTTCTCTGGAACATCTCATACTGCTTGTTGACAAAACAGAGGTCATCGTCCGCAAAGTACGTCTTCTTGGGTGTGTTGTGGAAGTACCTGAACGTGGACTTAGGGGTTTGTGGAAGCTGCTGCTTCATCCCCTGCTGGCAGGCCGACCTCAGGGATGGCATTGATCTAGCACTTCTCAGTATCGATGACATTGTTGTTTTGCCTTGTGTATTCTTGTGACGTGTTTCAAGTAGAGAAGAACAAAGGAGAACAAAAATTTAAATTTAGATTTGGAGAATGAGGAGAAAGGGGGACGGGATAGAAAAAACATCGAATTAGTCCGAATTCGGAAAAATGTAAATAGAATCAATATATGCCGAGCATCGCCAGTTCAGCCATCTCCACTCTGAAATCGTGCTCTGACAGGTTTATGGAAGAGAGTGGTTTATTCTCAAGTGCGCACAGCCGTACTATAGCCTCTCTCTTTCGCTTTTCGCGAACAAAGCGGTCTGTTGCACCCTCTCTCAACCCACCAGACATGGAGGCATAGTTGCCCGCATTTTTCAAAAGCTGTGTGCAGTTCTTCAACAGCGTCTCTCTCGCAGCCAGTGCCTCTGGTGTGTCCAGTTTGCTTCGCTGTCTGTCTATGTCTGCACGGGCTATGATCACAGAGCACAGCTGAGACAATATCTGCGAATAGGTGTCCTTCCCACGTGCACGGTTCATCTCAGCAGTTAACATCTCTGATGCTTTCTTCAGGCTCTTGTTCATTGCTGTCAGCTGGGCCCACCACTCCCCCTGGTCACCAACCGTATCGTACTTGTCCATGAGTGTCTGAACGCAGTCTGACTCCACCATGTATCTCCCTGGAGTCTCTGCAAGCGTTGGTGCCTCCTGTTCCCACAGAGAGCTAATCTCTTGGAACCTGGAGGTTTGTGCACAGAGCATCTCCAACCTCTGTAGTTTCAACTTCTGTAGCGATGCCTCTTCCAGCTGCACAAACTCGTGTGTGTTACTTCCTGGTCCGAAATGTGAGTTGAGCTCTCCACTCAGCGTATCGAGGTCTTGGATAAAGCTCGTAAGAATCATGTTTGCGTCCCGAATTTTGAGTTCATCCAGCGTCACTTCGTATATAGACGCAGCCAGCTTGTAGCACTGAGCAACTGTCTCCACTATGGTCTCAGGGGTGACCGTCTCTTGTGTCCTGAAGTGGTTTGGCTCAGGTGTATCGCTCTGGGTATCCTCTGCAGGGGCATCTATGCCCTGTACAAGTTTTGCGAGTTCTATTCTCTGTAACTCCAAGACTTTGGTGAATGTGTCTCTTGCTTTGAGCGCAAGCTCGACCATCTCAGCCCAGTTGCTAACTTCGTCATCCGCAAGCTCCTCTACTAGCTCAGAGTATGCCATTGCGCAGTTGTATAGCAGTTCCCACGATGCCGAAGTCTGGCTCTTCGAAAGAGCTGTCTCATGAACGCTTATGATGCTGTATAGCGGCTGTATCACCTCCATTGCAGCTTCCACAGACTCCAGTTTATCCAAGTCGATTCCCTCCTGCTTCACGAACGAGTTGTGTACGTGAAGTAAAAGCCTTGCGAGGTTATACTGAGCATCGACACAGCCGTCATCTTTCAACAGTGCGCCTTGGTAGTGCACAAAAGCCCTATGGTAGAACCTGAGTGCCTTGGAGAGATCTGAGGCAAGCCATCTGTCTGCAGATTCTTCCTCCTCGGTACCCAATTCCCAAAAATCCTCTGCTGTTACCGGTTGAGGCTTCACCGCTGAAGCTGCCTTCATCTGCAGTCTCTTTGGCAGTTTAGGCCCACCCTTTCCTGATCACGTTAGTGTTGGTCCTCTGATGAAGATCGTCTCTGATGATAACTTACTGCTCATACTTGTGCTGGTGATGATCCGTCTCTGAAGACAGAGAAGAAGAGATGGCAACAAGGATTCTTTTCCAGGGCCCGATGAGCTTCCCTCTCTGACTTTTGCTGAAACCTGCCAAAACGTAAATACCAAAACGTAAATACGCCAATGTACCGTGAAATAAAAGATATTCTGCACGTACTTATCTCACTAAACCAATCCCACTCATATCAGCTTGGTGGGCTTGCGAGGTTCAGTGAAAAAAAAGCCGCTCGATGCGATGAACAGCCAAAGGGCCGGAAGCTTGGGAAAACCGAGCGCGATGCTTTGTTCCCCTCTTCTTCTTCTCTGTGCACAAAGACAAGCCCAAACATGGCAGAAATCACAAGGATACGCGATCTAGGTGAGCCCAAGCGCGGAATCACACACAAGAAGTGCAGGCTCCCCTTTCTGTTTCTAGAGGCGCGTGCCCTGGATAACAAACAAAAGCAGAAGGAAAAGAGGCGAATTCAGCTTGTCCTGACTGATTTCTCGGACAGTAAGAGCTGCATGACACGCAAGTTCAGAGACAGGAGTATGCTTTACAGTGTTCAGGAACAGGACGTCTTTTGTATAACGATGTTCGAAGGGGTAGCTGAGAGATGGTTACCGCGCGAACTGGAGAAGGCTGCGTATATGTCGCGGGGAGAGGCCATGGGTGAGTACTGGTGCGAGCCTGAAAACATGGTGTTTCTCGATCTCGAGTTCTTGCCAAAGGTGTTCACTACAAGGCTTGCAAGCTATTGGGAGGGGAAATCTAATGGTCCATTATTGGCATACTCCCTGGAGGAGCTGAGAGAGCCCTCAGACCGACTGCTCTTTAAATATGGCCTGTTGGACAGACTCCGTGAGAAGACGAGGCTCAATTCATCGCTGAGGGATGCTTACACGATGACATTTCAACCAACGGAGGATATCCCGGAGGTTAAAGTGCTGGAACCAGCGGTAGCAGAAGAGATCGAAGAACAGGTTGTGTCAGCCCCCAAGCGGAGAAAAGTGCTTGTGGAGGCGTCTCAGGTATCGCAGGCGAGTATACCGGCAGAACAACCCAAGCCAGTCAGGCAGGAGGTCTCAGAACGAATTGACTCTGATGTAAGCTCTCCAGATAGTTATTCAGGTGAGCCCAACGACGACGACATGGAGTACATGAGAATGTTTTTAACCTCACAGAAGCCTCACTTCAAATCACAGGATGTTTACGCTGTGCTCGAGGAAACACAGGAAGACACGCAGGAGGATAGCTCCCTCCCAATCGATCAGGTCATTCTGGAAACACCAACGGGTGACGAAGAGGAGCTGAACGCACCAACAGTCCTGTCTTCGGAGGAAAACACAGATGAAGACGAGCCACAGAAGCCTCAAGAGCTGAGCAAGCTGCAGAGAGTCGAAGAGGCTATAAAGCAGGGCTTCTCGTCGTTTGCAAGGACATTTGGTGTATACCCAAGGAAGTTGAGGTCTAGCATAAAGGATGAGTATCCCGGAATGGTTGATGCCACTCTCGAAAAGAAAAACAACGACCCGAAAATGTGATATTTCTTATTATTCAACCGTGATTCAGTGGCAGATTATGGCGAAGGCAAAATTCATCCTACGCGTGGCTTCTTTCTCGCTCTTATTTGCCACTCCAAGCAAATCAAAACATGGCTAGAGCAGTCAAAGCAGCGTAAGTTGTGCAGTGTCAAGATTTTTGTCCCAAAACTAATGTGAAACTTAGGCAGAAGAAAACGGTATCATTCGTTCGTGTTGCGTCTGAGTTCAAATTCGGCGCGCACGTTCCCAGTGAGGGAGCTCTAGGTACAAGGGTCACCAGTGCCAACAACATAGGAGCCAACTCGTTTGCCCTTTTCCTGAAGAACCCAAAGAGATGGGAGTCGGCAGCATTTGTGGAGAAGGACGTTTTGGAATTCAAGAAACTGTGCAAGGAACATAACTTTGATCCAAAGACTGATATCCTGCCACACGGTTCATACTTCATTAACCTTGCCAATCCAGATCCCGCGAAAGTTGCGAATTCGTACAAGTGTTTTCTGGACGATTTGAAACGATGCGAGCAGTTGGACATTGGGCTCTACAATTTTCACCCTGGCTCTGATCTCGGATCAGACCACAATACCGCGCTCAAAAGACTTGCCGACAACCTGAACAAAGCCATTGCAGAGACAGAGTCGGTCAAAGTTGTCATTGAGAACATGGCAGGCCATGGAAACTTTGTCGGTGGTACCCTCGATGACCTCAAGGAGATAATCGCACAGATCGAGGACAAATCGCGTGTTGGGATATGCATAGATACATGCCACACTTTTGCTGCAGGGTACGATCTCTCGGATGAAAAGGGATTCACCAAATTCTGGAATGAGTTCTCTGAGAAGGTGGGGTTCGAGTACCTTGCCGCACTTCACCTGAACGACTCCAAAGCTCCTCTCAATGCAAACCGTGACTTGCACGAGCGTCTAGGGTGGGGGTTCTTGGGACTCGAGTGTTTCAGACTGCTGGTGAACGATGAGAGGTTCAAGGGCATACCGCTTATTCTTGAAGTACCCATGACTGATGGTGTGAGCACCTTCGGAGAGGAGATCAAGCTGCTAGAGTGGCTTGTGGGTAAGAAGGGCGACGAAGAAGAGTTTCTAGTCAAGGTGGAAGAGTTGCAGAAGCTGGGAGCTCCAGGAAGGAAAGAACAGGAAGCTAAGTTCGAGAAAAAGACAGCAAAGAGACAGAAAGCAGCTGATAAGGACATCACTAAAATGTTTAAAAAAGTTAAGAAGGAATGATTTATCAGGTTCTAAGAATACTATACAGTAATGGCTGTACCATTTTCGGGTTTGACAGACTCGGTCGATTCCTCTTTGACTTCTTCTGGTTCAGGTTCGGGTTCAGGAGTTGGTTCAGGTATGACTTCGTTCCAGATATCGTCGATCTGCACAGTCATGTCGAACCACGTCTCTATCAGGTCTTTGGCCGATTTTCTGAAGGACTGTCTGGCAAAACATGGTTTTTTCAGTATGTCAATCAGAACCTTGTGCAAGTTTGTAGATTTCACAACGCTGATTGGTATGTCGTCCTTTGTGCTGACCAACTGCGATAGCACCTTGTCGTATTTTGTAGATTCAGACTTTGGAAGAGACCCAAACACGTCGAGTAAGGGCTGTAACTTGAGTCTCGATTCGAGAACCGCTGGTTTGCGCTTGGAGATGTTGTTAGATAGACCTTGGGACACAACTGGTACTTTAGTCTGATCAACCTCAAAGTCAGACTCCATCTCGGACTCCTCCTCCTCCTCCTCCTCCTCTTCGTCTTCGATATCGTCTTCGGCGTAACTCTCGGACTCCTCTTCCTCATCGTCCTCTATGAAATCCTCAATCGGAGTGTCGTCTGACTCCTCGTCCTCAGAAGCTCCAGGCTTACCGTAGGAGCCGTACTTCACGTAGTGGTCTAGCTCTGGTGGCGATAGGGCCATCTGGTACGCCTCGTGTACAGAACTGGCTCTTCTAGGAGTTCCTCTCTTGTTCAGATACTCCTCGATCTGCTCTCTGGTGAGCTCAGAAATATCGCTTGACGAACACCATATGTAGTTATCATCGGCTAAGAACCTAACACACACGAGCTGTGCTTCCTCTTCGTCTTCGCTAACCTTCCGCCTCTTGTTTGATCCGCCTCTTTTCTTTACGGAGCGTATCGACTTTGGCTTGGCTTTCTGTATCTGAGCCGGTAGTTTTCCGTATGGAATAACCATCGACGGCCATGCCGGATAACCCTTAACCTTGGCCAGCACTATATCCGATGGTTCAAACATGATTGATTGGGTGTAAACAAGATAAAGAGAGAGAGAAAGAGGTGAAAAGACACGCGATGGTACACTACCGCCCCTTCGAGCTCTGGCTGGGATGGAACGTGACTGTTTGGTTGTAATGTTTTTAAATCTTGAAAAGTAAAAAAGGAAACTATTGAATAATAACGCACATAAAAAAGTAGGGGATATCAGTTGTCAGACCGAAAGAAGATGGGGTAGACAGAGAAAAAAATGAAGGAGAAAGACTAATACTGGTTCTGTTGACCGTTCATGCTGCCAAAGTAAGGGTTGTAAACACCACTTTGTTCGTGACCGAGGTAGGACTGAGGCATCTGGGCCATACCGGCGGCGCCGCCGTGATACTGCTGCGAAGACTGGGCAGTCTGGGGTTGGGAGGGGGGTTGGGATGCTGTTGGTGGAGGAGCAGCGTGCGAGGCTGTTGGTGGAGGAGACTGCTGCTGCGGAGGAGGAGAGTTGTCCTCCTGCTCATCCTGGTTGGAGTCCTCTGGTGCGTTCAAACAGGCCTGGATGAGGTTCTTACCCTCTGGCTTGGTGACCAGAGGCTGTAGCTTAGGAGTGGTGAAGGTGTACACAAGACCAGTCTCGGATACAACCAGCAGCAAAACCTGTGTTCCGGTGAGAACAGAGAGCTCGTATGCCTTCTTCATGATACCAGCCTTTCTCTTGGAGAAGGTGATGTGACGTCTGGACTTGTCCTGGATGAATCTGATATCGATCTTTCTTCTTTCTCTGGTGACCTTTCCAGTCTCTTCGTCGTCGTCGTTACCGAGCAGGTGCTGATCTTCCTCGGAAGGATCCATCTTGACAGACTCCTGCAAATCAGACATTCTGTTTATATTAGTATTCTATTATATTTGCCGTGTTTGATGCGATCTGATTAGGCGTCCCCCTTTTTTATCTTGAAAAGGTAATGGTTGATGAGTTTCCTAGTTGAGAAAGACAGTCCTTAAAGACAAAAGGGGAAGTAACCTTCAAATAATGCCAGCGGGTGGATGAACAGGATACTAACCTACCAGTAAACCTAACAAATGGGCGATTTCTCTAGGGGAGTTAGAGATAGGGTACAGAGAGAGAAGAAGAGAGGGAAAAAAAGGGTGAAGAGAACACAAAATAAACAAGGGGGGGGGGGGGACGGACGGGGGCTAGGAAGTCTGTGAGCTCCTAACAAAAAATCACTCTGCGGGAGTGTACTCGGTGAAAAAATTTCCCTATTTCTGATAGCGTTGTTTTGAATTGGCAATTGTCCAATCAGCGCTATGTCGTGTGGCAAGCAGGTTATCGGCTCGCAGCCCATTACGTAACGGCTGCCCCCGGAAAGGTTTTCTGTGCCCCCGGAAGTCACCCCGTAAACGGCCCGTGGCTCGCGGCCGATCGGTCTGGCTCTGAACCGAGCGCATCCGCCCTCGAAGAGAGGAGACGAGATCACTCCAGCGCTCTACAGAGGGGTATATGAATGTATAATTCAGTTAAATAAGGATAAGGGAATCAGGTAGAATAAAAGATGTTAAAGATAAAATAAAAACTCGAAAAAAGGACAAAGAAAAGACAGATGATAAAAAAAGTATGGAAAACAAATTGAAGAGAATGGCAGCCAGGGTAGAAACGAAAATACAGATTAGGGTGGTATTCGGTATAAGCTCATGTCCACTCTGCACCAATCTTTCACAATCATCGTCCTTCTTTGGTTTTTTTCCGGTTGTCTTTACTCCCCTCTTTCATTCCTCGACTCCTTTATGGTTTTCTCGACATGGTTTGGTTTGGGGGGTTTGTTGTTGTTTTGTTGGTTTTTTTGATCGTTTTCAGTGTGAAGAGGGCTCTTCAGCGCTTATTTCTTGTACTTCTTGATCAAGAAGAGGATTGCAACGGTAACGGCTGGAGAGGTTCGGGTTAGTATTATTGTTTTGCCGTATTTTGAAAAAAAAGGTCGTGTGTGCCCGGGAATTGTCAGAGACCCGAAATTCCGAGGGACGAGGAGGTGAAAAAAAAGCCCGCAATCTCAGCCAACCCGGTTGGTCGAGAGCCACCAGCGCTGGCTGGACGGCGGGGAGGGCTCCCTTTCTCGATCCAATCGAACCTCTGTAGACACATCGACTCGCAGTAAAAGCAGACTTACCAATGACGAAGAGAAGGCAGAAGACCAAGATGACACCGGCTGGAAGCATTGTAGCTGTTTTTCCGATTAGTATTGTGGACAGAGACAACCGGCAAAGAGCCGATTGCGCAGAGGAATGGAGGAGAATCACATACGATTATATTAGTTTGGTGATTAGGATTCCTTCAAAAAGAAAAAGATGTATTAGTTTTGTGGGAAGAGAAGAGAAAAAAAGAAGAAAGAAGAGAAGGAGAAAGAGGAGAGGAAAGGAAGCAGGACGGAAATGTTAAGTATTAAAAGAAAAAATAAACACGGAACCGGGGGTAACAAGGCACAAACGGGTAGGGCTACGAGGGAGAAAGGCAGCCATATCGGTGCACTACCATAGCAAAATGCCTCGGGTCCGTTTTAATCTCGGCAAATGCGGGAGAGACGGAACACACAGAGCGGGTCCCAAAACGGCTGAGAATGTCCCAAAACGGGTGATTCTTTTTGATTCCCCAACACACGACCATGCTCGGATAATATCCACTCTTTTAGCCCTTAAAACGCTTGATCTAACGTTCGTTTGTTTTCGACACTAGATCACACACATAGCCACGAAACCAGGGGTGTTTCTCCGCAGTAGACTCTGGCCTTGCATGCGGGTGGGCGCGATATTGGCTGGACTGAAAAGAAAACCACACTCTGGTTAGGACACGATCCCGTTTCTTACGGCTTTAAAGAAACTGTGGTGGATGAGGAGAAAAATTTATTGAGCGGGTCACAGGCGGAGGCAGAGGGACAACGAAGGGTGTTTTTTTGTTTTTTTGCCTTCGAGGATTCTTCTCTTTGTTCAAACTCGTCTGGGTGTACCTATTTTAAGCGTCTTTTGTACTCTCTTCCTGTTGGCCTGCACCAAGATCAGGGAGGGTTTTCACCAGGGAAAAGGATCATCAGAGTGGGGTAGAAGTTAATACGGATACGTACCATCATGTCAAACATATCGAATCTGTCAAGGGGTCTTCGGAACATACACATCGATTCACAGAAAAATACATCACAGCAGCAACAGCAACAGCAAGAGCAGCAGCAGCAGCAAGAGCAGCAGCAAGAACAACAGCATTCCCGGTTGAAGAAATTCTTTGAGAACCCGCCTCTTGAAGGATTCACTCTCTTCTCACACCGGTCTGCTCCTAACGGGTTCAAGATAGCCATAGTGCTGAGTGAGCTCGAGTACGAATATAACACCATCTTTCTCGATTTCAACAACGGTGAGCAGAGAAGTCCAGACTTCGTGAGGATAAATCCCAATGCGCGTGTTCCTGCGCTGATGGATCATTCCAACGGCACAAACATATGGGAGTCTGGCTCCATAATGCTCTACCTGGTCAACAAGAAGATGCAGGATAACGGAGGCGTTGCCCCAGAGATATGGTCTGATAGTATTACAGAGCAGAGCGCTATAACATCCTGGCTGTTCTTCCAAACGTCGGGACACTCGCCGATGATCGGACAGGCTCTGCACTTCAAGTTCTTCCACGAGGTACCGGTTCCTTCGGCTGTCGAACGCTATGTCGATGAGGTGCGTCGTGTGTACGGAGTTGTCGAGATGGAACTCGCCGAGAAGAGAGAGGCTCTCATCATGGAGCTGGACTACGAGAACGCACAGGCTTACTCGTCCGGTTTGACTCCTCTCAGCCAGTCTCGTTACTTTGACTACCCTATCTGGCTTGTTGGCGAGCGGTGCACTTTGGCAGATCTATCGTTCATCCCTTGGAACAACGTCGTTGATAGAATAGGCATCGATTTGAAGGTTGAATTCCCCGAGGTGTTCAAGTGGACAAGACACATGATGCGCAGAGCAGGTGTGGTTAAGGCTCTGAGAGCCGAGCCAACTAGTCAGTGACGTATAATAATCAAGAATCACGTTTTTCCCTTTTTTTCTTTGTATCAAAGTCTCTGAAAAAGTCAAGTTTTGGGGATTTCTGACTGCCTTCAGAGGGGGCAAGTAGTCTCACCATTTTCGCGGGGATAAGTAGTCTCGCCTTTTTCCCGAGTTAAAATGCATTCCACCTGGGCATGCCGATTCTAACACATCCACCTCCCCTTTCACCGAGCGAACTTGCTGCTCAGTGACATATTACATTCGACAAGATAAGTTGGCTCCTGATCTACTTTAAAGAGAGTATAACTTCACCACCACACCGCCTTTTCTCGGTGTTTCAAAACCCCCTCATATGCTTCAAGACTGTCTGAATACAACAAGATAGTTATTTTCTTGAATTTTCCCTTCATTATACCGTTAAATGAAAAATGTGGTCGAGCGTGCAATAACCGTGTGGGCTCATTCCAGAAGACCATTTTTCATTTTTTTTATGAACAGCCTTCATGGCCAAGTTGGTAAGGCACCTCACTAGTAATGAGGAGATCGTCAGTTCGAATCTGGCTGAAGGCATCTGTTTCTATTTTTTTTGTCAGCGAAGCTCTGGTGTAGCCAGTACACTACCTACGAACGCTCCGAAAAAAAAATCAAATTTTTTTTCCTCTTCCGTTGAACTTCCCCTGTTATATTCTTTTTTTTTTTTGAACCCAGAAGTCTCTACCAAAGATGGATCAGTCGTACATATCTGGGCTGGAGAATACTCTCAAGCTGGTTGCTGTTCCTGACTCCCAGGTTATCAAGGATGCAACTGCCAAGCTCAACAACGAGTACTACAAGAACCCTAACTCTCTGCCCAGTCTGGTTCAGATCCTCACCACAAATGAGGATTTGCAGATGAAGCAGCTTGCTGCAGTTGAGGCAAGAAAGCTGATCAACAAGCACTGGTCTGGTCTCGATGGTGGACTCAAGGAGAGTATCAAGAGCACTATTCTTGACCTTGCCTTTACTTCCCCTGCCAAGATGATACGCCACTCCACCGCTAGAATAATAGCTGCTATAGCAAGTACAGAGGAGTGGAGCGGTCTCATTGACAACCTGGTGTCTGCGTGTCAGAATTCTACCGTTCAGACGAGAGAAATGGGTGTCTACATCCTCTATGCTCTTCTCGAACACAACCCTCTTGACTTTGCTCCTTACATCAGTAACCTGATGACCCTGTTCACAAGCACCATGAGAGATCCAGAGTCCCTGGAGGTACAGTACTGTTCCGCTTTGGCCTTTGAGTCTATTGCTCAATACCTTGATGAGGAAGAACGCGCACCACAGGAGCTCGTTCAACTCTTCCAGTCGCTCGTTGACTCGCTTGTGAGCGTTTTGCAGAACACTTTGGCCCAGGATGAGACTGAGAAGGCCAAGGAGGTTTTTTCTGTCTTCAGCACTTTGCTTATGGTGAGAAGCGCATACATGGGTGAGAAGTCTCTCTTGCTGGTCCAGTCCGCTCTTGAGATCTCCACCAACCGCAACATGGACTCTGAGATCAGAGGTGTTGCCCTCCAGTTCCTTATCTCCCACGTCATGCTCAAGAAGTCTACCATCACCTCCAAGAACCTCGGTCCAGGCCTTGCTCTTGCCGCTCTCTCCATTGTCAGCGAGGAGGATGACGAGGCTGAAGATGAGCTCGACAACGAGGAGGAAGTCAAGGAGAACGAAGAGGACAAGTTGCAGGACATTGGTCTCAGACTTATCAGATCTCTTTCCGAAGAGCTTGCTCCTTCCCAGGCCCTTTCTCCACTTTTCAACAAGTTCCCTGAGGTAATGTCTTCCCAGGACCAGTACGCCAGAAGAGCTGCTCTTCTCGCTATGGGTGTTGCCGTTGATGGTGCTCCCGAGTTCTACTCTGTGCAGCTCGAGAAGATTGTTGCTTTCCTTGTCCACGGTCTTCAGGATTCTTCTCTCATTGTTAGAGCTGCTGCACTCAAGTCTCTCGCCCAGATCTCGGGCGAGTCTCAGGATGAGATTGCTCAGCACCACGATGTTCTCCTCCCAGCTATCATGCACATCATCGAGACCGCCACCAAGATCATGGTCTACAAGTACGCTACCTATGCCTTGGATGGTCTCGTTGAGTTCATGTCTTATGACGCCATTCAGCAGTATTTGGAGCCTCTCATGAACAAGCTTTTCCTTATGTTGGAGAACGCCTCTTCTTCTTCCCTAAAGTCTGCCATTGTCGGTGCCATTGGTTCTACTGCATATGCTGCCGGTAAGTCTTTCACTCCATACTTTGAGAACTCTGTCAAGTACCTTGAGAGATTCATTACCAACATGGTCACTGCTGAGGGTATGTCTGAGGACGATATCGAGTTGCGTGCTATGACCTTTGAGAACGTTTCCACCATGGCCAGAGCTGTTGGTTCTGATGTTTTTGCTCCATATGCCACTCCTCTTTTTGAGTCTGCCTACGGTGCCATCAACTCCGAGAACCCTCGTTTGAAGGAGTCTGGTTTTGCATTCATCACAAACATGGCAAAGGTTTACGGTGAGGCTTTCACCGAGTTCCTTCCTAAGCTTGTGCCCGAGATTCTCAACTGTCTCAAGCAGGATGAGATTTCTCTTGACTTCGGTGAAGGTGGTTTGGACCCTAACGACCTCGAGAACCTGGATGAGGACGACCTTGCTGATAACATCAAGATCAGTACCGGTGTCACCATTGAGAAGGAAGTTGCTTGTATTGCCCTCGGTGAACTCGCCATTGGTACCAAGCTTGGTTTCGCTCAGTACGCTGCTTCTTCCATTGAAGTTCTGGAGGAACAAATTGAAGTTTCTTACGGTGTTCGTGAGGCTGCCCTTCAGACCGTCTGGAAGATTGTTGTCACTCTCTACAAGGCTGCTGGTCCCAACGCTGACACTCTTGCTCTTATCAAGAAGGCTAGATACATCACTCTCTCCAACCTTGTTGAGGAGCCAGAGGTTACTATGGCTGTGACTGCCCTTGAGGTTATGTACGAGTACCTCAAGGAGATTGGAAAGATTGTCATCATGGACAGTGCCGACAACCACACCGAGTTGCAGACTCTCTGTACCGAGGTTTTGTCAGTTTTGAAGGGTGAGCACCCTTGTCAGACTGAATACCAGGATGAGGGCGAGGAAGATGACCTCGAGGAAGGTTCTGAACACTCTGCTGTCGCCTACGAGGCTGCTCTTGAAGTTTTGGCAAGTCTTTCCAAGGCCTTTGGTCCAGACTTTGCCGAGATCTTTGCTCCTTTCAAGGATATCGTCTTCAAGCAGGCTTCTGGTAAGAACAAGCACAAGGGTAGACGTGTTGCTGCTGTTGGCACTCTTGCTGAGATTGTTGTTGGTCTCAAGTCCAACAACCCATTCTTCGAGGATTTCATGCAGTGTTTTGTCCACAGACTCGAGCACGACAAGTCCAGTGAGGTTAGAGGTAATGCCGCTTACGGTATTGGTCTTTTGATTGAGTTTTCGAACGCTGATCTCTCTGCCCTGTACCCATCCATCTTCAACGATCTGGTCACTTTGTTGAACAAGACCGACAAAGAGGCCCGCAAGACCGACGAGGACGATGAGGAAAACAGAGATACTATCAACAGAACCATTGCCAATGCATGTGGATGTGTTTGCCGTATGTTGTTGAAGAACGACACTGTGGTTCCAGCATCTGCTATTGTGCCAACCCTCATCGAACGCTTGCCTCTCCAGAGTGGATTCGAGGAGAACAAGCCTATCTTTGAGTACATCCTCAAGCTCTACGCCCAGAACGAGGAGTCTATCGTCAACCTGTCTCCTAAGGTTGTTGACATCTTCGAGGGTGTTTTCATCAAGGAGCTTGAGCACCAGAAGCTGGGCGAGGAGTCTACTCTTGGTAGAGAGGGTAACATTGACCGTTTCAAGCAGTTTGACAGCGAGGAACTCAAGGGTAAGGTCATCGAGTTGCTCAAGTACCTTGAGTCCAAGTCTGCCGGTCTCGTTTCGAGCAAGGAGATCCTCAAGGCTGCTCTCGCATGAAGGAGATAGATGGGGAGAGAGTTGATAGGATATTGACACGCATGTATAGATAACGTTTTGAAGTTTGTGACACTTTTTTTCTTTTTTTTTACTTTTTTGGACCTTTTATTTATTGTCAACGTTCGTCTGTTCATTACATTGTGTAAGATTTCAGCTGGTCCGGTGGATGCGGGAATCTTCCGACGGCGTGTGGATCTGATTTTTTTTTTCCCTTCTCGGGGAAGCCCGCAGGCTGCTCTTCTCTCCTTGTCTTGTTGCTCCGTCGTCATCTTTCGCAGAATCAAAACACTCGGCAGTTGGGATATGTCTGATTTGGATCTACAGCCCACCACGACCAACGTGGCAGAGCCCAAGAGGGAGCTGCCTGAGCTAACACTGAAGAACCTGGCCATGGATGTTGTCAACGGTGTCAAGGCACTTGTTGTTGAGCCAGAAGCAGCGAAGGTGGTTGCTCCAGTGGTGTTCTTTGCAGAGTCGATTGGTTTGAAGGTTATCAGGAAGAGTGTTCCATACACTGAGATTGATTACTCGTCTTACATGCAACAGATACGCATGATTGAAGAAGGAGAGCTCAACTACAACAAGATCAGAGGAGATACCGGTCCCATAGTGTATCCTGCAGGATATGTCAACGTCTACGCATGGATGGAGTGGATCACCGAGGGGATGGATGATATACCATTAGGACAGAGGATATTCGGATACCTGTACCTCGGGTGTCTTGTTCTCACCATGACCACATACTTCACCGCTGGTGGTGGATCTATGCCCCCCTGGGTGTTGTATCTACTGGCATTGTCCAAACGTCTGCATTCGATTTACGTTTTGAGAATGTTCAACGACTGCTGGACTACATTCTGTGCCATTGGAACCATCGTGCTCCTGCAGCAGGCGTCCTACTGGAAGTCTTCGTCGAGGCTGATCTCCACAGTAATTACGTACGCGGCTGCTGATATGTACAGCATGGCTGTGTCCATCAAAATGAATGCGCTGTTATACCTCCCTGCGGTTCTTTACATCATATATCTGCTCTGTGACGAGAACCTCCTTCTGTTCATGGGACCTGTCATGTTTGGTGTGTTGGTGCAGCTTGGAATCTCGTGGAACTTTTTGCTGCCTCTTGCCACCGACCCAGAGGCACAGGAGATCAGATGGGCGTACCTCTCACAGGCGTACAACTTCAAGAGGCATTTCCTGTATGAGTGGACTGTCAACTGGAAGGTTGTCTCTGAGGAGACATTCTCCTCCTCCACTTTTCACACCGCGTTGCTTGGTCTCCACGTGTTTTTGGTTGTGTTTTTCCTCTTCACGAGGTGGTTGAAACCCACAGGCAAGTCCGCCACTCAGTTCATCAAGGATGCCCTCAAGTTCTGGAAGAGTACTGCATACCCCAGTTCTGTCATAAACGACTCCAACCTGGGTCCTAAGTTTGTGTTCATCGTGATGACAACCACCAACCTGATCGGTGTGTTGTGTGCCAGATCTCTCCATTACCAGTTTCTCGCTTGGTATGTGTTCTCTCTTCCATTCCTTCTATGGCAGACAAACTTCCCATTCCCTGTGGCAATTGCGCTTTTTGGCATACACGAGTACAGCTGGAATGTGTTCCCATCGACGGCAGAGAGTTCAGGAATACTGTTGAGCGTTCTTTCAATCACTCTGGCGGCTCTCTGGTTCAACAAGTCTCAGTTTGACAAGACACCAGCGAAGAAGACTACCTAACTTTCGGACTCTAATACAAACATTCACAGCATATACACAAGGCAATCTTTAGCAACGACAAGGGCGAGAAGAAGTATCATTATTGTACAATCCTAGAAAAAAGGGCCAAAAAAAAACAAAAAAAAAATTTGAATGAGGAACGTAACAACGTAAAAGTAAAACGAAAGCGCAAATAAAAAGAGCAAGAAACTCCACCTAAATGACAAAAAGTTGAGGGTAATAGAAAAAGATACAATGAGGGGGGGGGTGGAACCATGTGTTGAGGTCCATCAAGTTGTTTTCTTTGTTTTGTTGGTATCACTGTGAGAAGGCTTCACATATCTGCGGTTTCAACACTCTCACCCCAGTTGAACATCTCGTTGAGGGCAAGACCACCGTTGTTGGAGTCAGCAGCGTCGCCGGTGAGAAAAGAGTCAAAGTCAAACAGCTCAGCAGATGCATTTGTGGCACTGAAATCGGGGAAGAACTGATTGTCTCCACCCGGCATATCATGGCCGTTAGCATTACCGATCTTTGGATCGTTGCTGTTATCATTGTCGTGGTTGGCACCTTCAAGTACAGATCCAGTGGATGATGGATCCTGCTGAGGGTTATTGTCCGAAGACGCAGCTGCTGCGGCCTGCTGAGCTGCAGCTTGCTGCGCTGCCAGAGCGTTTGCAGCTGCCTTTGTATTCTGCGTAGATTTTCTCTTGGTAACTCTGCGTGGGGCTGCCGCCGTTGATGAGCTTCCGTTGGTACGTGGGGTGTTCTGTGTAGCCTGTGGTGTTGTCTGTCCAGCAGGTGTCATTGGGGTAGTTGGGGTAGGAGCGCCATCCATGCCCTCGGCATTAGATTGTGCAATGGATCCCTTGCGTCCCCTGCGGCCCTGTGCTGGTTCCTTCTTCTTTCTTCCATTGGCAGTTGTGGTGGCCTGTGTAGATACAGCAGGAGACGATGCAGGTGTGGTTCTGGTGACAAGAGTGTTCTGTGGAGGTGGCATATTTGTCATTGGTTGTCCGCCGTTCATCCTCTGTGCCTGGTTCTGCTGCTGTTGTCCAAGTTGGCCCAACATAGCAGAGTAATCCGCAAACTGATTTGTTCCATTTGGTCTAGGCTCAGCCTTAACCTCTGTATTTCTGTGAACATCAAGTCTTCTTCTGTTTTGAGATTCCATCAACCTTAGCTGCTTCTCATAATCTCTTATAGCACTAGCGTTACCCCTACCTCCCATCTGTTGGGTTTGCTGTTGCTGCTGCATTCCCATAGCTTGATCGCCATGCTGCAGTACTCCTGGGGTAGAATGCGGTAGTTGTTGCTGTTGCTGTTGATTAGGTTGACCAGCCTCTGGTTTGGCTCCGCCTGCGGTTGAACTGCCCACCAATCCATTGAAGTTCTCGGCGTAGAACTCTTCTGGTCCACCCATCATTTTCTGTTGCTGCTGCTGTTGTTGTTGAGGATGCATATTGGCCACTAATCCCTGTGGTGGCTGGAAGTGTGGCATCATGTGCTGTTGCTGCTGTTGCTGCTGTTGCTGGGCAGCTGCGGCAGCGGCAGCCACGTACTGTTGTTGGGGATTGGCTCCCTTCTGGTACATGGCTGCATACTGAGGGTTGAACTGTCCCATAACCATGCCTGGCTGCGGAGGCACACCGGCATTAACAACGTGAGGAGAGGACCCGTTGGTTGCATCAGCAGATTCATCTGCTGTACCACCTATTCTCTGTCTCTTATTGGGAGAATCTCCCTTCTGCAGATCCTGCTGCTGGCGCAGGTTGTTCATCTGCTGTTGCGCCACCTGTTGTTGAATACGCGCGTTCATCGCGCCTTGCTGTTGCTGCTGCTGCTGCATGCTCATGCCACCGTTGACGCCTCTCTTGTTCATCATCTGTGGTGGAACAGCGGCCATGATGCCTGGCTGGTGTGCGACAGGCGAGCCAGCGGTCTGTGGCTGTGGCTGTTGCTGTTGAGGAAGGTGACCATTCTGTACCATTTGGGAGTTGAGCGGGTGCTCCTGTCGTTGTTTGAGCAGGTTCAACTGGAAGTACTGGTGTGCATTGGCAGACCCGCCTCTGTGTGTTCTGGCGTTGAATACATCCCAGAATATCTGCCACCACTCGTACAAGAATCCCTGAGGGGCATCCATCGACATCAGCAGAGGCGGTAAATCGGCATTGTTGGAACCGCTCTTTGGCGAATTAGACCTGCTATTGCTGTTAGAGCCGTTGTTGGTGTTGTTGTTGTTGATACTGTTCTTAGTTTCCTCGTTGACCACAGGAACGTCGGCCTCTTGGAAGAAAGACTTCGCTGTGTTTGGCAAACCGGACTTTATCAAAAAGTCGTAGACGTATGCGTTCAACAATTCCCTGGAGTTCAAGGCCGTCGAGTCTGTCACTGCAGCGTTCGTCGGTTTCCTGGGCTTATCGCCAGAACCGTTAGCAGAGTCTCCGAACGTATTGGAACCGGATTGAGCGCCTGAACCCTGCTGGTTCTGAGGGGTGCTGTGCTGGCTCATGTTTCTCTTTGTTTTTGAATTAAATCCCACTGTTTCAACACAAATCCAATACAGCCAATACTATAACCATGTAACTTGAGTATAGCAAGATATATTGTCAGAGATATGGTAGCTGAGATATCAATAAAAATGGGAAAAAGGGGGCGACTTGGGAGAAGAAAAATTAACAAGAAAAAAAGTGCCAGGGGAGAGAGCAAAGCCCTCCCTCACCGATTAGCACGTAGGAAAAAAGGGGGGCAGACAAAGAGCGCTCGAGATGGTGCTTCGGAGCAATCCGAAAGGGAAAATGAGACGATGAGATGAGACCCAGCAGACACAAACGGGGGGCTTTCTACTGAAAATATTTCTCTACACTACAAGCATATCGGATATCTTCTGTTATCAACGAGATTCAATGGCCCGAATTTTTTTCATCGTTGGCTGGCGATTCTACTGCCTCGAGGTACAGGGACTTGTCACGTGTGCTGGTTGAATCTGTAGCTTTATATTTTTGTCTTGTTCATACACTACTCACCTAACACCTGCCTTCTTAGGTCTGGGTTTGACCTCGTCGTCCCTAGTAGCGTGCAGTCTGAGAACGTTGGGGTAGTCTGGTCTGTTGTACTCGTGGCCCTTGCTCCAGTCGTATGAGAGAGCATATGCAAATATGGTACCTGTACGGTTGAATCCAGTGACCGGAATGGATGCCCTCAGACTGGGGTATGCCTTGAGCTTCTGTCTGGCATCTCTGTCCCAGAAAAATAAGCATCCCTCCGATCCAGCAGTGGAGAAGGTGCTGTAGACTGGGTGGAAGCAGATGGAGTTCACTGCGTTGACTATTGTCTGGTTGCTGGCTGTGGTGGATGGGTGACGCTGGCACTTGAAAGAGTAGGAGCTCTTCTTTTGCTCATCGTCGTCGACAAACTGTATACCGCAACGGCCCTCGATCGAACCGATGGCGTAGCCGTCTCCCTTAGGGTAACAGCAGAGAGACCTCGTCTGCCACTTGAGCGGAGACATGGTCTGTTTGAACACCTTTTCTGGAGTGTTGAGGTTTATGATGGAGATGTGTCTCTCTGCACAGCCAACAACGAGTAACTTCTGTGCCGAGTCCATGACGTAAACCCTCTCAGGCAGGTTTATGGTACACACTGGGTTGGGAGTCCTCATATCCCAGTACTTGAGGGTTTTGTCCCAGGATCCACTCACAACAACAGGTGTATTCTGAGGACCAACTTCAACCCACCTGACGGATTTTACAGGCTGATCGTGCGCACCAATCTGCTGCTGCTGTCCACTTTGCACGTCATAAAGTCTAACGGCTTTATCAGCACCACCGGATATCACCTTGGTTCCGTCTGAAGACCATCTCGTAGACAAGACTGGTCCCTCGTGTTCGTACATGGCACGTCCCTCCACAGATCCATTTGCAGATACCTCATAAATCCTGACCTTCTTATCCCAGCTGGCCACAGAGAGAATGTCCGCCACAGGGGAAAAGCTGAAATCTGATATCGAATCCTCTGGTCCATTGGGTACCGTTATGTCATTAGCCAGATCTTGTTCTGTGCCCTGTGTTTGTGCTCCTGTAGAAGTAGTACTACTACTTCCAAACCTCAGAGAGTTGTTTGAATTCGAAAAGAAAGACATGTTCTGTTTCCTCCTCTGTTCGGTTGTATTTCCGATGTATGTTTCCCAGGATTGGGCGTTGGTTTGGAGAAGAAACAAACACTCCTTGTCCCATCTCTCTCGGGAAGAAAAAAACACAAACGATTTAGTGCGTCAACCAAATTCACGTGACTACAACCTTGAATTTTCAGTGAGGCTGGATCAATAGGGGAATGTACGCAAGCTTCTGACCGTCGAAACCTCCGGAAGTGTTGAAACAGAGTTCAAACATAGTTGGAGGTCAGTTATGAAAACAGAAGAGAACAAAGTTGGCGAAGAGAGTCACATCAAGGGACCCGATCTGGATTACCTCAGTTGATGAGGACAGTCTCGTTTTTCCGGGCAAAGGAGTCAACATGCTCGAGAAATCTGGCCCAGAAGTTCCTCTTTGTTTATTGGGATGGAAAGAGGGCGATGAACACGGTCGACATCTCCCTGAAGCCCTATACAGGGGGGGATCGAACTGGAGTGTTCCACGCTGTTAACAAAGACAACCAGCGGTGCACTGCAAAAGTATCCTCTCGGAAAGATCTTCCAGCCTCAGCAAATGCTAGTGCACGTGGTCCGGTGTATGTGGGTTGGGCAGACGTTGGAAAGATTCGGTCCTCGTGAGTGCTCCAACGTGCGGCGCCCTTGTTCCTGCTTACGTAATGCATATGAGGCTGATCAAAGTCACTCGAGTGGATGTGCACATGACCAGTAAGCAGTATCTGACTGCACGAAAGGTCAACAAACACAGGCTCTGTCCCAGCTGGACAGGCGTGCTTGTTCATCAGATCCTTCAAGGAGAACGGCGAGGGACTTGTTCTTAAAAGCGATATCTCCACGATCTAATCTTCTACATCTCTATTGTCCACCACCTCTGTGCAACTTTTTTTTCCTATGTGCAGCTTTCTTTTCCTCGATCCCGAAGTAGATCGGAGAGTGGCTTCGGTCCTTGGGAGGTGAGGGCCTCGGAACCACCGCCCCCTCCTTGGCGCTTGGCATTTCCGAAAGTCCTCCACCCTATGGGTAGAAGGGCGCAAGTGCGCAAACAATATCAGCGGGATTCCCGAAGTCGCCGCGATTTGATCCCCCTCAACTTTCCCCATCGATAATTTAAGGGGCTTTGCAGACGAGTCGGAGGCGGAGCCTCCTCTAGCGCGCGCCTGCATTTCACGATTACGGGTTGATGTGTACACCGACAGAAGATTATCTGCTCCGATCACACAGTCAGACCCCGAAAATAGAAGAATTTATTCTGCACGGTACCGTAGAAACAAATTCAGAGTGTTTCATAAGGCTCATTCAATTCAGATTTTAGCCCCTCTGTTCAATCCAATGTCCGAAAAAATCCCCTACTGAAGCCGCGCGGCTACTTCCCAAGCAGCCGGTCTTGCAAAAATTTTAGTAATTAAATTACAGGCCTTGGGACGTCAAACACGAGACAAACCTTGTAAATCGGTTTAATCCGTTCTTTAGTCTGTAGGATGTTGGTATGTGTTGTACTGTATGGAGAGAGCTCGGAAAGGGCTACACAATGGTATCCCCTTTGCCAACGGTTTTCGATGATTTGATCCCTCACCGCATTTTTCCGGGCCTTAAAAGAACAAAAACTCTTAGTAATTCGCTGCCTCCCATTGGTCAATGATCGTTCCGATAAAGAATCCACCCGGTTGGGACACTACTCTCGAAGAAGTACTATAGAGAGCGCGAGTCTTGGAGCGAAGAAAAGACAGGCAACACGGCGGGAGAAGCTTTTTTTGGAACCAGATTCCGGCCTTCTTTCTCCTCTTCTTTCTCCTGCCTCTTTTTCTTCCTCCAGCAAGAGTTATACACCCATTAGATCTCAGCGTGATCTCGCGAAGCTATCGGGAAACACACTCCGAGAATTTACAGAGAGAAGGAATTTTTCAAGTATAGCTCATGGCCGAGGGTGAACCAGCCATTTCAGCGCCGAGCTCGGGAGACGAGGGCTCGAGTACGGCCCATAAACGAGAGTCGAGTAATAGCGGAGTTGTGGGTCAGGTGTGCTCTAACTGTGGAACCACAAAGACACCACTATGGAGAAGAGGAGCCGACGGAAAGGCTACGTGCAATGCCTGTGGTCTGTACTTCCGTGCCAACAACACACACAGACCGGTTCACCTCAAGAAGCCACCTCATGTGATCTCACTGTCGAAGGAGCAGTTGGCCCCTGGAACTTGCAAGGGAGATGGTCGCTGCAACGGAACCGGTGGCTCGTCCGCGTGTACTGGATGTCCCGCCTTTGACAACCGTGTGTTGATTTCTGCCAAAAACACCGTTGTGGTGAAAAGAGAAGAGGAGGTCCAGGCCACCGAGCCCAGCGACGACTCGCTAGCCGTTGCGTGCTCTAACTGTTCAACGACCATAACACCTCTCTGGAGAAGGGACGACGCCGGAAACACGATCTGTAACGCCTGTGGACTCTACTATAGACTCCACAAGACCCACAGGCCTGTCACCTACAAACGGCAGACGATCAAACGCAGAAAGAGAAACCCAACGACGCAACAGCTGGTCGAGATGGAGCAACAGCATACCAAGCCAACTCCAAAGCAGGAGACAACAGTGACGTCTCCCCTACAGCCTGCGATGTCTCAAAAGATGCCTCTGCCGCCCATCACTCAGGGACAGCAGCAGGGATCTTCCATCCAACAGATAACGCCGGTTACTACACCAGAAGCCAAGGTTTTGGACTCGGTGAGGGTGCTTCCTCCGTTAAGTGCATCCGCACATCTGCCTCCTCTGAGCATGATCGGCAGGTTTCAGGATAACCTTCGCAGTATTCCGGCTGTGGACTTCACATCTATCTATTCGAGAACTTCGCACGCCGAACAGTCTTCTCTCAGAACAAGTCCGCAGTTAACACCGCAGTCTCAACAGGACTACCACAAAAGACTGCAGCAACAGCAGCGTACCAGTACGAGGCCAATCCTGGCTAATCTCATGAATCCAGGCACAGAGGGAAACACCAAAAGCTGAACCTTTAGTCTTCTCTCTCTTCTACTGGCATTTTTCTACATCTATTTCTTGGGGGGTTGCTTTTCTTTATAAGGATTACAAAATTGATTTACACAAAAGTTTCTTTGCTTTTTTTCGACCGCTATTTGGTAGTTTTGAAGGCTGCTGAGCCGCTTCTTCGCTTGCAAGTCTTGAAAAGCCGCACGGATCACCATTGCATAAGCAAATTGCGTCAGCTTCTGTGGCTGTCAACCCCATGCCCGATATAAACTCAGGGTTCCCTGCTCGCGGTTGTTTCTGGGTGCTCTTTTCTTTGTAAACAGATACTGGCATAGATGAGAGCCTCTATACTTACAGTATTTTCCGTGCTGGCGTGCACCGTCAGCGCCAATGGCAGATACAAGTCGCGGCCAGATCTGGCTCCTCCCGAGTTTGACGTCAAGATCCACTCCAAGGAGCACCTGACAGACACCGAGTACCTGTTCTTTGCGCCTTATGGATCTGGTGTCCAGCAGGTGGCGCCTTACATCTACGACATCAAGACCAACGAGATTGTGTGGTCTGGATTCTCGTATGTCGGCGGGGCCGGTTTCAACTTCCAGGCACACGATGACACCCTTTACTCCTTCGAGGGAGACCTCAACGTCAAGACAGGCCATGGACACGGGCACGTCAAGTTCTGGGACTCATCATACAGGCCTGTCGGGGAATTGCGTGCCGGGAACCACCGTCTGATTGATATTCACGAGCTTCAGTTTGTTGAATCAGGTAAGAGTGCCGTTCTGGAGGTATACCAGCCCAACAACACCTACGATTTGTCCCAGTATGCGTCTGATGAGCAGTCAAAGTGGGTTATCAACGCTGTTGTCCAGGAGGTTGACGCTAGAACAGGAAAGGTCCTGTTTGAGTGGAAGTCTCTCGAGCATGTGTCTCCAGCTGAGAGTGTTGTCAAGCTGAGTGAGCCATACAACGCCGGTAACGGGTTTGCTTCCAACACTTCGTACGACTACTTCCACGTGAACTCGGTGGACAAGATCGGAAAAGACTATATCCTCAGTTCAAGGCACACATCCACCATATACAAGATCGATGGAGAAACAGGGGAAGTCCTTTGGAGACTGTCGTCATCCAACGAACTGGCTGACTTTGCTTTGGACTTTGACTTTGGCTACCAGCACCACGCCAGGTACCACCAGTCGTATGCTGGTTATAAGTCTGTTGAGGGCGAGCGCGAGATCATCTCTTTTTTTGATAACCACGCGTACAGCCACGGACATACAGACACCTCCACAAACTCAACGTCAAACTCCTCGGGCAAAGTCGTTCTGCTTGACCTGAAGGACAAGACCGCAACGCTTTTGAACCAGTACGATCCACCCGAACAAATCGCTGCTTTCTCCCAAGGATCCCTGCAGATCCTCAACGAGGAGACCGGAGAGGCGCTCATCAACTGGGGATCTGCGGGCCATGTCACAAAGTACAGCGACTTCAGCAACGTTGTGTTCCACGCAAGGCTGGACAAGGGACAACAAGCAGTGCAGAACTACCGCGCGTATATTCAGCCTTGGTCGGGAAAACCAGCCGAGGACGTTGCGGTTTACGTTGAGGAAGACAAGGCATACATATCCTGGAACGGAGACACCGATGTCCACGAGTGGGCGGTGTATAGTGCTTCAACGAGAAAGCTTCTCGGGAAGAGCAAGAAGACCGGGTTCGAGACTGCTGTTGAACTAGGCGGGTCGGAAGAGCTGATCGTACAGGGCCTGGATGCTAGCGGATCTGTAGTGGCATCCACAGAGCAACTGGTGTTTGACTTGCAGATACCCGAGTTATACTGAAGAGATAAACCCTTTTTGTAGAAACCCCGAGGATCACGTGTTTGGACCCTTTTTTAACCGCGCGCACCTGTCTTGCGTGGCGTGCTGTGGCGGCTTTCTTTTTCGGCTGCCTCCTCTTGCATGCGCTTCTGGGCATTATGAGTTTAAAAAAAAATTGGCATGTCTCGGTGACTCCCACTATGCTGAAGTGCAGCGAATATGTCTGATACAGAGCAGAACACGACTTACGGAGCCACAGATGACGCGGATATAGACGCCAATGTGGACCCGGCTTCCCCATACAAGGAGATCAGTCTGTCTGAGATTCCGAATCTCGTGTCAATAGAGTCTGCGTTACTCCTCGGCATATTCCTCAGCAGTTTCGACGGAACCATCACCTCCTCTTCGTATCCTACGATTGCCAATGAGTTCAAGGCCGTTGACCTCGGGTCCATGATAACCGTATCATACCTGATCACGGTGTGCTCGTTTCAGAGTCTGTACGGATCTTTTTCTGACGTGTTTGGAAGACGGTCCTGTCTGTTCTTTGCAAACACTGTCTTCCTCGTGGGCCTCATTGGCTGTTCTCTGTCCCATTCGCTGATGACTCTCTTCTGCTGGCGCGCAGTAACCGGGATCGGAGGTGCGGGGATGCTTACACTGACCACCATAGTCAACTCTGATATCATCCCACGGAGCAAAAGAGGGTTCTTTCAAGGTTTTCAGAACATATTCATGTCTCTTGGAAACATCGCGGGGGCCTGTCTGGGTGGGTTTATCTGCGACAGGTTTGGCTGGCGCAAGTGTTTCATCATCCAGATCCCGTTCACCTTACTCACGCTCGTGCTGTCGCATCTGTTTGTCAAAGATCAGGACATGTCAGAGTACAGTGGCCGCAAGCTTGACAGGGTCGATATCAAGGGCTCGATCCTGCTTGTGGTTGGTCTGGCGATCCAGTTGTCGTCTCTGTACTCCAGCCACCTCCTCAAGTTCGTGTTCTGGTTTGGAGTTAGTTCAATCATACTCACGGCTTTCCTCTGGCATGAGTATCAGGACTACCTGACCAGGGACATTCACCACAAGATCTCAATTGTGCCCTTTGAGACTTTGCAAGGTCTCTCTATCAAGTTGTTGTTGATCGACGCAATCCTTGCCGGGTTCGTATTCCTGTCATATATGTTCATTTTACCTCTCCTTTTCCAGGTTGTGGTTGGCGATACTGCTACGACATCGGGATTCAGGCTGGCCATTCCTGCGGCGCTCTCCGCAGTTGGGTCTTTCGCAAATGGGTTGATCATGCATAGGAATGTGGAAAACCTGAGGATCATGCTTCCCGTAGGACTTTTCATCGTCGTACTGGGAGAGTCTTTAGCTCTGCTGGTTGACAAAGATACCCAAAGCTGGGTGATCAACCTGATCTTGATGCCTACCAACCTTGGTCTTGGACTGTGCTATCCGTCGTTGCTGTTCAGCTTCATATTCCAGTTCCCGCAGAGCATGCAGGCTACTTCTACAACTACGTTGTTTCTGTTTCGTGGTATAGGTCAGGTCTGGGGAGTTGCTGTATCCTCAGCCCTCATATCGAACCTCTTGAAGATCAGAGCCACCAACGGCTTGCAGAGACTCCCAGACACCGCTCTCTCTCCCGAGAAGATCAGGGAGATAGTCAGTCGCTCCGTCAAGTCTCTGTCGTACATCAACAACGATCTAACGGGTGACGTGCGCAAGGTGGTAAAGCAGAGTTATGCGGAGGCAATCAGGGGTACTCAGTTCTTCACTGTGTGCGTGGGCCTGGTTGCCTTGGCCGTCTGTTTTGTGAGACTTCGTGTGAAGAGGTCCAATCCAGATATAAACTTCTAGCACGTGTGGTGGAAACGAAACGGTGTAGATTGAACTCGTGATTTTTTCTCTATCCTTACAAATACCTCTCCTCCGCAAACTCAGGTCTCAAATCGGAACGTCTTGGTGCAACCAGAGGGTGTAGCTGACTCAGATATGTGATGGCCCACATGAGGAAACACATGGCCAATGTAAGGGAAACTGTACTTCTCCAAACACTTCAAGGTTAGTATGGCTGTGCGTAAGGTGGAAACGCATATATACTCACGTTCGGTTCTCCTTTGGTGCAAACTTCCAGAAACCAGTGCCCAGAGCACCGGTCAGCACCAGCATGAATATAACAGTCCAGCTGTAGCGAGTGTTAGTAACAGCGAGCAGCAGATATGGGACGGCTGCCTTCTTTGACACTGGTGTCCGCCTTCTCTCCCACGATTGGATCTCCTCGGAGTTTGGCGAGCCGTCCACAAGCACAATCTGTCACTTACCCACTCATAATTGGATCTTTGCCAATATATTAAAGCAACGGTGATGAACCAAGATGAACAGAAACGCAGAACAAGGAACCTTTGCAAACCCCCGATCACCCACAGCTGCTGCCTAATAGTGTGCCAATCAATTTTGGTAATCCAAGGGGGTCCACAATCTTGAGGGAAGCTCTCGTAACACGGCACAACATAGGTCTGGCGGTTGATATCGGTGAGGAGAATGGTACAGAATCAACTCCCCCCGGAGCTTCTCCAGTGGCTGTACAGAGTGGTGCAACCGGTACGTGATTTTTGCGTAAATCAGCACTCCCCGCGCGATAGATCTGTCATACTAACCAGTCCCGGTAGGAGTATCAGAACGCTACCCTTGTCTACCAGGATGTGTCGCTTGTCCTGATGGTCTTTGGATCGTTGAAGCCAAGGACACGCGTATATGGTATGTATCTTCCCGTCTGTGAAGATTTCGGGACGGTACTAACCCCTCAAGATAACGAGTACGGCAAATCCCAACTGCTTTTGAACATATACGGACCCATATCATACTTGCAGAATGACACAACCTATACTGCGCCAGTTGAGGTGTGGATTCCGCTGACGTATCCGCGCGAGCCACCCATTCTGTATGTTGTGCCGGATGAAAAGACGGTGCTCAATCCAAACAACTGGATGGACCCAAGCGGGAGGCTTTACCATCCCATGCTGAGCAATTGGCCCACCACATATGGATCACAGACGACGAACGATGGAGTCAGCCCCAGGGAGAACAGACTGCTGGTACTTTTCAACACGATAAAGGAGATTTTCGACAAACAGCCTCCCGTCTATCTCCGCCCAGTACAGCACGCAACACTAGCATCGCCAACTCCCCAGCAGCAGCATGTACCACCCCCTGTCCCACCGCATCCAAACACGCAGCCAAGTGAGATACTGAATTCTGTGGTCAGCCCGAGGGTCAAGTCACCAGCACCGCCGCCTTTGCCAGCAAAGATGGTGAGGTCGCCTCTGCAATCTCCACCTCCTCCAGCGCCCCACCTTCCAAGAAAGGAGAGCGTCGCATCAGCGTTACAATCGCCCCTCGGAAGCACTAATGGCACTCGCCCAGTGTCGCCTTCGGAGTCTCGCTCGCAGATTGCACAACCCCCACCGGTGCCGGAGAATCCAGTGAGGGTCAAGGCAAACAGGGAGCTTCCTTCTAAGCTTGAGCAGATCCTTGAATCTGAGGTGAAGCCCACATTCGAAAGAGACATAATAACTCCGCTTGACCAAATACAGCAAAAGCTGTACGAGCTGCAGAACAGGAAGAGCATGCTTGAACTCATGGCTGACGGATACGAACAAAAGGCGATTGAGAATGACAAGCGCATGGAGGATGCCACTCAAGTCTTACAGAAATCCATAGATCTGGCAAAGGGCGCTCCTGAGCCTGACCTCGATGAATTGTTTGTGGCTGAGACTGTGGTTTACAACCAGCTGTATGATCTTGTGGCTACAAACGAAAGCATTTCCGATACACTATACACGCTGGAAAAGATCCACGATAAGGGAACAGTACCCTTCAATACATACATGAAGCACGCAAGGGGTCTTGCAAGGGAACAGTTCATGGTGAGAGCACTAATCAACAAAATCGCCAACGTTTGCCAGCTCGATACCTCTGCCGCATAAAACCTCACTTGCCAGCATTGCCCATTTCTTAAGATTGATGATACGTTATTCTTTTGGTTTCTAAAAATTTAAGCAACTCTCTCAGCTCCGCTGAGCCTCACTGCAGCACCATACTTCTGTAGCTTGGTCAACAGCGAGTCACCGTTCTTCAGCAAGGCCTGGTACTGATTGTTCTTGTTGTCCGGTCTGTTTGTCTCCACAATGCCGTTCACTCTGTCAATGACACAATTGAGTTTGTTGTTAGGGATGAATTTGCAAAGGTCAGCATCCAAGAAGTCAGCAGGGACCTGGAAGTGCTCGGCCATCGACTTGAGCGAGAGAGACTTGTAAGACTCGAGAAGCTGGGCGTAGGCTCTCACTCTCACTTCTCTCATGTAGTAAGAGGCGTGTGGAGCGAGGTACTTATCCACGGTGACAATCTTATCATTGGTCTCGAGGAGGTTAGTGAAAAATGAGTTGTACTCGCAGAAGTAGAGCGACTTGACAAGCTTGAATACTGGATCAAGGGACTCGGTGGTGGATGCTATGCTCAAAATCTCTGGAGAGTCAATCAACTTCTTCTTCACTTCCTGGCGCTCGAGGGATATGGTACCACAAACAAGAGCATATTGTGCAATGTTCTCGTAGGTTGTGACCTCAGTGGATGTGAAAGTAGCCAGCGAGTCAATGAGCAGCTTAGCGGCCTCCTCGAACTTTCTGGTCGACATGAGGTAAATTCCGAGGTATGCCTTATATCTGTTTCTTCTCTCCCAGTCACCACCCTTTTCTATAAGGCCATTTGACTGATCGAGAGTCTCCTTGACAAACTTCTTGTCGTCGAAGAAGAAACCGATACGCGTTATGGTTAACAGGATGTCAATCTTCGATCCCGTGCTTGCTGCAAGGTCAATCGCCTTGCGTAAAGTGGTAACGGCATTCTCTCTGTCACCAATCTTGGCATAGTATTCACCGAGCTTGGTCCACCACTTGGCAATTTCGAGCTCTCCCTCGTCCTCTTCGTCCACCTCTGTAATCTTCTTGTTGAGCTCCTCAATCTTGGTTTTGTTTATCTCAACGAGCGAATCGTACAAAGTCTGGTCAAAAGTCAGACCCGGGAGCTTGATCTCCTTTGTCAGGTAGAGGTAGTAAGGGGCCATGGCTTCTGTCTTGATTGATTCCAACAGCTCACCCACCAACTCAGGGTGGCGATTCGAGCTGACAAGAAACTGCTTCTGAGACACCTCGAAGTCAGGCACTCTCTCAACACCGGATGATAGTTTTGGATCAGACATTTTTCTCTGTCTTGTATATATGTGGAATATATGGAATGTATTGGTTAAGGCAGAAAGAACGGAGAGAGTCTTAGCGGTGTGGTGGCTCTATGAACGCGAGGGGAAGAAGGGGCAGGCTGGTTGAATGTTACCCTACCTGAGCCTCATTCTCAAACTCGGCCAGCTCTCTGCTCAAAAAGCTCTTCATATCGTCTATATGGGTCATATTTGGTCAGAGTAGATTAATTTCATCCTTAGACCAGCTCTAAACCAATGTTGCTTGTAATGTTGAAAGGTAAGTTCCGACAAAAATGAGATCTGTCTTGGGTAGAAATCTGAAAAATATCAGATTTCCTCTCATTCTATGAGGGCTTGCATGACAGGCGCCTTTTGTTGTTTTCAAGAAAGTTATACCGTAGTCACAGAACCATCACGGTGTTAATTGGACATACAGTTCTGTATTTGCACCTGCGATCGCCTTCCTACAGAAGATACAACATAAAATATTGGTGGTGGATGACCTCTTTTCCGATGACACAGCAGATTCTTGGCAGCCGCGGACTTTCTTCTGCCGGTTAATCTGTGGACATCGAGACAGCGCACCATCCGTTAACAACACACTGACACTTTGGATAACAACACTTACAATGGTTGACCAGAAAGAATTGGAACAGGTATGTGAGAAGGCTAGGTGCACACGTGATTTGCACACTTTTAGTCTTGTTTGTTCGACGCGACTAACTGAAACAGGTTCCTTTGAGCGATGTGCCAAAGGCTCTCGTGGATGCATACGCTGAGATCGAAAAAATCTTCACTATCACTCCCGAAAAGCTCAACGAGATCACTGCTCATTTCATAGATGAGCTCCAAAAGGGTCTTGACCAGGAGGCCAACATCCCTATGATTCCGGGTTGGGTTCTCGAATTCCCAACGGGCCAGGAGACTGGAGACTACCTCGCTATTGACCTTGGTGGAACTAACCTAAGAGTTGTCCTTGTCACCCTTAAGGGAAACAGTGAGTTCAGCTTCACCCACTCAAAGTACGCTCTGCCTGCTTCCATGAGAACTGCTGAGTCCGAGGACCTCTGGAACTTCATTGCCGACTGTCTCGAGAAGTTCGTCAGCGAAAAGTTCCCAGGCGGTTGCAGTCACTTGCCTCTTGGTTTCACCTTCTCTTACCCAGCTTCGCAGGATGCTATCAACATGGGTGTTCTCCAGAGGTGGACCAAGGGTTTCGACATCCACAATGTTGAAGGCCACGACGTTGTGCCAATGCTTCAGAAGGCCCTGGAGGCCAAGAACGTCCCTATCGATGTCGTTGCTTTGATCAATGACACCACAGGTACTCTTGTTGCTTCTATGTACTCTGATCCAGAAACCAAGATGGGTCTTATCTTTGGAACCGGATGTAACGGTGCTTACTACGACTTTGTCGAGAATGTTCACAAGCTCAGCGGTGAACTTCCAGACGATATCCCCAAGGGTACCCCAATGGCCATTAACTGTGAGTACGGTGCCTTTGACAACGAGCGTGTTGTTTTGCCACTCACCAAGTACGACTACAAGATCGACGAGGAGTCTCCAAGACCAGGTCAGCAGGCTTACGAGAAAATGATTGCTGGTTACTACCTCGGTGAGATCTTGAGACTTGTCCTTGTTGATTTTTACAATGCTGGTCTCATTTTTGCCGGTCAGGATGTGTCCAAGCTCCAGGAGGTGTTCATCATGGATACTTCTGTTCCTTCCAGAATCGAGGAGGAGCCATACGGAAGCTACGAGGTCACCGAGTCCATCTTTAAAGATGAACTCAACATTGAGACAACCCCAGCTGAGAGGGCTATCATTCGTCGTCTCTGTATCCTCATCGGTACTAGAGCTGCTAGACTTTCTGTGTGTGGTGTTGCTGCTATCTCTAAGAAGATGGGCTACAAGTCCGGTCACTGTGCCGCAGACGGATCCGTCTTCAACAAGTACCCTGGTTTCCAGACCAGAGCTGCCAACGCTCTTTCCGACATCTTTGGCTGGGACTGTAAGCTGGAGGACAACCCTATCAAGCTCACTGCTGCCGAGGATGGTTCTGGTGTCGGTGCTGCCGTCATTGCTGCTTTGACCGAGAAGAGACTCAAGGCTGGTCTTTCCGTTGGAAAGAAGCACATAGTTTCGAAATGACTATCCAAGCTGTGAAGTCATACCCATTTTATCTATAGAGTCTTGTTTTTTTCCAAGTAATGCTAACTTCTGTTTGTTGTATTTAGTGTATTAACCAAACCATTTTAGTTGTTACACGCAGGACGATCTGGCACTCCCTTCCGGGAATCGCCATTGCAACTTGAGAGTACATCCAGTTCCATCTATCCACAGACTATTCAGAGACAGTTTGTTGAGCAGAAACAGAAATGTCACAGCCAATTGGTAAGTTGTGAGATATGATTGGGGAGTGTGGGCGTCTATGAAGACCGATGACACCACCTCAAATATGCCTCTCCCCCTGATTAAGGGGATAGGAGGGATGTGTGACACATAACAGAACAGCATACTAATCCATTACAAGTCCTTGATCAAGGTACCGGTTTTGTCAAGATCGGAAGGGGCGGTACCAACTTCCCTGACCACACTTTCCCATCCATTGTGGGAAGACCCATACTCAGAGCCGAAGAGAGAACCGGTGATGTGGAAATCAAAGATATTATGTGCGGTGACGAAGCCAGTACGGTGAGATCATCCCTTCAGATCTCTTATCCCATGGAGAATGGTATCATCAAGAACTGGGAAGACATGGAACACCTGTGGGACTATGCATTTTACGAACGTATGAAAATAGACACTACTGACCGGAAGGTGTTGCTCACCGAGCCTCCAATGAACCCGCTCAAGAACCGTGAACAGATGGTCGACGTTATGTTCGAGAAGTACAACTTTGGCGGTGTGTACGTGGCAATCCAGGCAGTTCTTGCCCTATATGCCCAGGGTCTATCTTCTGGTGTCGTTGTTGACTCCGGTGATGGTGTCACGCATATCGTTCCTGTCTACGAGAGTGTGGTGTTGAACCACTTGACCAAGAGACTTGATGTTGCCGGTAGAGATGTCACCAGAAACCTCATCAACCTCCTGCTCAGACGTGGTTACGCTTTCAACAGAACAGCTGATTTTGAAACTGTGAGACAGATCAAGGAGAAGCTGTGCTATGTCTCATATGACCTCGACTTTGACCTCAAACTGTCAAACGAGACTACCACTTTGGTCGAGAACTACGAGCTGCCAGACGGAAGAGTGATAAAAGTAGGAAGTGAGAGGTTTGAGGCGCCAGAGTGTTTGTTCCAGCCATCCCTGGTTGATATCGAACAGCCTGGTGTCGGTGAAGCCTTGTTCAATGCCATTCAATCGGCCGATCTCGATGTTAGATCCACTTTGTTCAAGGCTATTGTCCTTTCTGGTGGTTCTAGTATGTACCCTGGTTTGCCATCCAGACTCGAAAAGGAACTGAAGCAGCAGTGGTTTACCAAGGTGCTCAAGGGTGACCCTACCAACTTGGAGAAGTTCAAAGTCAGAATCGAAGATCCACCTAGAAGAAGACACATGGTTTTCATTGGAGGTGCTGTGCTTGCCAGTATCATGGCTGACAAGGATCACATGTGGATCAGTAAGCAGGAATGGGAAGAGCAGGGTCCAAGAGTCCTTGAGAAGCTTGGTCCAAGGTAAGCATGTTGTATACAAATTTCCTTTTATAACTAGATCGAAAACAAATAAAAAGATTGAATCAATGCAATGTACTTTTCTATTACTAATAATTATACAACCGTCAAGCGCCGTAACCGTTGTGTTCGATGATCCTGCGCCAGACATCGGAAATGATCTGCTGAAGACGGCCTCCATTATCCTTTGGATTCTGAGCACCGTACTGAACAGATTGTTGAACCAGACCAGAGATGAAACGCTCATTGACAACCTTGGGTTGCAGAAAGTCACCTTTGAGAAGCTGATCAATCGTGGCTCTCTCGGCGGGATTCTTTTGTAAGCACCCTTGCATCATCTCGGTAAGGATCCCTGGCACTTTGACACCGTTGACATCACCTGGGTATGATGCTTGTATTTTCTTGTTCACAATGGCCATGTATCTATCCTGTCCTGTGTATCCAGCGTACGGAGGTCTACCATAGACCATCTGGTATATTATGCAACCGCAAGACCACACGTCTGCTGGCTTCCCGACTTTCCAGAGTGTTCCGTTCTCTTGGTCAATACTCGTGAGAGTCTCTGGAGCCATGTAGTTAGGTGTACCAATCTGAGCCTCGCGATGAATGTTGACTGTGTAGTCAGATACAGCATTGGAAATACCAAAGTCGATGATCTTGAGAACTCCCTTGACGAAGAGAAAGTTAGCCGGTTTCAGATCTGAGTGGATGACTCCCGCCAAATGGACACCCTCGACGCACTTGAGCATTTCAGCGGTGATCAGTCTGATGAAAGAGATGTCAAGTGGTAGAGATGACCTCTTTATCAGGACGTGAGCCAGATCAACGTCTCCACACTCCATGACGACAAATAGAGACTCATCTGATAGGGAGTAGTCGAACAACTTCACGACGCGCTGCTGGTCCTTGAGACGTTCAAGAATCTCAATTTCCCTCTTGAAGCCATTTACAGCTTCGCGATCAAACTGTTCGAAGTCGACGATCTTGATCGCGTATATCTCCGAGGATTTCCGCATTTTGGCTCTGTAAACCTTTGATGTACCGCCTCTTCCTATCTGTTCAAGGTAGAAGTACTGATTTCCATTCACATGGACTGATTTGGCCTCCTCGCGTGATGATCTAGCCAGCTGCGCTTGGAATTCCCTCTGCAACTGCTCTTTCTGCATCCTTAGTTCGACCTGTAAGCGCTCCTCGAACCTTTTCTCCTGCTCCCACAAACTCGCTGGCTTTGGCTGTAGATTGAACCTTGCATTCATCTTGCTGTTGGACAGAGGCACCAGTGATTTTCTTGACCTTTCAGGAGTATCGTAGATGGGGCGGTAGTCATTTTCCTTGTTCCAGTCTAGCGACTTCTTCGCAGGCCACCTCTTCTCAAAGTTTGATGACTGTGTGCTCATGTTCTCGCTGGCTACTCTCATGGCATTTGCCAGCGAGGGTTTCGGCTGCGGTGACGATTGGCGTTTGTGCGAGATCGGCGAGGGTGTCTTTGGCAGATCGCTGTTGAAATGGACCAGCCTTGCGTTTCCCCTAGATGCATCTTCAAGTTTCTCTGTTCTTCTCTGCTGTGTCCTCCACATGTTCGACTTGGTATTCGTCGTGAACGGCGTCGAGTGTGTATTCATGTTGTTGTTTGTCTCCATGATGTTATAACTGGTTGCCGTGAAGCTTGGCCTCTGGGACCCAGGGGTTCCGGTAATTGTAGGTCGCTGCTGTTCTTCTATCGTGTCGCGGATCGATGGTTTGTTGTTAATGTCCTGTAGAACCGTCCTTGCGTAGTCGCTCAGCTTGGGCGGTTCGAGGAAGCCAGACTCCTCCTCGGAGTAGTCTTCTTCGTCTTCGTCGACGAGCCGTTTGGATTCGACAACTGAGCTCATATGATGGACCGAGGATGATTCAAACATCTGTGCATTATCCTCTCTTTTGGTTTTCGTTTCGCCTTCGATCTTGTGGATATGGAATACGCACAAGACAACAGCGATAGATAACTAGTCTGCAATCTCCCGGAACAACCAAAGAACGAGACGTATACACAACAACGATAGTAAAAAAAGCCTCTGCGAGAGCGCGCGCGTAGGTGTGTTGAGTGGGGATTTGTGAGAGCTGTTGTATCAGAAAAATGTAAACATAAGGCCCCTTCGTTCCTCTGCCAAAAACGCGCGGTAAAAACATCACACAGCTTGCCCGGGCTCACAACTCACACCTTCAATAGCTTGTTATCCAGGTTTTTTGGCTTGCAGCACCCAGGTTTGTTTTCACTTCATGAAAAACAGAGCTTGTAGTATACTCGGAGTATCATTGAAGCAAAAAAAAAAGAAGCTTCAAACAGTTGAAAACCTGCGCCAGCCGGGAATCGAACCCGGGCCTTGTCCTTGGGAAGGACAAATTCTACCACTGAACTACTGGTGCAAAATTTCAAAAGTGACCAGTTTTTTTGAATTCTATACCGATTCCCTCGGTGAATTTTACAAACAATGCTAATTCACCAGAGGATATAAATATTTATTGATGGAATGATGGTTGAATACGACGGACAATTTTCCGATCTCGGAGGGGGAGTGACGAAAATCGGAATTGGCCGAGATTTGACCGAGATACGGCCGAGATACAGCCGAGATAGGTCATGAGTTGTGTGTGGGGTTTGTGAGTTTAGCTTGGCTTGATGCTCTATTTGCATTCCTGGCACTTTATCTCGTTATGGCATGACTGACGCTCCCAATTACATACTGGTTAGTGATCATACCAGACCTCTTCGTGTGCGGCATCTGTGGTGCGACACTCCCCGCAAATCGGTGCTGGGGCATTCCAGGGAAGAATGTGGAGCTCTATATTTATTTGATGTATATAGGTCTAGCAATCCAGAAAAGGAAATGATCCAAGCTCGTGCACTTAGCTCTCGGCATAAAAGGAGATGTCTTTTTCGCCACTGACAACCGACTGGATCTTCTCAAGGATGTCCTTGAAAGAGTCAAACTGGGTGAAAGGGATCTTCTCTCTTCTGCAGTAAGTCACGAGGTCTCTGCCTCTCTTTGCAAACAAGAGATGTGTCTCTCTAGCAGCACTGAGGTCAGAAACACCGTCTCCGCAGTAGAACAGGTCAGGCTTTGCGCCCTCTGGAAGACGGGAGAGGTACTCTCTGATCGAAAGAGACTTGTCATGTCCGAAACTGGAATCATCCTTGTAGACGATCTTCCAGGTGTTATCGGCGTTAATCTGAACAGAGTTGGAGATGATTTCGATGTTCTTGACGGCTTCCTCACCCACGAGCTTGGTGAGCAGGGCCTGGATGATTGGCTTCATACCACTCGAGACAACAACAACGGGAATACCTTGTTCGTAACACCACTCGTAAGTCTTCTTGAAACCGGGATCCAACTCGATGTGCTCGAGGAGATACTCGATACACTTGTCGAAAGAGACAGGGATCGACTCGAGCATCTCTGTGAACCCATCTCTGAAAGATAGAGTTTCGTCGAGGATCCTATCGTTCAACACCTTTCTCTTCCCATAGCCCATACCAAGGTTATCTGTGAGGTAGTCATTGGAATCCTGAAGCGAGGTTAGTACCTGTCCGAGGTTGTTCTGGTGAGTCAAGACGTACCTGAAGAGTAACGGTTCCATCCCAGTCAGTGAACAAAATAGCCTTTGGAGCAACCATGATTCTATCTCTATATCGTATGTATGGAGCGGGTAGCCGAAACAAAATGTTTATCCAGAGGGAAGAATACGAGGAAAAGAGGAGGGTGACAGAGCAGGGCGGGATAAATGGCGCTGTTTGCCCCATGTGGCCCGTGCGTGGGGATAACACGCTGTTCTTCTGCACCACGAATTCCGATCTCCCCGTCTACACACCTACACACATGGCATCACTGGCCATTATATCGGGTGGAACATCGACTAACGAGTTAGTCAACCTGTTCAACCACCTCTCTGACAACCTCTCGTACATACTTCCAATCAGCGATAACGGAGGATCTACATCCGAGCTGTTACGTGTCATTGGCGGACCTGCAATCGGAGACATCCGCTCACGCATAACAAGACTGATACCGGATGAATCTGAATATCTGAGAAGCCTGCTCGCCCACAGACTGTCTTCCGACCATGCGGAGGCCAAAGCCGAGTGGAACTCCATAGTCGAGGGCAACCACAAGATATGGGACAAAGTGGACGCGCCAAAGAAGGAGATCGTACGCGCGTTTCTGATACATGTGCACACAGAGTTGCTGAAACGCTCTAGAAATTCAAGCAAAGACTTCAGACTGGAGTTGGCGAGCGTGGGGAACATGTTCCTCACGGGAGCAAGGCTGTTTTGCGGATCCCTCGACTCGGCCATAGAGCTCATACTCAGCATAGCAAGGGTTCCTCGCGGCTCACGCGTTCTGCCTTGTCTGAACACAAACTTCACATACCACATAAGCGCACTCCTGAAGAATGGCGACATCATAACGGGACAGTCCCAGATATCTCACCCCACACAGGCATACGACTCCACGCAGAAGGCCCATTTCGTGAATGGACTGCAAGGGTACATGTCTCCACACGTGCCTGTGAAATCAGTGGGGCCAAGTATGGGATACCCTCACGATAACCTCAACGAGAGTGCTCTGTACAGCAAGCTGATGGAGCTCGAAGTGAGCGATGCGGAGTCTGCTCACGGTGACACGTCGGAATCCGAGGAAGAGGACGAGTACGGTACTCCTGCATACACCCACCCAGACTTGAAGAAGTCCCAACTGCATTTCAACAAAGACGACCAGATACCACTGCCCTCACCCGTGAGTAGGATATTTTACATCTCGCCTTACGGCGAAGAGATCTTCCCAGCAGCATACCCTCGGGTACTCAAGTGTCTTGGATCTGCAGATGTGGTGGTATACTCCATAGGGTCGCTCATGACGAGCATTGTACCCGTGCTGATCCTACAAGGTGTCGGTGAAGCCATCCTGAAGGAGGAGAGTGCCAAGCCGAAGAAGAAAGTACTGCTTTTGAACGGATCACTGGACAGAGAGACTTCGTGGCTCACAGCAGTCGGCTTCTTGGAGACGATTGCCTCATCTCTGAACTACAGTATGACAGCACAGAAGAAGAGACGCACGAGTGTGGTGGCAAGTCCCCGCGAGTCGGGGCTGAAGGACAGCCTGCAGGCTGGAGCCTATGTCACGCATATGATTCACCTCGAGCCTTCGACGAACGTCAAGGTGGACCACGCGCGGATAAAGCGTCTTGGAGTGAAGCTGGTGGGCGTCAAAAACGAAAACGGCCACAACGATCGATACGACATGACTGACCTCGAGGATAAGCTCAGAGAGATCATTCAGGAATGATGTGCTCTAGGGTCCGGGCTGGCTACTTGTGCCTACTTCAGACTCGATTCACATCCACCAAGTACAAATGCGTAATCAAGGCATCTGAACCACCCTCTTAGAGTGCAGTAATAAACATATAATACGCGACTGGTTGCTGTGAGGTAGAGGGTAGTGCGGGGCGTAGCCTCGAGTCTGTGTACGTTTTAGCTTGAGATCTTCACTCTTGGTCGAATCATCCAACACACGCGGCAAGAACCATCCATACCGAGATGTACAATCTAGGACTTGTGAGCACGTTGTTACTGGGACTTGCGCTTGCTCACCAGGACCCCACCGCAGTGGGCACAGATCTGTATGAGAAGCCTCCTGATGGCATGAGCTGGCAGGCTTGGCACATGAAGTCTGAACACGGTATTGATGACTTTGACATCGAGTCCGTGTTCAAGCTGCACGATACCAGAAACGCAAACTCTCTCAACGGACACGATATACTCAAGATGTACGGTCTGCTGAGGGATGAAGTCGTGGGGAAAGGTGATGGTATGGGTTCGCACGATGCATCGGAGGGAATCACACAGGAGACAAAGGACAAAGTCGTGAGCACGATCATGGGCATGGTAGATACGAACAACGACGGTGAGATCTCGTTTGAGGAGTGGAAGGAGTACTCGAGCAAAGGCGGAGAGTTTCCAGACATGGGTGTTGGTGTTGGACATGAACTGGACTTCGAGGGAGAATACGAGAGACACCACTGGCTAGAACACCACGCAGAAAGCGATCCAGATGTGCTCGTTCAGCACCCTGAGGATATAGAGCACGAGCTGTTGCACCACGAACACGAGGTGGAACACGCGCACGATGGCGAAGATGGAGGGTCCGTGGTGAATTTCCAGCCACAGGTCAGATTGGACAAGATCCCTACGAGATTTAGACGTAACTAGTGTGTTCTTATCGAGTGTTAAAGACGAAAAAAGCATTGTTTCAGTTGAAGCAATACTCGCTGTAGCAGTCGCGGCACACCTGCGGGATATGAGGTAGCTGCGACTCAAAGAGAAGTCCACGTTCAATGGTCTCGCGGTCGAAGTGCCGTTTGAGAATAGCACAGCCAACACACCGTGAGTATATGGACGAGTTGGAGCAAGTGGCAACGTTGTATCCGTTGGTGATCATCTGGGTTGCCTCGTCGTGTGTATAAGTGAGTTTGAACGTTGACGTGTTGGAGGCGTATGAGTGATATGTGTTGCTCAAGTACACAACGAGCGGCGACAACAAGAGTGGACCAGTGCGTTGTTGGGTTTGATTCACTAAAGGAGATTCACTCCGCAGACTGTATGCACTCGTAATGTTGCAGCCAAGGATCACAGGCTTGTTGTTGTAGCCCCTCGCTTTCATCTCTTCGTATGTGGGTGCTATAGGAAAGGTGCTGTATTTGCGCACCAGCTTCGACTTTATGTCAGGAATATCCATAGTAGCAAAGTCCCAGGTGGTGTTCTTCGAGTTGTATCTGTTCGATGACTTGATCAGACAAGTCCCGTTTGGCCAGTTTTCAAAGTCGTTGCTCGAGTCAACCGCAAACACAACATCCACCTGTCGTGACTTTTGGATGAACGGGAAAAAAGGAATGTTTTGGCCGTCTTCCCCTCCGTCTACCAATCGGAGTGCTTTGTCCATCACCAACGGAGACGCACTGCTGTTGTGAGCAAGACCAACAAACGGGTTGGGCTCAAACAGCGCGTAGTCTGAGCGCCCGAGCATCTCGTCATCTGTGAGTGAGAAAACGCTGAGTATGTCTTTTATTGCCGAAAACGTTTCTGCATCCGATGCTGAGGCCATCTGCCAAACATACAACAAAACGCTATTGAACAACGAAGAGGATGTACCTGTGATGAAACCTGCATTGTCAAAGCCAGAGTAGCACATGGTGCGGTTGGAAGTGGTGTTGGAGATGACAACGTCCCCGTTGTACAGCTTTGTCCCCATGTGCTCAAGATGCATAAAGCTGTTCAAATATGGCTCCCAGGATCCAAACTCAAAGGGATTGAACTCAATAAGGAAGGAGTTCACATTTGTGGAGTTAACAGCCCCGTTTTTGCAGTCAGATACAAGTATTGGGAACGGAGCCAACCCGCTTCGGAAGTGCTTGAACCTGCTGATGTCCGAAAAGGTCACTCCGTGCTTTCCAGGGACTTTTGGAAAAATCTTCTTTCCAAGCGACGTGCCCCAGTAGTCCGTGAGAGTCACATTGAAACCAGCACGTTTCTTTGGCCTAACCTCACTGAGCAGTGTCTTGTAATACTGAACGATGGACCTCTTGAGCTCAGAGCGATTTGCAGAACCTTGCTCATTGAGCAGCTTGTTCATCAGACCAGCAAACGGCGACAAGGGCGGCGACTTTTGGGCCGCATCTTCAGATTCCACGCCTCTCAAACTAACTATTTTTGTGCCCGAGACATCCACATCGATGTTTGGGACTCCCTCCAACAGCGGCTCTTTGAGAATCCAGGAGTCCATATCGCGGAGCCTTACGACGGGCGCAAAGTCGTGTAGCATGAGCGATGACACCAGCCAGCTTCCCCCTGATATACCTGCGAGATACGAAGTCGCCTGGAGTAACCCACCAAGCCCATACAGCTCTGTTGTGTTGGGAGTTCTGTCGTCGAAGGCAGCGAGGACGCCCGCCCCTGTAAGCATGGCCCTGTAACCTCCACCCGAGATGGCTATTGCCACTTTGGGTAGACTCTCTGAGCTGTTGAATATGCTCGCGTGGTCGATGCCGTCTATTCCGAGTCTATCAAAGACTCTGCTCAGCGCCGTTTTGACCAGAGGGTGTTTCCTGAGGAGGTATGCTCGTTCCTGCGGGGAGACTCCCTAGAATGGCGTTAGATTGGTTCCGTTCCATCGAAAGAAAGAGGTAGTAGGCTAATTACAACTGCTGGACGCGTGGGATGGTAGTTCAATGGACACTCGACCAGACGCGGGGCATAGGAGTGCCCTTTCATGAGGAAGCTCGTGATGTTGTGAGTGGCGTTAAAGTAGCCTTCGAACTCGCTGCGCGGGCTTGTAGCGGCGATTCCGCACCAAAACAAAACGAATGCGCTCAGAATGACTACCAGAAGCCTCATGGTGTCTGTTCTTCTGTATCACTTTGGTCAATTTGGTCAGCACCGTGAAAGTCCTTGTCCTGATGGTGAAACAAGGCTGCAAGGCGGCTGCAAGGAGAGAGAGCCCCACAACACCAGCATCTTGTGGCATGACACGCCTTCTACGGTGAATATGATTGGAAAACATATGTTCTTTTTTATATATATATTCAAATTCAGTTAGACAAATAAAAAAGATATTCTTGAATCCTTCCCCAGAATTGTGGTCCAAAAGAGAAAGTATTAAGAGGGATGAATAGAAATCAGATAAACGGATAGAACGAAAGCAGAATAAAAAGTGGTTTCAAGGAACTCAAGCCAAACGTTGTATAACTCTAGTAGCTTGAGTTTCTTAGAACTCGTCGTCGGAGGAGACGTAAGCGTCACCCAACTCCTTCTTCTTCTTCATTCTCTCCTTCTTCTTCTTTCTGAGCTCGGCAGAGGACAACTTGGCCTTCTTCTTGACAGAAGCGATCTTGTTACCCATAGCATCGAACTTGTCACCTTCGTCCTCCTTCTTCTCAAGACGAGGACCGGCACCCTGACCCTGGACCCAGTTGTGACCAGATGGAGTCATCTTACCGTCAAGGACGGCCCAGACTTCCTCAGTCAAGTCCTTGGTGAACTCAGCAGAGTGGGTAATGATAACAACACCACCCTCGAAAAGCTTGATAGCCTTGGACAAAGCTCCGAGAGAGTCACGGTCCAAGTAGTTGGTTGGCTCGTCCAAGACGATCAAGTGAGGTCTCTGCCAAGTACAGGCAGCAAGAACCAACTTGACCTTCTGACCACCAGAAAGACCTCTGATACGGGAGTGGGAAACCAACTCAGCATCAAGACCCATCATGGCACAGTGGGTCTCAATCTCCTTTCTGGTAAGAGCACGGAACTGACCAGAGGCAAGAGCCTCCTTCATGTCAACCTCGGCGACCAACTTGGAGTGGGTCTCCATAAGCTCACCTCTTGGCAACCAAGCGTTGTCAACAGACATCATTGGAACCCAACGCTCGTTCTTCATGCCGATGTTCTCACCAAGGTTGAAAGAACACTCGTACTCGTAAGAGTTCTTGAACTTTCTTCTGGCGTGGATACCAGCGATACGACGAGGAGTACCATCGATCTTGAAGATCTTGTTCATGGCGTTCTCATCGTTCTCGTTGATCTGTCTAGAGGCACGGTCCATGGTCTCACGGTCCTCACCGGTCTGGAAACGCCACTGAATGTACTCAGATGGAGTCTTGTCCAAGTGGGAGTCGATGTGGGCGAAAGCGTGCTGCTTGATGTAGGCAATACGACAGTTCTCGTGGACGTAAACCTCACCAGAAGTTGGCAAAAGCTCACCGGTCAAAACGTTGACCAAAGTGGACTTACCAGCACCGTTAGGACCAATAACGGCAATACGCGAAGACAGAGAACACTGGAAGTTGATGTCTCTAATCTGTGGCTTGGTAGTACCTGGGTACTGGAAGGTCATGTTCTGGACCTTGACAATAGCCTTCTGCTTGGTCTTGACACCCTCCAAGTAACCTGGCTCTGGGAATCTGAACTCAACCTCAGAGGCACCGAGCTCGTAGTAAGACTTGGCAGATGGAACTCTCTTGACAAACTCGGAGAGGTTACCCTTGTACTTTCTGAGCTTGAAACCCTCGTAGTGGATAATGTACTGGACAACCTTGTCCAAGAAACCAGAGTCGTGGGAAACGACAATAGAGGTAATACCACAGGTGTTCAAGTAGTTGACCAACCAGGCAACATTAACGGTATCCAAATGGTTGGTTGGCTCATCGAGCAACAAGATGTCAGCCTTCTTCAAGACAGCACGGGCGAGAGCGAGCTTCATCTTCCAACCACCGGAAAGGGACTGGATAGGCATGTTGATCATCTCGTCGGAGAAACCGAACTCTCTCAAGTTGGTCTCAATCTCCTCCTTGGTGGCAACCTCACCGTTACCGTAGACAAACTCAACAACGGTGGTGTCAGCCTCGGTACCGTCAATGTCGTGCTCGACGTAGACAGTCTTACACTCCTCCTGGGTTGGGAAACCCTCGACCTGACCGTTGGCAATGGCTCTCATAAGAGTAGACTTACCGGAACCGTTTGGACCACACAAACCGTATCTTCTGTTTCTCTTAAGACGGAACTGAGTCTTGTTCAACAAGATCTTGGCACCGTAAGCCAGGGAGAACTCACAGTTACACAAGTCCTCACCCTCGTCATCCTCATCCTCGAAGGAAGGTGGCTTTGGAATGTTGGCGACAGCCTGAGTTCTGAAAGACTCAACGACGGCCTTAGCCTTAGCCTCATGCAAGAAGATGGTAAGGAATGGAGTCAAGTTGGTGTACCAGTCCTCAACCTCGGTCTTTCTCTCGTCAATAAGGTCACCGGCAATGGCGGAAACGTAGGTCTCGACGAGCTCAAAACGAGAAGCAACCTTCTCGTCCTTGACAAGGTCCTTCAGAATGGCCAAGTTGACAGAGACGTCACCAGCGGTGGAAACCTCAGGTGGAATGTCATCGTCACCAACAGCACCAACTCTCTTCAAGGTGGTGAGGGCTCTGAGAGTAACGTCACGAGCCTCAGGGTCGGCAATGTTGGCGTAGTTGCTCTTGAGGGCTGGCAACATCTTCTCCATGAAAGGAGCAACGACCTGAGGGTCATCGACAAGCTTACACATGTTGTCAACAATGACAGCAGCCTTACGCTTGATAGCGGTGTCACGAACAGCCAAACCTCTGGAAAGCAAAGGAACCATGATGGAAAGAGCGGCGGTGGTAACCTCAGAGACAAAGGTAGTGGCACCGAGAACGTGGACGGTCTCGGAAACCTCATCTGGCTTGGCAATGGAAGAGATGAGCTTTGGAATGAAAGGCTCGATATCCTTGTTGTCAATGGTAGCGGTACACTTGGTCATGGTGGCGGTAGCGGCCTTCTTAACCTCAGGCTTGGTATCCCACATAGCCTCAGACAGCACTGGAATGAGCTCAGGCATACGGAGAGCGAGCTGGTCCTTAGCGACGTCAACAAGAGCGGTGATGGCGTCCAAGATGGCGGTCTTCTCGGTCCACTTAGGGGTGGAAGACAGAGAAGAGGTCAGCTTTGGAAGGATAACCTTGATGGAGGATGGAGTGATGGCCTTGGCAACGGCAAGGAGGGCCTTAGCGGCAACCTCTCTAACCTCAACCTGCTTGTCACCAGCCTTGGCAGAGATCTCCTCGGTGAGGTTGACAATGTATGGCTCAACAGATGGAGACAGGTTGGCCTGGGAGGCGATGTGGGCAACAGCCTCAAGAGCGTTGACGGCAGACTTCTTGTCCTTGATGGCAGCGGCCAACTTCTGGAAGAACTCGACTGGAACATCGTGCTCAATGATGGATCCGTTCAGGAAGCTGGACACGTTGGCAGCAGCAGCATCACGGTCCTCAGGAGTGGCCACAGTGAGCTTGTTGAAAAGCTCAGAAAGCACCTCAGCGGACTGGTTTGATTCACTGGCAGCAGACATTTTATGTATATTGATTTGCTAAAACAAAAAATGCCAGATGACAAAGGTGAGGAAGGAAAGAAAAGAGAAAAGAAGGAAGGACCAGAAACTGAGAGATTTCAAAGGTTTTTAAAAATTTTCTGCCTTCCTCTTTTTTGAAAATTTTTTTTTTACTCCGTTTCTTTTTGTGAGTCGTGCACGGTATTCTGAGATGTACGCGGGGAACGGGATGTGGATTACACAGCCCGCCCACGTTTGGTGAAGTCACAGGCTCTCCAAACTAGCAATTGACGCAATATCAGGTCACCCTTGAGCTACGAGCCATCTAGCTGCGATCATGTTAGCACGTGGAAACAATTGGCACGTATAAGTGTGTTCCGAGGCACTTGCATTCTCATCATGATTACGTCAGATTGGTAGATGCAGGTACATTTTTTGAGACGGATCTCAAACATGAGGGATGACTTTTTTTCGCTTGGAAACTCCGGAAAATCAGAGTCCAGTAGACTCTTTTGGTCTTGGTCCCCAAACAGCTTGCAATCATCGTTAAAATGAGCTGCAAATTCAACATCAAAAGCGTGGAAATTCAAGGGCGTGTGTTAACAGTTGAAACGTGTACCGCTCAATGATATCAAGTGTGTGAAACACGAAATTTTTTCGAAATGTAAACACGGTTGTGTAGTGTAGAGGTTATCACTGTAGATTCTGATTCTATAAACCCCGGTTCGAATCCGGGCACGACCTGATTACCTCTTTTTTTTTGCTCCTGCTGACGATGCTTGTGTTTTTGCTACTTGTGGTTGGTTCGCAGGCGATTGCTGAAAGTTTTGGAAAAGAATTATATCGAATTAAAAAAAAGGTTGGAGAAGATCAAACGGCAACCGCCGGAGCAGCCATTTTGTTCTTCCGTCTCTCGAGGATGGTGGATGCTTTCAGGTTGAGATCGAACGGTTTCGAAGGATTGACAGAGATAGGTGCAAAGACAGGCGTTGGCTGCACTTCTCCCACCACGCGTCCGCTGTTTGTCTCTCTTTCACCATGCTTTCCCTGCTGGTGTAGTATACTTTCGTACATCTTTGCATCCTCTTCCTCCTCTTCCTCCTCGTCGAACGTGGACATCAGATCAAGCTTGCCTGCCCTGTTATGTTTGACAGTTGATCCTCCAATGGTTATACCGTTGGCCGAGAGCGCTGCTTCTTCGCCCATACGGTGTACTGCAGCAGAGATGTCAAACGCGTCTCTCAGAGCAAGAGCAGCTGGAGAGTACAGTGCGGGACTGGCCTTTGTGGGAGGGGCCACCGGTGGCTGTGCAGACTCGCTACCTGCAGAGCTCATATGCGCAATTGAACCAGGGTGAGACGAGTAGTGCTGGATGGACTGAATTGGATGGACTGGATTGTTCAAGGTTGCAGCGACAGGCTGCTGGTTTATCACAGGCGAGGCAGGTGGAGCCATGGACACAGGCACAGGAGGAACTGCGGATGAGCATCTCACTTCAAACTCCATGATCCAAGGATCTCTCAAAAACTCATCGATGGTGTAGCGGCGAGCTGGGTCCAGGGTCAACAGATTCTTGACGCAGTTCTTAGCGCCGATGGAGATCTCATCCCACCACGGTGACAGGAAAGTGTATTGCGCCCTGGCAACCTTTTCCGTCAAGGTCTCGATTCTCTCGTCGTAGAACGGAGGGAAACCACACAGCAAAGTGTACAAGACACATCCGATGGCCCACATGTCCACCTCCTTGGAGTACCTCTCATCACGCACAATCTCGGGAGCAGTGTATCCAACAGTGCCGCATGGGGTCTTCGTGTTGGTTTCCCATATCTGTTTTGACAGGCCAAAATCCGCGAGTTTCACCACTCCTATTCCACCGCCTCCGATGTTGTATCTGAGCTCTCCCTCGTCCAGTTTTGTGTTGGGGTCATCGCTGCTGCGCAGCTTCTGGTGCTTCGAAGGTATTATGTCGATTGGTTCGAACAGCATGTTCTCCGGCTTGATATCCCTGTGCACCACACCAACCTCCTCGTGCAGGTACCTAATAGCACGCGCAATCTGGATTATGATGTGACGAGATAGGTCCTCAGACAGGTATGTGAACTTGACAATCTCGGCAAAGATCTCTCCTCCCGACACCAGCTCCTGCACGATGTAGTAGTGGTCATCGGACTCTATAAAGTTGAGAAACTTGACGATGTTTGGGTGGTTGAGCTGACGCATGATCGTCACCTCCTTCAGCACAGAAGCCTGCTGCTTCTCGTCCAGCTGGAACTTCTTGATGACCTTGACGGCAACGTACTCTCCGGTCTTGTGGTCCTTCGCCTTGTGCACCACACTGAAGGCTCCTTCTCCCAGCTTCTCCATGAAGGCATATCTGTCCAAATTGACGTACTGGTGCTTTGTCTCGCGCTCTTTGTTTTCCTCCTGCACGAGGTCGAAGGCCATCTTGGAGTACCGGTCCTTCTTCTCCGATCCGTCAACGTCCGCAGTGGCAACGTCTCCAGCAGCGGGAGTGCCGGCCGCTGTTTCCGCTCCGTGTATCAGGTTGTTGGCCTGCTTACCGTGTCTGATAAACTGTTTGATGTTTCCAAACATGGTGTATCTCTATCGCGGTTCCCTAATAAAAAAACACAAACAAACAACAACTCTCTAGACGTCTTCTCTCCTGTCTAAGTGGAAAGCCCGTTCAATCAGCAAACAAATAACAAAACAAAACGCAAAATCCAAAGGCTCAGCACGAGAATAAGCGGTGCTCCAGATAAACAGGATTCAAACAGGAGATTTGATTGGTTGTCGTTTGTAACGAGAAAGAGCAGGACAGGGGGCGAGGGAGGGGGGAATAAGAAAATTTGAAGGGAGATGACACAACGCTGGGGCTTTCCCGTCTCCGGGTTGCTCTCGCCGCACCACGTGAGTGCTGAGATCTGAGCGCTCAGACACACACTGTCGCCATGAAGACGTACAAGAGCACTTTGCGTGATTATTTTACCGATGTACATCATTTAGAGGTGTTTTATGGGATCAAATTAGCGGGGTATCTCACCGACAGGGTGAGAGTGGGGCAAATACAACAAAAGTCTTGGTTTGGGGGATGGACCCATCGGTATTCCTCCAATCCTGGGTTGCTGTGGGTAGGGACACAGGATAGGACTGAGGTATCTTCCCAGATACACTCGTCTACACTCGTGTGCAGTCCCATAGCCATACAACCGGTGGGAATGCGTGGGACTGAAGTGTGAAGAGCGGATTGGCGCCCCACAGGCCCTCTGTTCACGTGACTGATTACTAAAGGGGTGGCGGTTATCTTTCCAGCTCTTCTCTTCTGATACAGCCGTCAGGACTGATTGATTCAAGATAACGCCCGATGACGTGCGAGAGGGTGGTCGACATAGAGCTGGAGAAGTGCGACCTTGAGTACTGTCTGTCGCTCTTTGTGGCCTCTCCCTCAAAGGCCAAGAAGCGCTCGCACCAGGAGGCTTTCCATGACGCCTCCCCCAGCAAGGATACATCCCTGGTGTGTCTTGCCAACACATGCCTGCGCTCACGCACCACGCTCACAGACCCTGCTCTTGTTGCGTCGCTGCGGTCGCGCTTCGAGACCTTCCAGACAGACCAGGACAGCTTCAGGTTTCAGCTACCGACCATCCAGATAGTGTCCGATGAACACGCTGTTTCGATCAAGAGCACCCGTGGCCCCACGAAGATCTTTGTGTTCAGCTCAGCCTCCCTGGAGATGAGCGAGTGTGAACGTCTTGGCGCACAGATCAAGTTCCTGAAGCGTCTCAAGTCGTCGAAGAAGTCACCCACCCTGTCTTACTCCCAGGAAGCACGCTGCGATGTCTTTGTGAGGTCAGATTCCGAGATCAGCGTGTCAGTCAACGTCCGTCTCAGAATACATGCACAGGAGGGCATACTGCTGAAGATACACCCGATAGACGTTGCTGCCATCGAACAGCTGATGCACTTTGAGGTCGAGGAGTGTCCGACTGCGTACCAGCGGAGCATGTCTTCAGACGATATCCAACGCCTCAGGTTTGAAAAGGCGAGTCCGGAGATGTTCTATGAGTTGATAACACACAACACAGATGCAACAGCGTCGGCCGACCCAGAGGATAACACCCCAGACAAGCTCAACGGCGATCTTATCAAGTTCCAGCGTGACTCGGTTGAGTGGTTACTGAGACACGAAGGTGTAAGATACGATACTGACTCGCGGTCGGTGGCCCGAATCCCCTTCTGGGACCCAAGGAGACCGGTTAGCAGCAAGGATGTGTATCAGTCAATAGACAAGTGTCTCGACAGGCTCTCCTTTGGGTTTGTGAGGGTCAGGTTTCCAGAGAACGATGAGTACTACTACTACAACAAGTACTCGGGAAACGTGTGCTCAAAGACTAAGGCCGAAGAGCTAGTGGCTGACTTTGAGTGTCCTCCAGCTCAGGCCTTGCTGGCAGAGGAGATGGGACTGGGCAAAACAGTAGAGATAATCTCTCTTGTCCTGCTCAACCCTCGTCCCGCCCACGAGAGTGGTCGGTCTGTGTTCGACAGCTTTGCCGGCAGATCAGTCAACAAGGCAAAGACGACTCTCATCATCTGTCCAGACTCGATCATCAGTCAGTGGAGCCAGGAGATTGAAAACTACGCACCACATCTGACATGCACGATCTACAAAGGCATATACAACTTCGAGAAGACGTCAAAAGGAGAGACCAAGACACCGACACAGATGGCCGAGGAGCTTCGTGGGTTTGATATTGTGCTTGTGTCATATCAAGTTGTGGCAAGAGAACTACACCGTGCTCTGTTCAACCCTTCTTCCAGACCAAAGAGAAGATGCGCGAGAAACTTGTCCAGACTGATGAAGGACCACGATATGTCCTCGCCAGAACCCAAAGTCAAGATGGAGACAATCGACTCCGATGAGGAAGACACATATCACCGCATTGACTACTCATCTCCCCTCATGCTTCTCCAGTTCTGGCGTATCGTGTTGGATGAAGTACAGATGGTGTCCAGCAAGATTTCCAATGCCGCCAAGATTTGCAGGATCATCCCACGCTGCCATGCCTGGGGTGTTTCGGGAACACCCATCCGCAACAATCTGGCTGATCTACAGTCAACACTCTCGTTCTTGAGGTTCTCCCCCTTTGACGAGACATCAGCAGCCGCCGCAGAAGCATCATGGGGTAAGCTTGTGAATGCTGTACCACCTCACGATTTCATCCGGTTGTGGAAGCTCATTGCTCTGAGGCACACAAAGAGCATGGTTGCAGGCCAGATCAAGCTTCCTGAACAGAGCAGAGTGCTCTTGACTGTGCCATTCACAGCAGTCGAACAGGACAACTACGACCATTTATTTGACTCTTTCCTCTCTGATGTTTCCCTCAACGAGAGTGGAGAACCTGTGGTTGAAGATTGGGAACCTACACCTACGATATTGTCATTCATGAGACAGTGGCTTGTGCGGTTGAGGCAGACATGTTGTCACGCACAGATCAGACAGGGAAATGTGCGCAAGAGAATCAACGAGAACCTAGGCTTAGGTACCATCGACACAGTGCTTGACGATATCCGGAAGGAGTCAAAGAGTGACATCATGACGCGAGAGAGGTACATAGCCGCCACAAAGCTCGTACAGGGCCAGATCAGAGAGTACCAGAGACGCCCTCTCGATGCAATAAAGATCTGGGAGGCAGTACAGCCGTTCATCGAGCAGAAGCTACAGGAATTCAGAAATGAGCTCAGGGCACTGGATTCGTCAGAATCCGGTAACGACGGAGAAGAGAATCAGGGGTCTGCTGTTCAGAAAAGAATGCGGTCCTGGGTTGAGCTCTTGCACCGCGTGTACTTCTTCTTGGGATCGGGTCACTATCAGTTATACAACCCTCTACCTCCTCTGTCCGAAATCGTTGACATTGAAGAGGAAGGCAAGATTGAAGAGTACCCAAACAAGGACGATATCGAGGACCAGGATCTGGATCCCGAGGATCTGAAACAAAGACTCATCGAGCGTGAGTTTTATGACAAGGCTGAGACATTGAGACGCGAGCTTCTAGAGGACAATATCAACAAGGTGCGCACCTCAGTCGACGGCCTAAAAAGCAAGCTCGAAGAAGTTACCCAGAAGAACAATAAGGCTATCACAATGAAGGACATAGAGGAAGGTGGCGAAGTTCCTGTTGTGCCCGTTTTGCCCTTGCAGGATGGCTCTCAGTATTCTGTGGGTCTTGAATCACGGTTGATTTTCGAGAAATACGTCAGTCTCATTGATAGTCTCAACAAGCAGGCGAGCTACATCAATTCCTGGATTGGTAAGATTGCGGAGGTGCTGCAGCGCCCTCTGAATGACGACGAAGCGGACAAGACCGGTAAGGAATATCAGGCATCGTTAGACGACCAGGAGATTACATTCAACTACCTCGAGATTCTGCAGCTCGTTCTCGAGGACCGAGAACTATGTGTTTTGACACTGGATGATAGTGTGGCTGCGAAGAAGAAGCCAAACAACAACATGCTGATCCAGACATTCCACTCGAAGGAGGAGTCGGAGCTGCGCAAGGAGTTGAACGAAATACGTACTTCTCTTCTTCCCGATGCTGCCTACGATGCAAAGCTTTCGCTCAGGTCGCTGGTGGCCCGCATCAAAGAGCAGGTCGACGAACTCTCGATGAACCAAGACCGCAAGTCTGAGATTGAGGCGAAGCTCCTCGGTATGATGTATTCTCGCATGAAGAAGGACTATGATACCCTGAGGAAGTCTTGCACGATTGCCAGAAAGCTATTTTCTGAGTCTCTCAACGAGACGTACAACTCGAGAATTGAGTACTACAGGAGTTTGCAGGCATTCTCTGACAGCGTGAAGGCATACCGCCCCTCATCTGAGACAGGAACAATCAACACAGCAGCTTCAGTGGAGGCATACTTTGATAGCTTGTCGAAGAAAGTTTCCGAGGCCGAATTCAGGGTTCGTTCCCAGAAGGCACGTCTTCACTATCTGGAGAGTTTGAAAAAGGGACTGGAGTCCGATAACTTTTCAGAAGAAGACAGATTCTGCACTATCTGTCAGTGCTCCATTGTCATTGGGTCCCTTACTACATGCGGCCACCAATATTGCAAAGAGTGTCTTGAAGAGTGGATGAAAAACAAGAAGATTTGTCCAATCTGTAAGACTTCTCTGCGGTCCTCGAACATTTACAACTTCACGTTCCCCAAGGCAAAGCTGAAGGGTAACATGATGTGGAGCTCGGAGGAACATCCAGAAGTTCCCGATGACCCAAAGCAGCTCGTACACAAACAGGATTTGTTCTCTCTGTACAAGGCCATGGAGCCAGAGATGCTCCAACAGATCCAGGAAATCGAACTAGTCAAGTCTTATGGCTCCAAAGTGGATCTGCTTGTGAAACAGGTGCTATGGCTGAAGAAGAGCGAGCCAAATGTTCAGATCATCATCTTCTCGCAATGGGCTGATTTCCTATATGTGATCGGTATCGCTTTGAAACAGAACAAAGTGAACTACCTTGGCTCAACAGAGACTCTTTCCAACAAGAACACCAATACAAACAACACCGGCACCGCGGCCAATATCAGCAAGTTCAAGATGGACAGCTCAATAACCTGCTTCTTGCTTAATGCAAAGGCACAGGCAGCTGGATTGACTCTTGTGAACGCATCGCATGTGTTCTTATGCGAGCCACTGGTCAACAGCCCGCTTGAACTCCAGGCTATCAGTCGTATTCACCGTATTGGCCAGAAACACAAGACTACCGTGTGGATGTTCGTCATTGAGAACTCCGTCGAGGAGTCAATTGTGTATCTGTCTACGAAGAAGAGACTCGAACTGATCAAGAAGAAGCGTGGAGATGTTGTGGATGAGTCTGAAGAGGCAAAGAACAACACCATTGATTCCGTGGAGCTGTCCAAGACCTTGAACGGACTCGTTGATAAACGCTCCGACGGAGGTGAGGTTGTGTCAAACGATGAACTATGGGCATCTTTCTTCTCGGCAAAGACATCTTATATATAGGTACGGGAAGCAATCGTTGATTAGCTGGAAAAGAATTGTACAAAAATACCAAAAAATAGCGCGCTCAGATAGAGAGGTAACCGTTATCATCATATCCGGAGTAGATCTTTCCGGCCTCGTTCAAATCACGAATGTGTGCTTCAACCTCCTGTTCGCTCATGTTCAGAGATCTACAGATAAGGGAGATGGGCACACCTTCCTGCATCTGAGGAGCTTTCTCCTTGATGAACTCGTGGATCTTATCCTGTGGGAGCTTGCTCTCAGGCATAGACACGAAAAGACCCTGTTCAGATGGACCAGAACGACTCTTGTGGTAGGTCTTGAGGGCGTAAAGGTACTGGTAGATCACCTCGTTGTGATCTTCAATTCTGCGAACACGCGCGTTGGTAATGCTTGGCTTTCCGTTGAATATCTTGATGGAACCAGAGATCTGGACGTAGACATTGATTGGAAAAGGCTCAGGGGCACTGCTTGACGTGTTGAGCCAGATTCTCACGTCGGTTTCCGCGGTACCATCCTCAATCCGGTAGTTTATGTGTTCGGTTGAGTCCGTGACGTCGCGGACAACACCAATGACGGAAACACTCGACACAGGCATATCACCGAAGAACATGCCGGCTTCTCCGGATGGCTGGGTCACGTTCATAAGTTGCTTAATCGTGAGTGGAGTGATTGAGCTCTTGTTTGCCTGTCTCGAGTCGTGAGACTCGGTCTGGAACCCAGCGGTGGGATCGGTGTAGGCGTTGAAACCTCCTGCGTATGCTGGTCGTCTAGTTAGTACACCGTTGCTCCCTTGATCCATAACCCACTTACTAGTAGCCATCAGTGGTAATATATGTATTCAACTGTGTTTTGTGAAAGAGCAACGTGATGCTTTATATACAGGGAACGCGTTGCGCGTTTTTCTCTCCAGAGTGGCGAATCAGAGGTCGTCTCTCAACAAGTTCGCGAGACGGTCGGAATCGATCCGGTTCATGCCCGAAAACTCCATATCGTAGACTCCTCTGCCCTTTGTGAGACTTCTCAGCTTGGGTAGATAGCCAACCATTTCCTTCAAAGGCGACTGCAACCTGACCACCTTCTTTCCAGCAGCTTGGCCTTCCTTTATGTACATCATGGTTGGGTCCTGTGGAACGTAAGTGCGTTCCGCCTCCTCCCGGGCCCATCTCCGGTCGTCACCAGCTTTGTCATCTTCAGTCTCGTCTATACCAGAAATATTGGCCTTTCTCGTGCTCATGAGATCTTGGATGACAACACCCAAGTCTTCGTCGTTCACATACACAGAGACGTCCATCTGTGGCTCCATGAGCGTAGTGTTTTTAGGGCCTAGACCCGAGATTGCCTCAAGCACTGCCTGTCTCGCAAGCGTGAGGAGGGGAGAAGCTGTGTCTGCGGCAAGTGGAACCTCCCAGGCATGCACGCGAACCACTATAGAGTGCAGGGGCAGCTTGGCCATGGGTCCACCAACTTGGAGCGACGCAGTCACACCGGACACCATGGATCTCATCATCGCATCGTATGGGATGGCGAATGGCCAGCCTTTCACTCCGCTCTCGAGGTTCTTGAGGGCCTCTTTGATCTCTGCTGTTTCACTGGACTCCTCGAACACTATCACGTTGTCATCCATGCTCAGTTTCACGGCACCGGGATCGTCGAGGTATTCTGTGTTTTTGAGCTCGCCTTCGAAAGAGTCGAGACTGAGAGATATCTTGTAGTCTCCGCCCTTGTCGCATGGAATGCTTTTGGTAATCGTACCACTAGGCGTCAGTATCGTCTCCTTGTATGTGACTTTGACCGGACCAACTTCAACGTTCACTTTCATGTCCTTCAGAAGTCTATCTTTGGTAATCTCAAGATGAAGTTCACCCATACCAGACAGGATAGTCTGGCCAGACTCGCCATCCTCGCTGAGATGTAGGCTTGGGTCTTCTCTGAGGACAGTCTCGAGTGCAGTATCCATCTTGCGCTTGTCACCATGAGTGACAGGCTCGAGCGAAACCGAGAAAACCGGTGGTGGGATCGCGATTGGGTGCAACTTGGCCATGGCCTCCTTGGGCTGCAAACCGTTTGGATCCTTCTTCACGGCATGGCACACAAGAGTGTCACCTGTTCTGATACCGTCTGCACCGGCAATGACACCAATGCTACCGGATCCCAGCTTGTTCACTTCCTGAGGCGTGTCGGCGTGCATCAGCAACAGCTTCTTTATCTTGACCTTCTCACCGGTAACAGTGTTCAACAAGGTAGAGTTGGGCTGTAGCTGTCCGGTATAAACCCTCACAAAAACCAGAATACCTCTGATAGGATCGGTGAGGACTTTGAAAGCCAGAGCAGTGGTGAAGTTTTTGTTGTTGTTGATGCTCAGTCCCTGGCCTGGTTCGATTTTCACTGGAAGAAACTTGTCATCTGACTGCTTTTCCTTCGTCTTGTTCTTCTTTGACACGCTCTTGAAGTCGCTGGTCACCTCAGGCAGCTTCATCTCGAGAGGAGAGGGAAGAAAGTCAACCACTGCGTCCATGAGTGGCTGAACACCGATGTTTTTGAAACTGGCTCCGCACAGAACCGGAACGGCGTAGTTCTCAACAGTTGCCTTCTTTAGAGCGCTCTTGAGGATACTGGAAGGCACGCTCATGTAGTCCTCAGTCTCGAGGAAGGACATGACCACCTCCTCATCGAACTCCCCAAGTGTCTCCACAGCAGCCTCGAGACATTTTTCGCACTCTTCGTACAACGCAGGCGTCTTGGCTGGATCGGAGAGATCCGTCACCTTCAGATCGGTTCCGTCACCGCCTTGCCACTGCAGCAGCTTCTTCTCAAAGACATCCACAATCCCGTCAAACGTGCGTTCTCCCTTGGCGTCCACTTTGAAGTGCGGGATGTTCACCAGGACGACCCTGGTGCCAAGTCTGGCCACTATCTCTTTCACCGTGCGTCCGAATCCGGCACCGTCACGGTCCATCTTGTTCACAAATGCAATCTTGGGGATGCCGAGATCCGAAGCCTGTTTCCAGACCTTCTCGGTCTGGGCTTCCACACCGGCCACACCGTCGAGGATGGTGACCGCACCGTCGAGCACACGCAGGGACCTGATAACCTCGAAGGTGAAGTCTGCGTGGCCCGGTGTGTCGATGAGGTTGATGGACCTCCCGTTCCAGGGAAGCGTCACTGCTGCACTCTGGATGGTGATACCGCGCTCACGCTCAGCAGACAGGTAGTCTGTGACGGTGTCACCGTCGTCGACGTTACCGATGCTGCGGGTGAGCCCGCTGTAGTACAGCATCCGCTCTGTTGTGGTTGTCTTACCGGCGTCGATGTGTGCTATGATGCCGATGTTTCGGATCTTGTCCAGCGGTGTCTGTGCACGCTTGGCATCACAGGCGACAGCAGCAGACGAGAACCGTCTCAGCCCCAACCGCAGTGCACACCACGTATTTCTCATCTAGTATGCGATGTTGTGCACTGGAAGAGAAACAGAGGCCCACATTGTTGAGAGGCGGCGATGAGCCAGGCCCAAATTTTCCCAGGCCTCACTCAGTTTTTCTTCTCCTTTGAGTCACCCAACCACAGCGCTTCTCCCGAATAAACGAGACAACATGGGTGCTACGAGTGAGTATACCGGATGGACGGTGAAGCGGGAGCGCTCACTAACACACTACAGGTTTTGACATCAAGGAGACGTATCTGAAGTTCCTGGAGGACGACCCAGAGATCACCATGCCCATAGCGGCCATCGAGTCGCTGGTGACGCTGCTCAAGGTCAAACAGCCAGCCACGTCTGCCGAGCTCATCCAGCTGATCACGGCTGCCACCGCGGAGCTGAAGGAGTCCATTCCGAATGCCATCTCTCTCTCGGCCGGATGCGATCTCTTCACGAGATTCGTGCTGAGAAACATGCACCTCTACTCCGACTGGGAGTCCTGCAGAACACACCTCACCGAGAACGGCCAGCTGTTCGTGAAGAGGGCCAAGGAGAGCCGTGAGAAGATCGCACAGATAGGTCTGCCGTTCATAAGAGACGACGACATCGTGCTTGTGCACTCTTTTTCGCGTGTGGTGCTGAACCTCCTCACACACGCTGCCTCCAAGTTCATACGGTTCAGAGTGTACTGTACAGAAGCACGTCCTGTCGCTGACGGCGAGCGCAGAAACATGGTGGACGAGCTGAGGGCAAACGGGATCCCCGTGGCGATGATCCACGACTCGCAGGTGGGATACGTCATAGATAAGGTCGACAAGGTGTTTGTGGGTGCCGAGGGTGTCTCAGAGTCTGGTGGAATCATCAACCACATTGGCTCGTACCAGATTGGTGTTTTGGCGAAGAACTCAAACAAGCCGTTCTACGTTGTCGCAGAGAGTCACAAGTTCGTGAGACTGTTCCCGCTTTCACCAGACGACTTGCCAGCCAACAAGAACCCTATAGGGTTCACCACCGCAGACCAGGATATAGACGACAGCCACCACGTGGACTTCACTCCCCACGAGTACATAACGGCTCTCATCACGGACCTGGGTGTGCTAACTCCTAGTGCTGTGTCCGAGGAGCTCATCAAGATGTGGTACGACTGAGGTAACAGAATGGGAATGCTCTATTGTACAAAAACAAACTACACTAACAAGTGCACCTTTGTAACTGTGATCTCATCAGTCAAACTTGACCTTCTTACCGGTAGACGCAACGATCGCTGCACTAGCCCTCTGGGCGTTGGCGAGGGCAACAGACGACTTCTCTCTCCTCTTGGAGGCCTTGTCGTCGACTCTTCTCTTCTTGATGGGCTTGGCGCTCGACTCGTGGGACTCACGGGGCTCGCGTGGCTCGCGTGGCTCGCGGGGTGCTTGCACCTCCTGGACAGGGTACTCCTGCTGCGGTCTATCCACTGGAGCCTTTCTCTTGGGAGCACGCTTGGATCTGTCCTCTCCAAACTCAAGTCTCAGAGTGCGGCCAATGAGCTTCTTGCACAGCTTGTCCTTGAGTGCGTTGGTAGGACCGGTCTCGTCCTTGAAGTCGACGAACGAGAAGCCCTTACAGTTTCCACTGTCCTCAAAAGTGGCCATACGAACCTTGGTGATCTCACCACAGTGCTGGAAGTGCTCCTTCAGCAGTTCTGGCGTGGTGTCAAAAGCCAGGTTGCCCACAAACAGGATTCTCGAAGGTGGGTTCTTCGAGAGCTTCGCAAGTGGGTCCTGTGCCGGTCTGCCCTCAAACGACTTGGCATCCTTGATGAGCAGATTGCGGCCGTTCAGCTGAGACTCCGAGAAAGACAGAGCAGTCTTGACATGGTTGGCAGTCTTGAAATCGACGTATGCGTAACCCTTGATCTTGTCCTTTCCTCTTGGCAGGTTCAGCCTCGTTATGTCGGACTCGGTGATCTTGACAAGCTCATCAGCAGCCATACCTTCCTCGTGCACCTTCAAATCAACACTCTTTGCGGTGAGATACCTGATCAGGTCTTCTCTGGTGGTGTCAAAGGAGAGGTTTCCAATCCACACACCAAACTCAGACCTGTTGCTCTCCTTGGTCTTGTCATCCTCAGCAGACGCAGCTGGCTTGGGCACATCTCCCTGCTTTTGCTTCTCGATCTCCTCCACGGTGATCTTGCCCTTCTTCAGCAATCTCTGCTCCTTCTTCGAGAGCGGAGTGGGCTGCGAGACATCGATCTCAATCTCCTCTATCTTCTTGTCCTTCTTGTCTTTTTTCTCCTTTTTCTCCTTTTTCTCCTTCTTTTCCTTCTTTTCCTTCTTTTCCTTCTTCACCAGATCCCTAGGCTTCTCATCACTCATGTTTGTGCTTGTCTTCTATTAAGAAAAAAGAGTGGAGCGCAGGCATAGAAAATTTTCAAATTTTTTTTTTCTTCACATGTGCTTACATAATACCCGAAGTGCGGCGGTGTTACAAAAGTACAGAAAGCGGGCAGTAGAGGGAGATTCAATATAGGTGGATAATGTTTGTTCTGTTTTATTTTTTTGTGGTATTGTTCGGTTCAGAAGTCAGCAAAGTACTTGGCGTATGGGTCTTCACCCACACAACCGTAGTCGAGCTGCTCTTCTGGATAGTGGTCAAAGAGAGACGAGTCACCGACACCAGCAGTGATAGGTGGTTCGTATGGCGTCTCGATATCCTTCGACAGGAGCTTCTCCCACACGACTTCCGAGAACCACGGGTGGTTTCTGATATCTGCGGGTCCGTTCTGCAGGTTTCCTAGTCTGCGTGTGAGATCAGCAGTTATCAGCTTCGAGAGCAGATCCACTGCATCCGGGTGTATGATCGAGGGGTAGTGGATCTTTCCCGCCAGAATCTTCTCGTATGTCTTCATCGGGGTCTGGTCGTAGAATGGCGTGTATCCGGCCAACATCTCAAAGATAAGGATTCCGAGCGACCACCAGTCCACAGACTTGTTGTATGGTTTTGTCGTGATGACCTCGGGAGCAATGTAGTCTGGAGTACCACACAGAGTCCATGTTACGGTCTCAACCTCCTTGGCAAATCCGAAATCTGTAATCTTGATGTGTCCATTCCTGTCCAGCAAGATGTTTTCTGGTTTCAAGTCGCGATAGATGATGTTGTGCGAGTGGAGGTACTCCAGTGCGAGTGTGACTTCCGCAGCGTAGAACTTGGCCACAGGATTGGGAAATCTCTGCGACTTTCTCAGTAGCGAGAAAAGCTCACCGCCTTCGATGTAGTCCATCACCATGAACAGGTTCTTTGCATCCTGGAAAGTACCCCACATTCTGATCAAGAAAGGGTGTTCCACAACCTTGAGCATTCTGCGCTCATCGTTTGTGTGTTCGACCTGCTTCATCCTTATCACCTGTGCCTTCTTCAAAACCTTTATGGCATAGTAGCGACCGTTGTGCACAGAACGCACAAGGTGCACCCGACCGAACGAACCGGTTCCCAGAGTACGCATTATGTGGAAATCTTTGAGGGAGTACTTGCCCTTAGACACAGTGGATCTCTGGGGTAGAAGCGATTGCTGAACTGCAATCTCGCTCTGCGGTGGACGGGTCAGGATGGCCTGGTACGAAGGGATGTGCTGTGACTGCTGCTGGTGCTGTTGCTGTGGCACCGCAGCAGGCTGAATTTGCTGTTGACCGAAATCCATTTCGAAGTTGGGATCAGAGCTCTGTACTGGTGTTGCCTGTGGGAACGAGGTGGTGGAGTGTAGAGATGGCTGGGTGCTAGACGTTTCTGTGATAGGAGCTCTAGTCTGTTGCTGTTGTTGAGGAGGTTCGCTGTGGGTGTGTCCAGGTAGATGGAGCTTTTGTAAAAACTTAGAACGCATGAAATGTATCCCGGAATCAGCGGAATAGAGTCAACCCCATGTACAATATCAGACAGAATCACGGGTTGGTATCTAAGCTCTATGGCGCGTTAACAGAAAACGGTGTTGGCTTGGGTGAGACTGGGGCCACACTGAAATTCGGTCTTGTGTGTTGGTTGAACGGGTAACAGCAGATACTTCAATATCAGCTGCGGAGAACAGATAGCTATCTTGGAGTTCCAAACAAAAGTCCCCAGCAATTGAGTGATATATTCAATCGATTGGGTGGGAAAGTAGCAAAAGAAGGGGGAGAAGGGGGGTGGGTCAGAGGGAAAACATTTAAGTCAGGCAGCCCTTTGGCAGACAGCGCTGCCAATTCCAGAACGCGGACCTTAAGCTCCCTTCCAGCAATGTACCAGGTTACTTCGATACGTAGTCGCTTATATTACAATCGGTCTGATTGCCCTGAACGGGAAACTACTCGTATATCGCGCAAGTGACATCTATTCATTCCAGCTTCGCAGTATATTGAATAGCAAACGTGAAATTTGCGATTGATTAGATAAGCAGGGGAGTTTCTCTCGGAGTGAAAACTTCTGAAGATCGCAAAGGTATCAGTGTCTTTTTTTCTGTGGTCTTGCGTTCTTCTGCTTGCGCTTGTCCTTGGCCTCTCTCTGCTTGCGGATCTGCTCACTCGATTTGAGCTCCTGCTGTAGACCTGGTCTGTTGTAGCCCTTGACCATGACTCCGCTCTCAAGAGCCTTCTCAACTTTCTTCTTCTGCTTATGGTAATCGTCTCTGGCTTTGTCTGGCAGTTTTGGTGCCTTCATCTGCTTGTGGTTGAACCTACCGGCTGGGGCCTTGTGCTCAGTCTTGGCAGGACCCCTACCAGCACCAGATTCAGGAAGACCAGAACGGATGCTCTTGATGTTGTGCTGCTGCTTCCAAGCATCAAACTTACCAGAGCGGTAGGTAGCTGGGATTTTCTGTCCACTCTCACCAATGATGAACTTCTTGTCTGTGCTCTGGGAGTTGATGTAGTTACCCTTCTTACGGTCCCACTTCATGACCTGTGTCTGCTTGTGAACCTGAATCTTGTCATCGTTGTCGAGGTCGAATGTAGCCTTGTTGGCATCGTTGACAAACGAGCCAGAGTCAAGCTGCAGCTGTCTATCCTGGATGCTGGCACTTGGAGCATAGTGAGGCAGGAAGAACTGTTCATCTCTGTATGTCTTCTTCTTCTTCTGCTTCTTGTTCTCAAGCACCTCGTCTGCGTCTTCGAAAGCCTCCTTCAACACATCTTCGGCGACAGTGTATCCCACCTCAGCTTCGTCATCACCCTTCAGGATCTCATCCTCAAGATTGTGGGCAAGACCAACCATTCTCTCTTTTTCAAGTAACTCCTTGCGCTCCTGAGCCCTGCGCTTGATGGGCGCAATCTGGCGACGCATCTTGTGCATGAGGTCCATCATGGAGTCATCCTTCTTGGAGAACTCGAAAACGGTCTCCTTGTTGTGTCTGTTCTGCAACTTTGCCAGAAACTCGTTCTTGGCGAGCTCCTGGTTGGGTCCAAAGAGTAGATGCTGTTCGTCCCAGCCATACTGGATGAGTTCCTTGGACCGCCTCATACTCTCAGCACTGGCAGCAGATCTGGTACGGAAGTAAAGCTTCTCACCCTTCGCGGAAACATCCTTGAGAGTCTTGAGCTCGTAGTTCGATCTGATTATCCCCTCAAATATGTCACTGTAAGACTCGAGCTCGTTTCTTGGAGCACCTCCCAACACAAGTCTGTTGATGTAAGAAACCTTGGGCTCCTCAAATACACTTCCATCGTTGAGCTCTTCGTGCTTCTTGCGTGCGAGTTCAATCTTCTTGTCGTGGATGGATGTAAGATACACCTTCTTTCCGAGGAACATCTCCAGGTCAAGCAGGTATGGAATCTCGCTTTCACTGACGATGGAGTATGCCCAACCCTTGTTACCAGCTCTCGCAGTTCTACCAACTCTGTGGATGAAGATCTTAGAACTAGCAGGGAGAGAATAGTTGACCACGTTGGCCAAGACAGGGATATCGATACCTCTGGCAGCAACATCAGTGACCACCAGAATATGTGAAAGACCAAGTCTGAAGTTGAGCATCTGTCTCTTTCTCGCATACTGATCCAAAGAACCGTAGATGTAAGAGGTGGCATAACCGAGCTCCTTCAAAAGAAGAGTAATATACTCAACATGGTGTCTGGTAGGCACGAAAACGATTGTGGAGTGTGGAGATGGCAACTCATTGGCTTTGGGGAGTCTTTCTCTCTTTCTCTTTCCGAACTTGCGTTTCTTCTTGTTGTCTTCGCCCTCCTCTCTGTTGTCTTCATCATCGGAATCGATTTCGTTGTTGGCACCTTCCAGCTTCTTCAGTTCTTCTGGAGTGGCAAAGGGCAGTTTGATGACCTCTTGGAGAATGAAAAGCAGGTTTGCCTCTCTCTCGCCTCTCTTGGTCGAGAAGAACGCCATCTCCAGTTGATCTGAGATCTTAGTCTCAGAGTCAAGTCTCACCAGCACAGGGTTGGACAGACCAGCCTTGGCAAAGTCAACAAGGGAGGCAGGCAACGTGGCAGAGAAGAGCAAAGACTGTCTCTTGGGGGGCAGACTGGCCAGTAGCTCGTTGAGCTGTTCGGCGAAACCCATCTCGAATAACCTATCGGCCTCATCGTAAACAATGTACTCAACAGTAGACAAGTCAAGGTTCATCTCCACCTTCAAATGCAGAAATCTACCGGGTGTGGCGATGATCACATCCGGGTTCGACATCATCGAGCCAAACTGGTCCTCAAGCGAGTCACCACCAATCAGAAGCAAACCTCTCAGGTCAGTACCCCTGCTGAACTCCTTGAACTGCTTGAAAGTCTGCGCGGCCAGCTCTCTCGATGGCGACAGAATAATGGCTCTCACACCGATCTTGGCAACATGGGCCTTGAGCTTCTCTATTATGGGCAGCAAAAATGCGGCGGTCTTACCGGAACCCGTACGGGCCATACCCACAACATCACGGTTGTCCAGAATGAGAGGAACGGTCTTACGCTGGATGGGAGTGGGCTGCTTGTAACCCTTCTTGGAGATGTTGTTCAAAATGAACCTGGAAAGACCAAAGGACGCAAACGACCCAGCCTTGGCCTTCTTAGCATCTGCCGACTTGAAGTAGTCCTCCAGGTCCCCGGCGGCAGCAGGCTCGTTGTCAGCGGACAGAGATGGGAAGTCCGCAATGGAGGGCAGCTTGGTCTTCTTCGGTTTCTTTGCCTTTGGCTTGACCTCCTCCTCCTCATCAGAAGAGATGATCTCATCCTGCACTTCCTGGCCCTCCTCGTCACTCGAGCTGTCGGACAGCTCACTGTCACTGCTGTTAATGGCAATGTTAGACGCGATGTCGTACACTTCCTCGTCTTCGGAACTTGACATCTTTGGTCTTGTTTATCTGTGCCTCCAAGGTGAGCGCTCTGCTAAGAGAAAACTCTTCAAAACTTTTTTTATTTTAATTTTTTCGGTAGTGTTCCGGATAAGTTTTGGCCGCACGTGTGCATGACACGACTGCAGTCCAAACGGCGGTTGATCACGTCTTAGGCAAACACGTTGTTGTTCTTCTATAAGGCACCTGGTTCTAGGTATAATATGTCGAGTGCTATCAAAGATTACGACTTGATTGAGGCGATGGAGGGGGCCACTCAGAGCGGTGAGATTTCTCCCAACGACGAGACCGTTCCAAACTCTGTGCTCTCGCTTCACAAGATAGAGTCGGAGGATGGTTTTGACTCCCTTCACTCCGCCGACCTCACGCACTTCAGCTACACTGAGGAGAAGATGCTGAAGGACCAGGATGCCAAGCTGAGACTACAGCACTCATTTTCGTCTGCTGCTCCAGCTACAAGACATGCTGTGAAGCTGCCCAAAGACATAAGCGATGGTAGCATACACCGCCACGCATCCTTCGCAGCTTTCGAGAAGCCGCCACCTCCACCGATGTCGGGCAGCTCCAAGTTCTCCTACAACCCTACAAACAACAGTCTCAACCCCGTCACCTCGGACGATGAGGCCGAGGGAGGTGCGAAGATAGCCAGACGCGAGATTAGACTGGGGAGCTTGATGAACAACGATCACAACCTTCTCGATGGCCCGCCAGACGATGAGCTCATCAAGCTCTACAAGAAAGTCGAGACTTGTCTGAATATCAGAGAGAAGTACCAAGCTGTGTCTCTGCAGAGGTTTGCCGATAATCCAAAGAACCATCCGGAATGGAAGATATATCCTCCTCCGCCTCCACCCGCTTGGAAGAGCACTAGCTACTCCAAAGAGTTTGACGAAGAGACTATGAGGCGTCCCAAGAATGTCGAGTTTGACTTGGCGCAGTGCGAGCTCCCCGGTCCCGATGATTCTGTTGGCTTTGAGCTCGATGATAACGACGTATTCCAGATCCTCGATTCGAAGACTGGCAGCAAGCTTGTCGAGGTACCATCTATCCGTGACTACTACATGGATTTGGACAAGATTGTCATGATGGCATCGGATGGCCCCGCCAAGTCATTTGCGTTCAAGAGACTGGAGTATCTTGAGGCTAGATGGAACCTATACATCCTTCTCAACGAGCATGAGGAGATTTCTGAGTCCAAGAGGAACCCTCACAGAGATTTCTACAACGTGAGAAAGGTCGATACTCATGTCCACCACTCGGCATGTATGAACCAGAAGCACTTACTCCGTTTCATCAAGTACAAGATCCGCCATGCACCCGATGAGAAGGTCATAATCAGAGATGGCAAAGTGCTGACCCTCAAAGAGGTGTTTGAGTCTTTGAACCTCACGGCCTACGATCTTAGTATTGACACGTTGGATATGCATGCACACAGAGACACTTTCCACCGTTTTGACAAGTTCAATCTCAAGTACAACCCAATCGGTGAATCGAGATTGAGAGAGATTTTCCTCAAGACGGATAACTACATCCAAGGAAAGTATCTGGCTGATATCACCAGCGAAGTTTTTGAAGATCTTGAGTCGTCCAAGTATCAGATGGCGGAGTACCGTATCTCTATCTACGGTAGACACCCGGATGAATGGTCGAAGCTGGCCGCTTGGGTTGTCGACAACAAGTTGTTCTCCCATAACGTCAGATGGCTGATCCAGATCCCTAGACTCTACGACGTGTACCAGAAGAGTGGCATTGTCAAGTCTTTCCAGGATGTGGTCAGGAACCTTTTTGAACCGTTGTTCAAGGTCACCAAGGACCCCTCGTCTGATCCAAAACTCTTCATCTTCTTACAGCGTGTGATTGGATTTGACTCTGTCGATGATGAGTCTAAGCCAGAGAGAAGATACCACAAGAAGTTCCCCACTCCAAGACACTGGGATAGCACATCTAACCCACCATACTCATACTACATCTACTACCTATACGCCAATCTTGCATCTCTGAACAACTGGAGAGCACGCAGAGGCTTCAACACGTTTGTACTGCGCCCACACTCTGGAGAAGCTGGTGACCCAGAGCATCTCATTGCTGCGTACATTGCTGCTGAGGGTATTTCACATGGTATCTTACTCCGCAAGGTCCCGTTCATCCAGTACCTCTACTACCTCAAACAGATCGGCATAGCCATGTCGCCTCTATCCAACAACGCTCTGTTTCTGACATATGACAAGAACCCGTTCCCAGATTACTTCAGACGCGGACTAAACGTGTCATTGTCTACAGATGATCCGCTGCAGTTCTCTTACACCAGAGAACCGCTCATAGAGGAGTACTCTGTTGCTGCTCAGATCTACAAGCTTTCCAATGTTGACCTCTCCGAGCTTGCTAAGAATTCTGTCTCGATGAGTGGGTTCGAATATCAGCTGAAGCGCCACTGGCTGGGTCACCATTTTGATTCTGATGGACTGGAAGCCAACGACGTGGAGAAGACTAATGTCCCCGATATAAGAGTCCAATACAGACTCGAGACTCTTGAGATTGAATTGGAGCTTATCAAGCGTTATGCCCATCTCAATGATCTTTAGAACATAATGACCTCTTTATACAGTGTTTCTTCGGCTTTAGTATGATCTTTTGGGGCTTTTTTATACATATAACTAGAAAATACCAACTGAGACAATTATTCAGTTGGATGTCAACGCAGACACACCGGTTTCCTCGTGGTTTGTTCCGTTCAGAGTGTAATCGCACTTCCACTTGATCTTGACAGAAGATGTCTTACCATCATTAACCTTCTTCGTGATTTTGATGTCCTGTGTAACTCCATCCGCAGTCATTGGTGCCAGATAGTTGCCCGATTGCGGACTCAAACTGAGCTCGTACGACTTGGGCACGGCAATGAGGAACTGGAGGTTTGAAATAGGAGACAGAGTGAGCGAACTGCAGTAGATTCTCGCAGTGAGTGGTGTGGTAGAGGATATCTGGAACTCAATCTTCAAATTCGCAGACTGGTTGATGAAGTGACGAGAAGAAGTCTGTTGTGGAGCAGGTGGAGGAGTGGCAACTTTTGAGAAGTCCATCATAAAGGGATCAAGACCCTTGTTCTGCACAGCTGGTGTGGCCGTGGGCTGTTTTATCTGAGGTTCACCAAGCGAGAAAAGAGAGTCAATGGTGGGCGATTGTTCTCTGGGAGAGGCAGCCTGTGTGTTTCCGGGAGACGAAAGGGTAATGGATCCACCAGAACCAAAGTTGAGCAGATCGTTCACATTTGCGCTGGAAGAGCCGTTGTTTGTGTTGCTGTTGTTGTTGAAAGACAAAGTTCCCAGCTCTCCGAGAAGATCCGCGACTGGGTCGGGAGCGCTGTTGGATGGAGTCGCACCGGAGTCGGATGGAGTATCGTCGTCATCGTCAAAGTCGATCAAGTTGAGTCCTCCACCACCCACCTTCACCTTAGAGGCGTTGGTAATGTCGCCGTTCTTGAGGAAGGTGTAGCGTTCAAGAAGAGAGTTGATGTAGTCGTTCAGACTGAGCATGGATGTGACTGCTTCCTCGTCGCCTTGCTCCTCCTGGATGATAGTCTGTATCTTTGGCTGAGCAACCTTGAGGGATGCATAGAGCTCGGCTATCGTCTCATCGGTAGGATCCAATCTTCCCGAGTTCGTAGCGGTAGTCAGCATCTCGTTGAAGACTTCAGCCTTACGTTTCACCCTCTCAACGTCATCTGTGACTCTCTGTTTTGTATCTTCGAGTACCTTATCATCCTGGAAACCAGACATGATCTTCATCAGCTTGTTTGCCTCGCGCAAATCCTGCGGTCTGCCTCTTCTGATGAGTTCCTGAAGCTTGGCGGATTGCGCGAGTCTCTCCTCCTTCTGGATCTCTTCGATGGACTTGAGGTTATCGCTAGGGTTCAGGACAGCAGCATCCTCTCTCTTGAGTTCGGGAAATGCGTATCCCTTCTGAGACAGCAGTCTGTGCATGTCTCTGATGAAACCAAGGTCCTCCTTGTAACGGGAGGTCTTGCAGATGGTCTGGTTCCACTCCTCGATGGCTCCCAGGATCATTCTCTGGGTTCTAGTGTAGCGGAGAGGAGTGGTGGCGGGGAACGTCTTGACAAGCTCGTTCAAAAACTCCTTGCGGGAGATCTGGAGGTGGAATGGGTATCCACAGTTCTTGACCATGTAGTCCAACAGATGGAGAGCCAATTCAGACACCTGTGGGTCTCTGCTGTTGATCAGCTTCACCACTGCAACAGCAGCCTCATGCGGACTTCGCTTCAGTTAGTCGACTGAGTAGAGAAAGATAAACAAGTAACTTACAGATTTCCCTGTTTGTCGTTGATCAGGTCGCAGATCTCCAGGTTGAGAGCGACGTTGGGCTCGTCCAGGGTTGGTCGGCACGCGCGGTCTGGCTATCGTTAGTACTCAATCCGAGACAATATCCAACTCCAAATAGAACTGGTACGTACGGATTCTCCTGAGGAGCTTCCCCGTGGGACCGGATATAGAGGAAAGCCCAGACATGGTTCGGCAAGGGGGGCGATTGGGATCACCAGGTTCTCTAACGAAATACAAAAAATGGAAACACCAACAGAGCTAGCACGAGACGATGATGCTGTGGCGAGCCTCCCAATTGACAGATTGCTGGATTCAAAAGCAGTTGGATTGGATCCTCGGCCGTTCCGGTGGCGGAGCTGCTGGGAGAGAGGAGCGGGAGCCGGGAGTGTGCCAAGGACGGGCGGCGTTTCGGGGCAATCGCCAGTGCCCCATAACGGCTGACTGCCCCGTCTTGTTTTTGGTGTTTTGCTCCGCTTCACGTGGCGTCTACGGGCTGTAAGGTACGTGACATGAGTGGTTCTGAGTCCGATGTGAGCGTGGAGACGGGTGCGTCGACGGGTGCGTCGACGATCGTCCCCGGGTCCGTTGATCAGAACACCCTGATGGAAACACACCGTGTTCCGGAGGATGAGGGGGGAAACAACACGGTGTCCGCGGAAACGAATACCAGCGGCAACGATGACGATCCGCTGGAGGTGAAGTCGCTCGCGCTCGAGTTCGACTACCTCATGTACAAGATCCAGGACCGGGTGAAGACTCTGAGCGAGCAGACGAGGGAAAGCGTTACGTGTCAGAAGAACGGCTACGAGGGAGACATAGAAAGGGTCAACGCCAACCTGGAACAGATACACAGCCTGGTGCACGAATGCGATTCTCTGGAGAACGAATTCGTCAAGATAGAGCAGCTGTCGCAGATAGCCCGCGACTTTTCAGTGCGACTGGCAGACGTTGAAAGACGGCTGGAACAACGACGCCCACGAAAATGACTAACGATATCGATAAATGTATTATACTACTAGTGTACACGTCCTCACTGCTTCGACCTGAGATACTTGATCTCGCGTTTGAATGCGTCGTCCTTCGCACGTCTGTTCTGCGTAGACTCGATGGTCTTGCGCATGATGTTGGCCATGCAGATGGCCATGCCGATAGATGACCACTTGATCTTCGGAGACGCAGCATTGTAGACACCACGCGATTGGAGTAGCTCAACTTCGTCCTCGTGGCTGCGTAGCATCTCCCCCAGACAAGAGTTGGCCACCTGTAAGTCCTTCACTTTGTTCCTCTCTGTAGAGTACTTGGACAACAAGAGCTGGTGTGTCGCCTTCATGACCGAGTTGCCTGAATCCTCCACTCTGGAAACCTTCGACTCAAGTTCAGTGCGCTGTCTGCGCATTGCGGACAGTTCAGACTCCAGACTCCTCACCTTCTTTGACAAATCGTATATCTCGTCCTGCGAGCGACCGAGGTTGACGCTTAGGTCCGCCTCCTTCTGTTTCAAGGACTCTCTCTGTCCAACAAGTTGCTCAACCTTACCAACAAGATCGCGTCTCATCATGTCAAACTTCTCTTTGAGGTTGAGCAGCTCTTCGCTCTTCTCCTCAAACAGAGATCTGTACCTTTGTTCGTTGCTGTTGGACTCAAGCGAAAGTGACCTCAGCTTGCGGTCAAGAGATGGAGCATCCTCCTTGAGCACCCGGACATCTTTCTCCAACGATGCGACAATCTCATCAAGCTTCTCCTTCTGTCTGGAAGCCTGAGAGTACTTCCATTCCCAGTCACGCGCCTTTTCCTTGACGTCGCGCAGGTCTCTCTGCAAGGTTCTGTTCTCATCCCGCAAAGAGTCCAAGTCACGCATCACGCTCTGCATCTTTGTAGAGTCCGAGTCTGATGGCTTCTGCTGTGAGAGCTGCTTGCGCAAAAGATCGACATTGCTCTTCAGAGACTCTATTTCCTGAGTCGAGTTCCTCAGCTTAGCCTCCAGTGATGCCTTTGTCCTGATCATGTTCTCGATTTCGCTCTTGTTCGTCTCCACCTGTTTCGCCTCAGACCTCGTGGCCTGGTACTGTAGCTCGATGAGCTTTGTCTGAGAAGTCTCAAGTCTCTTCTCAAGGTCGGCGATAGTTCTCTCATACTGCTTGCGTACGCTGCTCATCTCGTACCTGAGGCTGTCATTCTCAGCACGCAGCTGGTGGGTGTCCTGAGATGGTGCACTCGACTGGAACATCAACTGCTCTTTCAGCTTTCTGTTCTCTGACTCAAGCTCGTGCAGAGTCGTGGCGGCGGAAGTGTCGGTTTGATAGTTTCTCAGTCTTGATTGAGCAGCATCCAGGTCCTGTCTCAATTGCTGGTTCTGCATCTTGAGCACATGTGCATCATCATGACTAGGAGCAGAAGCCTGAGACATTCTCTTGAGCCTCAGACACTCCTCGTTGAGATCGGCTCTGTCAAGTTCGACATCACTGATGTACTCCTCCAAAACCTTGATCTTATCCTCGAGGGTCTTGTTGTCGTCTTGCAGCTTGATCTTCGACTTCTTTTCTTCCAAGAGTTCCTGCTGAAGTCTGTCCATATCGTCTCTCAGTTCCGAGTCGGTGTTCTGGCGACGTGCGTCCTGTTGTCTCAGCTCCTCTGTGAGCTCGTTGAGTTGCGATTCCAGGAACCGTATCTTGTCGTCGTCGGGTTCGTGCTGACTTCTGTTTGAGAACTTGTAGTTGAGTTCATCAAAGTCGGACTGCAGCTGATCTCTGTCGTCTTCCAGACGACGAATCATGCTTTCCAGGTCATGAATCACATCATCTTTCTGCTCAATCTGCTCTTCGTAGCGTCTCTGCATGCCTCTATCCGGTGATGACCTCTCCTGCTGCTTCAAAGAGTACATCTCATCCTGTAATCTCCGTTTCTCCTCGAGCGCGTCGTCCCGCTGCTCGGCAATTTCCCTGAGCTGCAACTGAGCCTGCTCTCTGTCCTCTTTGACCTGTCTAAGCTGTAACGACAGCTGCTCGTGCTCCTTGCGCAATGAGGCCATCAATTCGTTGGTTTTTGACACAGCGGGCGAACCAAAGCTGTTTTCATTCTCCTGTGTCTGCTTCAGCTTCTCTGCAAGCCTGTTGTTCTCCTCGAAGAGCTCCATGTTTTGCATTTTGAGCTTGTGTACTAGTCCCGCGGCGTCGAGACTCCGCGGCTTGAGCATCTGTCTCAGCGTCTGCAACTCCAGCTTGAGCTCGACGTTCTCGCGCGATAGTGCATTACGCTCATTCTGGACCTCGTTCACACCCTCTGAGTGGGCGTTGTACACGTTTTCGAAGTTGGAGGCTCTCTTGGCGGTGCTGTCGTCAAAAATGTCGGCACCGGTGAATCTAGCATCCGCCACAGGAGACGAGGCGTACGAGCTGGCGTCGTCACCCGAGTGCAAGAACGAGAGGTCTGGGAGAACTGATTTTTTTAACGGACTGCGTCGGAAATGCGTTTGTTTGACTGGTGATCCCCGTTCTCGGTCTGAGGATGACACGTGCAGAGCTCGACCGCCCACCGGCGTAAACTCCACGCCCTTGTTGCTCTTGAGCGGCTTGATAGGTGAAGACTGCAGTATGCCTCTGTTTGGCTTGTAAACCATGGCAAATATGTCTAGTAGATACCGAGTTGGGAAGAGCAACAGGCTCCGTTCACCCTTTGTTTACAGAAAAATGAAACCGCGTACCAAACAACGGTGGCTCATAACCTGTGTGTTGGCACACGACTTTTTTAATCTACCACACATCAGATGTCGCGGAGTAGTGTACAGTCTGAAATCGATGCAGAGCGAAAAAAAATTTGCTGGCAGAGAAAAATCTTCACCTTATGACTGCTTTGTTGTTCCTTTTTGATCACCAACTCCTTTCTTCCCCCAACCCCCTTCACTGTTTAATACGAACAATATTTAGGTGATCAATATATATATACCCTGAGAGATCTCTCCCATTCTATATATATATATATTTCCTTTTATTGTCTCTTTCCCCCCTGCTCTTTGAGAGGTACTTCGAACCAGTGGTATTTCTTCAACCAGCAACCCTCCCCCCTCATCCCGACGAGCAACCGTTCCCCCTTTTCTGTTTGAAGTATTTGCTTACTTTTAGATATAAAAGAAGGGGCTGAACATACTCAGTGGATACCACCGCTTTTGTTTTCTCCTTAGGTTACGCAAAAAGGTGCACATTCAAGAAGAAGTCGAGCTTTTAGTTAAGTCATCGATCCTCTGTCTTTATCTCTGCCTGCACAGACCATCAACTGTGCTTTGTTGACTCAACCAGCCACAAAAAACGTTTGCTACTAGCTTTTCGAAGCAACGAAAAGGTCTTATCAGTACTTGTGTTTGTCCGCAGTATCCGACCTAGAACAGAAGGCTATACACTCTAACAACATGCTTTACGCAGGCAAACCATACACCGGTGTGCCATACCACCACCAGCATTCAAAGTCTTTCCAGCCTTTCAGCACATACCAGCAACCGCAGCAGCCATTCTACATGGATACCGTTGACTACTTCCAGCAACAGCAACCCCAGCAACAGCGTGACTACTATGTCCCTCAGCTGCAGCCTCCCGTTAGCATTGTTGCTGCCCAGGCTCCAGTTCAGCCCACCGCCACCACTGGCGGTGTTGCTGCTGTTTTGGAGTACGATATGGACCAAATGACAAGGTTTGTCAGCTGGTTGTGCTACGGCTTGATGAAGAGAACCGACACCCCATCATCTTCGTTCAACTCGCTTGTCAAGCACGTTCTGTCTGCCATCAGACTGCCCAAGTCCACCATCATTCTGGCCTTGATCTATCTCTCGAACAGAATGGAGTTGGAATCTGAGCCGGTGTCCGACGATGGAGCTGTTTTCCAAAACCTCACCATTGCCCTCGTGCTTGCCAACAAGTTCCACAACGACAACACTTTCACAAATAAGTCGTGGTCTGATGCTACTGGACTCAACATCCATCTCATCAACAGACTCGAGCGTGAATGGTTGATGAAGATTGGATGGAAGTTGCACTACGAAGAGGGGTACCAGTGTCTCGAAGACTGTTGGAAGACATGGTGCGACAAGTTCTCGCCACACCAGCAGCAGTTTCAGCAACCTGCATCCCCCTCGTCTCTGTTTTCCGAACAGTTCACGCCGGTTCACACTCCCGTCAGTTCCCCGTGGTTCGAAGAGACTGGTGGAAAGTTTCCAGCTCCGCAGTATGCTCCTCAAGTGGGCATAAACCCATTCGGAGTGGCTACCCCTTACCAATATCAGAACAGTTACTACGGTGCTGCTCCAATCAGTGCTCCACAGTACTTTCAGCCGCAGCGTCAGTACCAGGGCCACCATCGCTCTCAGAGCATCCAGCCATACATGCCGATGGCTCAACCATATGAGTATCCTTCTGATGATCTGCAGAGGATGTACATGCCACAGTACTGCATGAACTCTTATGGTTCCTACAACCCATCTTACTGCACTGCCAGTGCATGCTGATCCCTCCCTTTTTTCACTGTCTTTTTTTTTCAAAAAACTCAAAAAGCTTATACGTTTCTTTTTCTCTGTTTGTTTTTTTTTCTCATCCCCCAAAAGTTCACTATCATCATTGTCAAACATCATCTCGAAAAAAACTCACAAAAAAACGTCTCAAAAGAACAAAATCCTCAAAAAAACATCATCAACACTACAACAAAAACCACAAAAATACAACATCTTCGGGCTCCGTTCTGTTTTTCTCTATCTCTCTGTCTTTTTTTAATGTTTTTTTTGTTGGTTTGGAATTGGAGCTATTACTATTTTCTTTGTCTTATACATATTTACACCTATCAATCTTATCTCTGCGCTTTTTGAGCTACCGCTGTCCTTCGTAGTACACAGTCTGGTGATGTCGTTGGTCGTGGTGTCACTGATTTGGGAAGGTACACTACTCGCTTTTAGACACGGTTTGGCTGAATTTCATGTGGGCCAGACCCTTGTTTCGCCTCCCTCTCTCGCTGTTCTTCTCATTGTATTTGACTGAACTCTGACCTTTTGGATATATCACATACCCGGTGTCTATACCAATTGTCCTTGTTGTGTCTTGTGAGCATACGCAAATCCTCGCGACCGAACCCCGTACACGTCCCTTTTGACTCCTTTCCTACGTTTCAAGAATGAGTCTCCAAATGACACTAGTACGTTCCTCTGCCACTGTGAATTCAGACTCAGTCTCAAGCTCTGCTACTAACCTACTGTCAAAAGGTGTTCCTGCTTCTTGTAGGCGACATGGCTATCCTGTCTCTGTTGGTTGCTCCTTTCCCCCACAGAGTGCAGAAGAAGCTCGTCTTGGTATTTGACAAGCTGAGAACCAGCGTACATGTTCGTGTTGGCATAATGTTCACCATGGCCATCGTTTCTCTGCTGTTCATCGATGCTGCCCGTGCCGGATTTAACACCAAGCCACCAGTGTCTGAGGATCACCACCACCACGACCACAGATGGTCTGTGCCCGTTGTTTCTTCGTGGCCCCAGAAGGCCAAGGTGTACTACGCACAGAGAAACCTGTACATCACCGGAGCCGTTCTCTTCTTCTCGTTTGCCATTCTGATTGTGGAGTACCAGCTGGAGCGTCTCACCGCGGCAAAGGACCAGTTTTTGGCAGGCTCTACCCCGGCTGAAAAGCAGACAAGCTCGGTGGAGCTTGAAGAGCTCAGACAGGAGCTCAAGCAGAAAGAGCTGGACGTCCAGGCTCTGAAGAAACAAACTACGAATCTGGCAGAGGCCTATAAGAAGATAAGCGATGAGCTCAACAACGACGACGATTTGGTCATTGTGGATAAGAAGAAAGATTGAACAGCTACAAGCACTTTTGGTTAACACGCACTCAGATTGTAGAAGATTATCGGCGAAACAGTCAGGATATCAATTAATAGGTTTTCTCCAGAGTTTTGTTTTCGAGATTGTCAGAGAGATTCCCAATTGCAATATTCATCATTTTGTTCTTCTTGATAATCTTCCACCAGATGCAATGTGAGATACCACTGTGAATGATCCCAATGGATCCAAGCACACTGATTTCAACACACCGCATCCGTGAAGAGCGCGCCCGCCACCGGCAGCAGAAGAAGAAGAAGAAAAGGAGGGAAGGAAAATTCTTCAAAAGCCGATTTCTGAAGGACTGTAATACAAAGTCGTGCGCTCATACCGATTTGGGTTCCGCACGCAGAAACGAGAGCAGAGGATCAGGGAGAAAGCCCTTTGTTTGTACGTGTTGTTCCAGTCTTTACCAGACAGCTAATTAGTGTGACAAGATGCAAGGGGTATATCCTAAGAACAGCAAGTATGCTCTGCCCAGGCCATACTATCTGAAGCCGAAGAGGGACGCCAAGGTGGCCAGGAACTACTTCACCACACCAAAGAGGAAACTCATGGGATACATACTCCTCTTCTTGATAGTGGCTTCTCTCATATACACGCTGACTCCTGCGCGCCACGAAGATGTGGTGTACGAGATCGAGCAGCCTGCGGTCAGAACAAACCTCGATGGGAGCATCAGCGGCCAGGCAAGACCAATAGACGACGAGAGCGTGGACGCTGTGGCCCCCTCGAAGATCAAGGGGAGGAAGGGAGAGGTTCCAGATGCCGAAGAAGAGGAAGAGGAAGACGCTCCAGCTGCAAGAGACTTCATCAAGGCCCAGAAGGAGCTGGATCTGCAGGAACAGAAAACAAACAAGGATAACGACGTTATCTGATCTTTCTACAGCGTGTATTTTCTCCAATATCAGATTACCACTATATAAACCATGGACACCTCAAGCGGTTATACCCTTGTTGACGGCATCCTGTCTCTCCTGCCAAACCGTCTTTCCCGTACAACTGCAGACCTTCTTGTCGTTTTCCCAGACCCCTGCGCTTCTCGCAACGACCCCGACAAGCGAGTTGTCAAACACCTGGGAGTCCGAGGTGGAGATGGCCATCGACCGACCGATGAGATCTCCGATCGAGATGGGTGCCTTGATGAAGTACTGTCCCTTGTAGAGCCCCTCGCGGTCACCCTGCTGGTCCACCGTGATTGGTTGAAGCGCCAGGATAGACGATCCAGTGGACAGTGCTCCCTGGGAGATGTTGCCCGATGTGCGGAAACTGGGGTGGTACGTTCCCTTGGCGAGTCCGTTCAGCGTGAGGTCGATCAGGACCTTCGCAGGTCCAACAGACACGACTCTTGCAAGTCCCCTGACCGGGTTTTGCCTGTCCTCCTCGGCAAACGACTCCAGGATGCACACGGCGGCGCTGTTGACGTTACCTGCACCGCGGATGATGGCGTCTCTGCCGGTGGTCTGGATGGCAGATATGATGGCGGATGGTGCAGCTGATCCCTCCACTGCCACCTGCTGCTTGTCAAGACTCACGTCGATCTTAGACACCCCGTCAACCTTGTCAAGTGCAGAACTCACGGATCTCACACACGCCTCGCACGATAGTGGCACCGAGTACACAGACTGATCCCGTTAGTGGCGGTCCCCTGCCCAATTGTGAGCAACATACCTCGTATATATCCTCCTGAGACATCTTGTTCTTGTAGCCGTTCCAGTTCAACCAGTCCAGTAGCATCACAGGTGGTGGCAAAAGAGGAGAACCACAGAGCATTAATCAGCAGGTCTTCTCGGTGCTTCCAAGAAGATTCCGCGTCGCACGACCCTCGTCGCAGAGGCTTTCTGGGGATCCAACAGGCCCTTGTTATCGTTTGTGTTGGTACAGGCGATGTTCTCAAAGGGTAGTAAAGAGCTGCTCAGACAGACTCTGCGAAGGTCGTGGCTGTTTGCGACGTGGATCCCCGTGGTGTACACGTTCAACGAGCACGTGTGCTACATAGGCAAGATAGAGGGCTCTTCGATGCGTCCAACGTTCAACCCTTCTGCAACAGGCTCCAGCGACTACGTGTTGCTGTGGAAGTGGAACTGCAAAGACGCGTCGAACATACACGTGGATGACGTTGTGCTGCTCAAATCGCCGATGGATCCCGAGAAGGTGTTTGCCAAACGGGTCAAGGCCATACAGGGCGATACGGTCCAGGCGAGATACCCCTATCCCAGAGACAGGTGCACGGTGCCCACCAGCCATCTGTGGGTGGAGGGAGACAACATACACTCCATAGACAGCAACACCTTTGGTCCGATATCCACGGGGCTCGTTGTCGGAAAGGCAACCAGGATAATATACCCGTTCAGCAGATGGGGCGAGATCCCCAGCGGTGGTCGCGAGTGCCGGTTATCGAAACTGATATGACTTGGAACTATATATGTACATAAATGCTAATGACCCCCCTTTCCCATCACACTCGCAGGCGCATGGAAGACGCATCTTTCAGAACGTTCAGTCTGTGCCTTTCCTTGACCATGCTGACCATCATCCGGTTGACAGGACACGCTATTCCGTGGCGCGAACCTTGTCTGACGATGTACCCGTTTGTGTAGTCTATGTCTGTGAGCACGCTCTTCCTGAGAGACTCGCGCATGTCGCTCGAGTGTGCTGCTGTGTTCTCGCACACAGACACCACCACAGACAGCATCTTTTCAGGCACGAGCATTTGCCGTATGGCGTGGTCCTGTCTGATGGCATACTTGATCTCGTCTGTTGCCAGCAGAACAGTGCACGCCTCCTCTACGAGCTGCGCCACTATTCCTCGCAGACCCTTCATCCTGACGAGATCTCCATTCAAGCAGTCGTATATCGAGGTGAGAGGCCCCACCACCGAGTTCACAACCAGCCGCTGTGCCAAGCGTGCCACCAGCGATGCGTGTTCCGAATACGTGCAGTTCAGCATTCCGGACTCCATGAGCGTGCTGATCATCTCTGGCGGCGTATCGCCTCTGGATGTCCCCCACTCTGCCATCTGCAGCGATCCCCTGGCAACATGTGCCAGCCTGAAGTCCTTTGTCCTGAACGCTCCGTGTGTCATCAGACCGCGGAACAGACGCGGTCTCTCGCTGGCATCTGGCCAGAACGTGCGTATCGTCTCCTCGACACACCCCATTCCGTCCTGCACAAACATGACGTTTGTCTCTCTGGAGATGTTCGGTATATACCTGGCCAGCGCTGCCGTGGTCTCGTGGCACTTGGTGGCCACGATCAGATCTCTGAACACGGTCCCTGTGGGCGATGTACCGTGGGTGGTCACTTTGAACCTGTGGGTGGTGGGGAACTTGAAGTTTTGGGTGTTCTCATACACTATGCTGGAGTCGCACCTGGTGACAAACTTGTGCTCGCTCGATGCCTTGGCAAATAGCAGTGCTGGCGGAGGAACACTCCTGACAGACGCGATACTGGTGGCGAGTAGCAGACCGCTGGATCCCAGCCCTAAAATGTTAACGCTCCCCATCGTACCTAGCCTTGTCAGAAAGAACCCGTGGCCCGGCCTGTTGTATTTTCGAAAAGGTGGGCTCTTTTAGGTCTTTGGTTATCCCACCTCTCGAAAATTTTTCGTAGCACAAAGAAGAGAGGAACTTTTTCGCCTTCTCTCTTTCTCTACAGAAACAAGACAAACATACTTACAAATAGAATGTCAGTTATCCGTATGGCTCAGAGGAGCCTCATGGGTACCGCGGTATTCGCCAGGTGTCTGTCCACGACGCCGTTCAGATTATCCGAGATGATCCCCACCGAGAATGTGGCGGACTCTCTGCTCAACCCCGAGCTGAAGAAGGTGTTTGCTAAAAACGCAAGTGACAAGTTCACTCCTGTTCAGCAAGAGTCCATCTCCTCGTTCCTCAAGTCCGAACAGGGTATTGTCGTGCGTGCCAAGACCGGTACCGGTAAGACCCTTGCATTTGGTGTCCCCATCTTGCAGGATCTGATCGAGAACAAGGACCACGACCCAAAGTACATCCACTCTCTCGTGCTGTCTCCAACCAGAGACCTGGCTATCCAGACAAGCGAAGCCCTGGGTAGGTTTGTGTCCAGTTCCAAGAAGCTTTCGCAGGTTGGTTCTGCCTTTGGTGTTGTTGGTGGTGATTCTTTCAACAGACAGGTGTTCAAGATTGCCCGCAACAGAACTGCCCCAAGCATCATTTCCGCCACTCCCGGTCGTCTTATCGATCTGCTCGAGCGTGAGCGTTCTGTCGCTGAGAAATTCTCGAAGCTCAAGTACCTCATCATCGATGAGGCCGATGAAATGGTCAACAGAGACTTTTTGATTGCCATCGAGCAGATCATGGACATTTTGAGAACCGTTAACGTTAACCAGACCGAGCCAAAGTACAAGACCATGATGTTCTCTGCCACCATGACTGACTCCGTCTTCAGGATGGGATCCAAGGTGCTAGGTGAAGGATTTGAGTACATCGACTGTAACCACGGCGCCAGCGAGGCCAACACCATGATCAAGCAGTCTTTGCAGGTTACAGACACCATTTACCAGAGTCACGCTGCTGCCATTAAGTTCATCTTGGACCACATGGAAGATCCCAACTTCAAGTCGATCGTGTTCTTTGCCAACACCGTCAACGTTGACATGTTCGGAAGGTTGTTGAAGAAGTCTCTCAGAGGCCACGGTCGTCTTGATGTTTCTATCCTCCACGGAAAGATGTCCCAGGGCGCACGTAACCGCTCCCAGAACAATTTCAGAAAGGCAAAGAGAGCTGTTCTTGTTGCCTCCAATGTTGCTGCCAGAGGTATGGATTTCCCTAACGTTTCGCACGTTTTGCAGATCGGTGTCAACCATGATATCACCAGTTACACCCACAGAGTGGGAAGAACCGGTAGAGCCGGTAAAGAGGGTGTCTCCATGCTCTTCCTCACCGAGGCTGAGCTGCCATTCTCTGAAGTTCTGAAGAAGCACAACAACGTGTTTGAAGAAATCACACGTTTCGAGACCACCGAGGAGTTCGACGAGGTCTTCCAAGACTCTCTCGAACTGGAGGATGTCGAGGCTATGGTCCAGTCTAACCTGATGTCCTACTCGAGTCTGCCAAATGAGTGCAACGAACACCTCGATATGTCTCAGCTTGCTGCTGACTGTGGTAAACTATACCAGAGCTTCCACCCTGAAAATGAGCTGATGTTCCTGCGCGATTCCACAGTCAAGATCCTTCGTGTTCCGGTTGACGAACTCCGTGAAAACTTCAAGATGCGTGCTTCTGCCACAAACAGTACCACCAAGAAAATGCAGTTCCGCGGTCAGAGAAACCAGAGAGGTAGCTTCAACCGCAAGAACAGCTTCGACAGAAAGAGCGGTTCCTCTTACAATAGAGACGGCAGAAGTGGTGGTTACTCTTCTAGAGGAAGTTACTCTAGAGACAGACCATCCCGTTCCTACGACCGTCCTAGCAAATCAAGAGGTTCCAGATTCGACTTCCAGTGATAGATCTTGAACATACCTTTGTTTCCTTGAGGTGATTCTTTTTTTATATCTTTCCAGCATCCTCAAGTTCCCCCGTGTACATACAGAACCTTTCTGGAAGGGTTTTTTTTCGTTTTTTGTCTTACTCTCACTTTGTATAATACTTTGTTTCACAGGTGAAACAGCCTGTGGTTGGACTTATTAGAGATGGTGTTCTATAACTTTTAAAAGCCTTCCGTATAGCTGTACTATGATCTCAGATTTGTGTGACGCTTGTAACGATTCAGCTCTTTGCATCTGTGCCTTGACCCACGATCCGTACTTAGTCAAGATCCTCTTGAGCAGCAGGGATGACTGTTTGGAGTAAACATTCTTGCCTCCCATCATCACCTGTTCCACCCTGCTGAAGTCAGTACTTTCCTGCAAAGTGGCAAGTGCAACTTCAGTGCGGAAACTGACCTCGTCGCTGTACACTTTGTAGTCTCCAAAGTAGTCGTTCTCCTCGAGAAATGCAACCTGCTCTGGCTTCAGCAGCTGGTTGAACACACTGTCGAGCTGTGCGTAGTTGTACTGGTTATCACCGAGCATGAATCCGTATTCACACAGGAAGAACTCGTCTGGATCGGTGTGGTATGCGAACAGGACCTGTTCCTGTGCGCTCAGGTCACGCAAAGATACAACTTCCCAGTCATCCTCGCAACTAGGCGGATCTCGCGGCTGTACCGTCTCCTCAAAAGAGTGGTTCATGAAATCGACAAATGGGACCATGGAGAGGCTGTTCTCCGGCGTTAGTGGCTCTTTGCTGCGCGGGAAACTGGAGTACAGACATCTGGTGTTACAGCAGAGCCATGCCCATAGAAACTGCGTCTCCGACAAACCGGGCAAAATCTGTTGCACGGTGGACCAGTCCTCCGTGAACCTGTCGAGTTGTTTGCGTGAGTGATCCCTGCACCACTTTGGAAGCAGTTTCCAGCACTCGTCTTCCGGTTCAGCGTGTATCCATGTGACTGGCATGTCTTGGAACTCCTCGATTTCTGGCATGCATCGCAAGAACGGCCACCAGAACGAGCTTGGGCCTCGACCTTTCTCTATGCAGATGTACAGCGGTATGAGCTGAAACGCAGAAAGCCCGGCGTATCCTTCAGACTCGCGCAGGTTGGCGTACACGGTCTCTTCTGAGCTTGCTATGCGCTCCCGCACAGTGAGTACGTTGAGTGTGTGCTTGTGTTTTAACGATATCAAAGTCTCGTCTCCGCGGCACTTCTCTGTGACCCACAGCGACCGGCCGGTTTCAGGGTGGGTTTGTATGGCAAGGTTACGCGATACGTGGGACCCTTCTCTGCGAAGCCATTCCACCAGGGTATCCACCCTCTCGTCCCAGTCTGCCATCAGTGGTGTAGGCTACTAGGGAGAAGAGAGCCTCACCTCAGAAAGGAGGAGAAAATTTGAGTGCCCCAGAGATGAGGCTCGCCACCGCTCTTCTTCCCCGTTGAATCCAAAACATGTTGATTATCGGACTCACAGGAGGCATAGCGAGCGGTAAGTCAACCGTCTCAGAGAGATTGAGTGAACATTACAAATTCCCGATAATCGACGCGGACAGGATAGCCAAGGAGATTGTGGAGCCAGGACGCCCCGCTTACAAGGAGATCGTGGAGCACTTCTCTCCACTCATACCGGATCTACTGCTTCCAGATGGACACCTCAACCGCGGTGCGCTTGGCGGATACGTGTTTGCACACAAGGACGAACTCGTGGTGCTGAACGGTATAACTCACCCCAAGGTCAGAAGGGAGATCGTGTCAGGGATAGTCAGGGCGTACGTATCCCTTCAACGCGTTGTCGTGCTTGATGTACCGCTGCTCTTCGAGGCAGGCATGGACAGGATGTGCGGTGTCAGTGTGTGTGTTGTGTGCGATGAAGAAACACAGCTGGAGAGACTACAGGGGCGTAATCCGCAGCTGAGTCTACAGGAATGCAAAGACCGTATCAACAGCCAGATGTCTACGGAGAAGCGTATAGCCAAGGCTGATATCGTTATCGACAACAGTTCCAGTATTGAGGATCTATACGGCAGACTGGACACCGCAGTCAAAGGCATAACGCCCGGTCTGGCAAAGACTCTGCTTCAGCTGGTGGTATTCCCATATGGCATCGTCTGTGCTGTTGTGTGCTATCTCAGGAAAGGTCGCTAGGTCCGAAACTCATTGGCAAGAGTTCGTCAACGGTCATCTTCTTGTACTTTGAGCCGTCTTTGTTGAACATGTATATCGGTAGTTTTAAATCGTCGTCTGCAAACTCCCTGATGACCTGGCGGCATATTCCGCATGGAGAAGCCACCTTGTCGAGATCTGTAGAAATCCCAATGGCCTGGAACCTGGAGTGTCCCTCGGTGACGGCTTTGACGATGGCTGTTCTCTCGGCGCAGATGCACGCTCCGTAGCTGGCATTCTCCACGTTGGCTCCGGTGATGTACTCTCCTGACTCGGTCAAGATCACGCACCCAACCCTGTTCTCGTTAGTGTCAGCGCGGTGCCTGGTGGATTACAACGTACCTAAACTTGGAGTATGGTGAGTATGAGGCATCACGCGCTGTCGTTCTGTTAGTCCACATCAATCTGACCCATCACATGTGTACTCACATTTGAGAGCCTTGCTCGTGAACTCTTCAAAATTGGCTATTTCGGACATCTTGTGGGTGGCAAGAGAAAGAACAGACGTGGCGGGCCAGAGGCTGGGCTGGACTCAAAACAGCCCTACCAGCGCCCGAGCGGCTCAGAATCACACTTTTTCTGGAAGTTTACTTCTTATTACCAGAAACGCTTTACTTAGAGACTTTCCAATTCTTCCTCAAATCTCTCAGATCTGGTGGTTTTTCCACATTGAGCTCGCTCTTGAGCTCGTCAATGTCCTTTTCGAGTAGCTTCTCCCAGTATACGTTTATCAGCGGTTTCGACTTGACACCGTTGGAGAGGGCCCAGGGGTAATATATGTCAAACAGCCTCTTTCTCTGTTTGCTGCTTATTGGAACTGGTGCAAATAGGGCTCCCATACCGGCCATGGGGATCTGTAGGTTCATGTACTCGAACACCTTGAGTGCAATCTCACCTTCTCTGAAAATAGGCAGTCCCGTGATCGTGTGGTAGAAATCGTGACACTCGCGGTACCTCTGGTACACGTATGCGAGCTCCTCGTCGTCTATGTATCTGACCTGTTCCCTTGTATCTGGACTGACTCCCTCTCTCTCCAGCCACTTCACGTACTGGTTTCCTAAGGTGTTCTCGGGCAGACTGGAGAGATACTCAAGATCCAACGACTGCGATGTCATGCGTGGTCTTTCGCGCAGAATCTGGCGTCCCACAGGGTCGGACAGCATCTGCGAACGGAGGTTTCTGAGGACAAAGTCGAATGCAGTTGTCTCGCCGAGAGCAACGATAAATTCGTTGCGTTCAGGGTGGAAAAAGGCTCCGGCCATCGATGCAACACTCATTATTGCCTTCTCAAACGCGTATAGAGGCACATGCTCTGGGTAATTCGGTTCTGGTCTCTTAAACCTGGGCTCGGATTTGCTAGTAGCTGTTCGCTTCGGTGGGTTTTCCAAACTGTCTGCGAGAGCTATTTCTCTTCCAAACATCCGCGTCACCAGTCCCCCTGCTACAGCAGGAACCATCCATGAGATGGCTCTCCTCTGTATCTTCACCAATGAGTTCATCTTTGATCCAAACCAATGAGCGTGGGAGGGGGTTCTTGGCTCTCCAGGAAATCATTCGACCTGTTGGTCGTGTATTAACACACCGACGCCGCACGTTTTCCTGGTCCGAGCCGGCGAGACTTGCCCTTTAAAAGGTCTGCAAGTGTTGGAATGGGTATATTTGGTCTCTTGCGTGGGTTGGAGGTTGTTGGGAGTGAGCACTTGGGAAGGTAAGGACGAAGCATGCCGCTCAGTGCATGAATCATTTTGGCTAGAAATCTGTAAAAAATGAGATTTTTCAGCTGAGACTATATATCAAGTTCATCACCTTCATCCACCAGCTTCTTCTGTATCCTCCTGAAACTCGTGACTGTTCTGTTCACTATGCCACACTGGTACATTATGGTCTCCAGGTTTTGCAGCACCTGATTCTTGTCTTTGTAGTCGCCGAGTCTCTCGAATCCGATTATGCGTGTTCTTTCAACACCGCTGGCGTACAGAAGCACACACGGCAGCACCTTCACGTTTAGCTTTGCCACAAGGAACGGACACTTGAGCACGTCTATCTTGTAGTACCGCACCCCGGCGAAATGTCTGTCTGCGACGGTGTCCAGCACGTCCTGCATCTCTGAACACGTCTTGAAGTTTTCCCTGTAGAACATCACTATGGCATTTCCACGCGTGTTCTGCGACATGAGCTTAATCATAGATGCCTCATCGCCAACTTCCTCCAAACCAACGCGTTCGCTGTGCTTGATAGAGCTGATCTCGCTGGACAGCTGCTGCAGTCTCTGTTCTCTGTATGACACCATCACATCGTCGTCCAGCTCGTTCTCCAGCTCCTCAAACAGCTCATCTGAATCTATCTCATCGTCCTGAAAGCGCTCAACCAATCTCGAGTCTGTGGCGTTCATCTTGTTCTCGATCCTCGAAAAGCACAATCGCTGACGCGACCATCAGCTTTCGCTCCTCCATCTGCTCCCCAATCGTGTACCCACCAAGCTTACCGAAAGGACGTTTGAGCCGCACCCCGGGCCGGAGCGAGTGAGACAGAATTCGTCGGCAGAGCAAAGGCGTTGCGCGCCCAACAGCACATGGCTACAGAAATAAGCTTCCGAAGCTACCAAGGTATAAAAACCCACGTTGTGGTGTGGAAATTTAGCGGTGTAGAATGAAGCCTCCTGGTTTCCAGTGTAAACATAAACATGAAACGCGAAACTCACAAAAAGAGGGAACGTTTGGGTGACATTTCAAAGTGAAACCAAAGGGGTGGGAGAAAATATTGGACAACCATCTTCTGGTCCCCCCCAGAGATCTCTCTGTTTCCAAAACAACCGCCCTTCTATTTCTTCTTCTTCTTCTCCCTTCTCCATCGGCTGATCTGCCTTTTTCTTTTTTTCACCATGGATAGGAAGATAACGTTCAACGTGTCTGATCACTACGAGATATGCGAGGTTGTCGGGGAGGGAGCGTACGGAATCGTATGTGCTGCCATTCACAAACCCTCCAAGCAGAAAGTGGCGATCAAGAAGATACAACCTTTCGAGAGAACGATGTTCTGTTTGAGAACGCTGAGAGAGCTCAAGTTGCTCAAGCACTTCAACCACGAGAACATCATAAGCATTCTCGACATCCAGATGCCATACAACTTTGAGACGTTTAACGAGGTGTATCTCATACAGGAGCTGATGGATACAGATCTACACCGTGTCATAAGAAACCAAAAGCTGTCGGACGACCACTGTCAGTACTTCATATACCAGACGCTCCGTGCACTCAAAGCACTGCACTCGGCCAACGTGCTGCATCGCGACTTGAAACCTAGCAATCTACTGTTGAACGGGAACTGCGACCTCAAGCTCTGCGATTTTGGACTTGCCCGTTCCATAGCGAGTGTGGAGGACAACTTCGGCTTCATGACCGAGTACGTGGCGACGCGGTGGTACCGTGCTCCGGAAATCATGCTCACTTTCCAGGAATACACAACAGCCATCGACGTGTGGTCGGTGGGATGCATACTTGCAGAGATGCTCAATGGGAAACCCATATTCCCGGGAACGGACTACCACAATCAGCTCTGGCTCATAATCGAAGTGCTGGGAACCCCTCTCATGGACGACTACTCTGGTATAAACTCTCGCAGGGCTCGTGAGTACATCCGAACGCTACCCTTCCGCAAAAAGGTTCCGTTTGAAAACCTGTTCCCCAATTGCAACCCGCTCGCGATAGACCTGCTGGAGAAGCTGCTGACATTCAACCCCAAAAAGCGGATCAAGGTGGAGGACGCTCTCAACCACCCGTATCTCAGCCTATACCATGACATAAACGACGAGCCTGTCGCCGAAAAGATTCCACCAGACTTCTTCGACTTCGACAAGAAGAAGGACGAACTCACCATACAGGAACTGCGAAAGATGTTGTACGACGAGGTGATGAAACCACTCAGATAGATTAGATTTAGAAAAGAACGATATTTATCTCATTATACAACGAAGGTGCTGTGTTATTAAGCCCCCTTTGTCGAATGAGTCACGCACACACAAAGAAAAGGAGGGGTAAAAAAACCCGCGGTTGAATGGAAAAGAGAGGCTATTGGGGGAACCATTTGAACTTTACTCTCTTCACGAACTGTTCTTCCTCCACTCTTGTTCTCAAGTTCGATTGAAGATGTTTGGCTTTAAAGAAATCCCACAGTTGCCTCCTGATCCACTTTTCGGATTGAAGAACCGTTACAACGCCGACTCGAGAGCTGATAAAGTTGACCTCGGAATCGGTGCGTACCGTGACGATGACGGCAAACCATGGGTGCTTCCATCTGTGAAACTGGCCGAGGATGCGGTTAGATCTGATGCTGGCTATAACCACGAGTACCTCTCCATTTCTGGTTTCGCCGATTTCACCAAGGCGGCCGCCAGGGTCATCCTTGGTGAGAATTCTCCAGCTTTGGCCGAGGGACGTGCTCTGTCTATCCAGTCTCTTTCTGGAACAGGTGCTCTCCACCTTGCAGCTGTCTTCTTGTACAGATTCTACTCCAGCAAGACAATCTACATCTCTGCGCCAACATGGGCCAACCACTCTCAGATCTTTGAGACCCAGGGCTTGGAGATCAAGTCATATCCATATTGGAACTACGACACCAAGAAACTCGATCTGGAGGGATACCTCAAGGCCATCAACGATGCTCCATCTGGTTCCATCTTCCTCTTGCATGCATGTGCCCACAACCCTACTGGTTTAGATCCTACAAAGGAGCAGTGGGATGCCATTTTGGATGCCATCAAGGAGAAGAAGCACTTCCCACTCTTTGACTCTGCCTACCAAGGTTTCGCCTCCGGTTCTCTCGAAGACGATGCCTATGCTGTCAGAGAGGCCGTCAAGAAGTACAAGGGTGAGCTCCCCATCATGATTTGCCAGTCTTTTGCAAAGAACGTTGGAATGTACGGCGAGAGAGTTGGAGCTGTTCACTACATCTCTCCGGTTGACGATCCAAAGGGGGCTTCTGCGATTTCCTCCCAACTGCAGAAGATCACCAGAAGCGAATTGTCCAACCCACCAGCCTACGGTGCCAAAGTTGTCTCTAAGGTTTTGAACACCCCTGAGATCTATGCACAGTGGGTCAAGGACCTCAAGACCATGAGTGGTAGGATCGGTGAGATGAGATCTGTGCTTAGATCAGAGCTGGAATCCCTCGGCACTCCAGGTACTTGGGATCACATCACCAATCAACAGGGGATGTTCTCCTTCACGGGTCTGTCTGCCGACCAGGTTGCCAAGCTTGAAAAGGACCACGGAATCTACCTCGTTGGCTCTGGACGTGCGTCTATGGCTGGTTTCAACTCCAAGAACGTCAAGAGAGTCGCTAGTGCCATTGACAAAGTTGTGCGCGAGTAAATCATTTAAACCGTTATTTGAATATATATTTCACTCCATGAGACACTGCCATTTGAGGTGCGGGTGCTGATAAAAGCTGGCGTCTCTCTCTGACGTCTACCCCTTGTTGCCATTCTTTTTCCAGGAACATGACGGAATCCATAAATTACCTGATACTGAACTACCTAATAGTGGAAGGGTACGAGAACGCCGCTACCAAGTTCAGCAGAGAGTTGGGCATAGACCTGGATACACTCAATGACAAACAGGTTGGCATGAGGACAGCAGATACGGGGCTATCGCTGCAGAGCAGCATTGACAACCTGTTCAAGAAGGGCGATACCACAGATAACTTCAGTGAGAGGCTGTTGTTTGGTATAGAAACCATGTCTGTGCGTAACTCCATTCGCGCGCGCATACACGAAGGCAAGATAGAGGAGGCTGTTGTTCTGATCAACGAGCACTTCCCTACGCTGTTTGAGAAGAACCAGTTCATATACTTCAAGCTTCTGCACTTGAACCTGATTGAGATGATACGCAACAACGACAACAAGGACGAAAAACAGTTTCTGAACGGTATAATCGCGTTCATAAAGGATAAACTGTCCACAGTCAAGATTCTCCAGAACGAGACGTTCATCAAGGAGCTGGAGCTGACCATGGCACTGCTGTGTTTCAGCGAGGATACCATACCCGACAGGCTCACGAAACTGTTTGACGTGAAGCTCCGCAAAGAGGTTGGTAATCTGGTGAACAAGTCCATATTGATAAACGTCAACAACAAGGACATAGGCGATCTACAGCTGATTGACGAGGTTGGAGAAGACCTGGCCGCGAGGTTTAACGATATCGAGAACGTCAAGCTGAAATCTTTGATGAAGTTATGGATATGGTCTAATAGGAAATGCAAGCAGAAATCATCATGACGCAGAACACTCCAGTGTATCACCCGTGTCCACCCCCAATTTGCACAAGAACTGTTTATCATCTATCAGCAACTTTCCGCGCTTGGAAACCTTCACAGATTCGACGGTGTAGCCGAGCTCTTTGCAACAATTGACTATCTTCTGTCTCAAATGGCCAAGTGTGGTGCCGTAATCTTCGCTCTCGTAGTCCTCTGGACCGAATTCAAAGTGGTACTTGAGTTTCTCGGATCCGCACTTCACCGACACGTACACATGTGCACAGTGCACAGGGATCTCCGTGAAAACTTCCCTAGCAGGAACGTTCCAGAGACCGAGTGACTCCCCGGCGTACAGACTAAACTCGTAAACCACGATGAACACCAACGTGTACACAAACACCAGGGTTATGAACGTCGAGGCAGGAGAAGACACCAACTGTGCAGTCAGCGAAGTCTTCTGCATCCATGCCACGATCAGCGAGTTCAGCATGTCTTGGTCGTCCCTGGTGAATGGTCTTGGGCTCAGAGGAGGAATCGTTTCGGAGATTAGCCAGAACCAGTAGTCACGTGAGAAAAAACGAAACCGAAACGAAACAGATTACATAAGCTTCAATTTAAGGCGCATGCCAAGAGAGCAAGGCCCGAGGAAAAAAGTTAAACGCGGGGAAGCAGGGTCAACAGAGTTGCGTCTTTTCTGTGCGGAAATGCGGATGGACCGGGAAGCTCGATCGTGAGTTCAGAGTCCCGGGCGCACACAATGGCAACAACAGTAAACAACCTAAAGGGGGAATGCCGCGAGATCATGTGGGACTCCGGAAGTGGTACAAGGGGGTCGAATGAAGTGTTCCAAATTAGACAATTACGCCCAAACATTAGTACACCGGGGCAATGGCTCACCCAGGAGGTGAAAATTTTCAGTGTGACCCCTCACCTGTCCACCTTCTTCTTCACATGCATGGGGTGGGAGAATAATATGCCTGGGACAACAGCAAAAGTCAGCTGCAATTCCATAGAGGAGAAGAGGGGAGAAAATGTACACAATTTGCCGGCCCAAGACTTTCCGCAAACTTTCCACCGCTGCGTGTTCTCGTTGTATTTTGGTGCTTTCTGAGCAGGCCGAGTTTTTTTTTTTCCTTGTTTCTCTCTTAGCGCTCAACTTTCCAATTTAGAGTTTAGGATTTCTGTAACGAATGCCTCTCTTTGTGTGAAATGACTCGGGAATCGCTATACTTTTCCCTGCTGGTGTTACCAAAATGGAAGCGTAAACACCCCCTCTTATCCCCATTCGAAGGCGGTTATGCCTGTCTGCGAGCTCTTGCCTTTCCCATGTACACCCCTCCCCGCATTTCCGAGTGACATGGCGCCTTGAAGTGTCCCCCCTTTCCTCGACTATAAATAGCCCGGGAATATCCCAGCCTTGGGAAGACCGCTACGGATAACATAGATTCGCCACCAGAAATCCTATTTAGCCACCACCCTACGATCCAAAATGAAGTTGTCTTTCACTCTCGCTACCCTTGCCGCTCTTGCTCCATCTGCCATGGCTGCTGCCGGTGCCAACGAAGTTGCCTTTGTCACTGTCTTCTACAACGACTTGAAGAGTAACCTCAACGACTACCTCTCCTACATCCAGGCTCACTCCACAGACGACAACGCTGGCTTGTTGTCTCTGTACGCCCAGGTCAACACCTACACCGATGACTCCTACACCACTCTGATCAACGACCAGGTTTACGAGGAGATCTCCACCTTTGCCACTGCTCTCCCATGGTACTCCACCAGACTCTTGAGCGAGATCGAGGCTGCTCAGGGCGACGTTGCCACCACTGTTGCCTCCACCTCCGAGGAGGCCTCTTCCACAGCTGAGGCTTCTTCCACCTCTGAGGCTGCTTCTTCTACCAAGGAGGCTTCTTCTTCCTCCTCTTCTGCTGCTGCTTCCACCACCAAGGCTGCATCCTCTAGTGCTAAGTCTTCTTCCACTGCGGCCTCTTCTTCTTCTCCTTCTGCCGTTGCCACCGCTAACGCTGCTAACGCTGCTGCTGCTCCTGCCGGTAACGCCGTTGTGCTTCCATTGTTGGCCACCTTTGGTCTCTTTGGAATCTCTTCCCTTGCCCTCTTCTAAAGGCCCTATACTCTTTGATTGATATTCTACTTTGATATTCTCTCGTTTCTTCTACGATTTTCCGGAAAATGTATACCTTTTTTGTCTACTAAATTATTCATTAATACTCTTTTCACTTTTCATTGGGCCTCGTTGTTGTAGGTACACATAGATCATGTTGCGTTTTCTACAAATGAAGCAATGACAATGTTAAGAGGTCTAAAAGTTATCCCATTTATCCCAATCATCCTTGGACGAACCCAGTCCTTCGAGCTTGGTTTTCTCTTTGGGTTTGGCCAGTCCGAAAGCCGGCTCAATGTCATCTTTTTCCTCTTCACCAAGCCCTTCGAATAACTTACCATACTTTCCGTTGCTACTCTGCTGATATTTGCTTCCAAACTGCGCAACTGCACGCTTGGCCTGGTTGGCAATATCCTGTTCCGATAACTGCTGCACTCCGGGCTTGATGACCTGTTCGTTGACCTCCTGAACCGATTTGGCAACCGTGGATGAGAACAGCCCCCACCCCTTGGCGAACGTACCCAGGGGATCTTTCTGAAAGGCGTCAACTGTGAATCCAGAAAGCGATCCGCCCGCCGAACTCTGAGAGTTGGTAGGCACGGGGTCGGAACCGAAACCTTGGTACTTGCCACCTTGGGATGGTGGAAGATCGACGGGTCTCTGGTTGTTAGCAGCACCAAGAGTGGCAAAGTACTGTTCGTTCTTGACCTTCTGATCCGGTGGGAGTCTCGAAGCTGATTGTGCGTTGCTTGGAGTTGCTGCCGCCGATTCAAGAGTAGGCAGACTCTCACCCGAGTGGTCTTTGGGGACGTACTCCTTATCCTCAATCAGACAAGTGAGCTTCTCCTTGTAGTCTTCGGCAACGTAGTTGTTGTACTTCTTATCAGCTGGCAATTTCATGTTGACTCCGTTAGACTCAAAGTACTCTCTGCACTTATCGTTACCTCCCTTCTCCATTCTAGCGTTCTCCTCCGGCTTGAACTGATCCATGGTGATAGATCTGACAAAAGAAATGTGCACTCCAAGACCTCTGTGAACACCAGCACACTCAAGACAGATAAATATACCAAACTTTGGGGATGCCCACTGTGGATTTGGCGCACCACAGTCAAAACATTTCTTGTTACCTCCCAGTTTCTGCAGGGATAGTAGTTTTCTCCTGATGTCAGGGTCGACTGTCCAGTCAGATGGCATTTCTTAGTATCAATCAAATCAATATATTGAAAGGGACTCCAGAGAGGGAGGTGGAAAAAGCGTAGACGTGTTGCCTTGTTGATCATTTCAGGGGGGTAGTGTAAGTTGCTAAATCTATTCTTACATAATCAAAGCTTGGACTTGGTCAGAGCAAGCCTCTTGAGATCGTTTGGATAGTTGGTCTGGAAACCACCGTTTCCCGTATGCCACAGACCTCCATCGACAACCAGGATGGTTCCCGTGATGTAACTTGCCGCTGGGGAAAATAGGAAGATGGTGGCGTTGGCTATGTCTGCGGTTGATCCGAGTCTCTGTAGCGGACACTTTGACACGACTTTATCGATCGCCTCAGTGTTCAGTCTGCTGAAGCCCTCGGTGCCACCGATGGCGCCCGGAGCAATCACGTTGAAACGGACACCGACCGGTCCCAGTTCGACCGCCAGAACCTGGTTGAGTGCGTCGATACCGGCTTTGGCCGCAGACACGTGTGCCTGGAACGGCAGACCGTAGTAGTGAAGCGTCGCAGACACGAATATGACACTGCCCTTGTTGGCCACAAGCTGCTCGTAGCACGCCTTGATGGTGTTGTAGGAGCCAATGAGATCGATATCCACAACCGTCTTGAATGCGTTGCTCGACAGGTGGTTGAAATCAGCGAGAAAGTTGCCTGCCGCACCACACACAACGTAGTCGATGCGTCCCAGCTGCTTGACCGTGGCCTCCACGGCCTGTACAAGACTCTTGACGTTTCTCACGTCCACACCACCGACCCCGACGACTTGCGCGCCCTGTCTGAGCTCCTGCATCTCCTTGGCTGCGCTTTCTGTCTTGTTGACATTGCGTCCGATGATCGCTGCGTTTGCACCCAGTCTGATCAGGGCCTCGGTCTGTTTTCTGCATATGGTGCCTGCTCCGCCCGTGACAAAGACAACCTTGCCCTTGAACAAATCCTCTTTCCATGTATCGTTTGTAGACATCGCTGATGGGGTGAAGAAAGCAGAAGAGAGGTGGATGGGTGGCAAGCCGCTTTATATCGCAAAGGCGGGGTTCGCATGTGGGTTTTTTCCCCACACGCCACCAATAAGAGCCGAGGAAGCCAACGCTCCTACGAGTTGAAACCGTTTCCGTTTAATATACAAAACCTTGGATTATTCCTTCTTCATATTAAGTAGCTTGGCACCCGCATTGACAAACTTTGACTTGAGAATGGAGGCCGTCTTCTTGCGCTTATCCTTCTTCTTCTCCTTGGTAGACGTGATGGAAGCGGAATCAGCCTCACCTTCACCCTCGCTCTCGCTCTCATCTCTGTGACGTTTTTCTGGGGTTTTATCCTCCTCAAGAGTGAACTCGGGATCGGGAGACGTCATTGCGTTGGGCACCTCTTCGTCGGCCTCCTCTTCGCTCGCTCCCTTTTCGTTGTACGCGTCATTTCTCTGGAGTAGCTCTTTGCCCAGTAACTCATTCGCACCGAGCACACTCCTGTACGAGGAACACAGGTACTCTCTCAGAAGCCTGTTGTTGGAGCGAGACTCGCCATGGTTGAGACAGTTGAGCATATCGAGACAACTCGAGTTGGCCAGGTTGTTGCAGTTGTTGGTCTCGCGCAAAAGGTCCATCACCGATTTGAGAACATCGTTCGATATGATGTACCTCGTGTAGAACTGATCGTCCAGCGCAATGATTGATTTCATGCAGCGCAATCCGGCAAGACGAGTCTGTAGTGGGAACTGGGGACCAACAAGCTTGGAAACACCCAGCAAAACGCCATTTTCTAAGATGAACGAGCGAGACAGAGGCTTTGCATGTTCTGTGGCACACAGCGAAACCAGTTCGCATAGTTTTTGGTATAGCACAGAGTCATGGCGCTGTATCTTGTTATCGTGGTGTCCGCTGTCTGGGGTGAGTGACCTCTCTAACTTGAGTTTGATGAGTGGCTCAAACAGGTTTCGTGATACTTCCTGGTAGAACGCCGTGAGGTAGTCTGTGGTGTTGAGAGAAGAAGTTGAGCTGACAGAGGTCGCAAGCGACGGCGAAGGGTGGAGTAGGACTTTGAGGGCTTCAGACACCTGTGTCTTGAGCCCTATGTCGCTCTCTGTAAGGAGAATAAAAGTCAAAAGAGAGAAAAGCGTCATGTCGTCTGATAAAAACTTCTCTTTGATGTCGACCGAGTTCTCATCTGCACCAAAGTCTTCATCTGAGAGATCTCCGCCCATTATATCGTCGTTGGGGTTGGACGTACCGTTTATCAAGAGCACATCGTGCTCCACTATGGACACGATCAGCTCGGTGGCAAGAACACGACTGGACGTCTGTGTATCCTTGAAGGCAAACCCAATCAGCTTGAACAAACCCCTCTTGACCAACGCGCTGTAGAACTGGGACCTAGCACTCGCCTGGAGCCCGCGCGAGACTATCACAAACTGGTGGATCAGTTTGATACCGTCTCTTTTCTTCTGCAGCATTTCCTGTGTGATGGCTGGTTTGGTCTCTTCCTCGGACCCATCGGACTTGGGTGTCATGACTTTCTCGATGGACTCCGGCTTCTTCACCGAGAAGTCGTCACCCTCGTATAGGGCAAACAGATTCTTCAGGAAATCCTCCGACTCCTTCAAGAACTTGATGATTTTCACCTGGTTGAAGTAAATGAGAGTGGCTATCCAGCCGAACGTGGCATCGTCCAGTAAACGTGCTAGCACAACATCCTTGAGGAACTGCAGTCTGAACGTACGTTTTATCGTGTCTCTTGTCTCCTCATCCTCCAGCGGCACAACCTCTTTGAACTTGGTTTCATCGCTCAGGTACTCTCTGTTGTTGGACTTGTAGTTGGGGAAATCGGGGTCGTACTCCAGAATTCCAACCACCCCTATTATTATCTCGTCGTCCAGGAAATGCTCCAGGATGTTCGTATCGTTGTAAAAGACGAGCGTCTTGATGATATCGCACAGGTAGTGCAGGTTCGTGAGGTTTTTGTTCTGTTCGTTCCTGTGGAACACGTCCACCAGTTTCGGCAGGTAGTTCTCCTGAACGATGAACTTCGAAATGGATTCTCTGAAGAACGTTGTCTTGGAGCCCTGGTTGAGGTAATCGAGTATCTCCGACAGGTTCTCGTCCAGCGGTTCTGGCGGAGGAGGCACGGGTCCGGCAATCATTTCTGTAATTTCTCCGTCCGCACCAACAGGCACCACTGCCACCAGCGATATGTTCGGCTCGATGCTCTGCTGTACGGCAATGAGAAAGTCACATATCGAGTAGCAGCCTTCCAGCTCCTGGAAGGAGAGCGCAAAGTCGTTTCCCTCCGGGTCTGTCCACACTATCAGCGTATCCTGCTGTTTCTGGTATTGTGTGGTTCCCTCTATTGGCGCCTTCAACAGCACCTCGGTATCGTCCTGTTCGTTGCGCACGATGAACACCGGCTTTTCTGTTTCTGTTTCAATCTCTCCGGAGCAGTAACCGGTACCTCTATCGATCCATCTATCATCCTGGAGAGAGTACACCTTCACCCTGCGGGGCGAAGTGGGTTGTATGTCTATCATGTTCTCATACACCGCACCCTCAGTACATCAACGGTATCGCCAGGAGAATTTGAAATGGAACAGTAACGCGTGGTATCGGCAAAGGAGTGGACACCAACCCAAAGAAAAACACGCAAGATTCACAGAAGGAGGCGTGAATTATATTAATCCGACGGAGCGAAGCGAGATTTTCTCCTGAGGCTTCTCCGCAATACAACACAACGCAGAATCTGCCCTCCGATGTCTGTGTACCCTTGGTGCTTCTTCTACTCGTTCACGTCTCTCGCACTGCTTCTAAAAAAAGGGTGGACTGCCATTTCCGAGTTTCTGTTTGGGTACACGACCGCAGCCGTGCTTACATAACGCTCTTACAGCTCCGCGACCTGATCTGTTCCCGGGTACTGTGGAACGTCGATGTTCCACTTAGCCGCGAGCGCCTCGGACACAAACCTGCCTCCGAGAAAGTGCCTACCGTAGAACTTGTGCGAGCACGGCTTGGGCGCAGTGAGGCTCACAAGCACGTGTGGGGTAAACAGGGCGTCGACCGGGCCTGCGTCCACGTCCCACCCAGAGGGTATGTCCACAGACACGATCGGCTTGTGTGTGAGAGCGAGGGTCTCGAGCACCTCGTCAAAGGGGGACCTCACCGGCGGGTGGAACGAAAACCCGAACAGTGCGTCGAGGATCTGGTCCGTGCTCTGAATCTCATCCGCGATGTCCGAGACAAACGCAATGTCAAAGTTCTGCAGCTGCGTCACAAGCCCCTCAAAAAGCTCACCCTTGGAGCGTTTCGGGTAGTACACCGTGGGCGTGTAGCCGAGCAGCTTGAGGTGTCGAGCCGCAACGAGACCGTCTCCGCCGTTGTTCCCCGGCCCTGCCAGAACAAGCACCCTGCTGTGTGTGCTGGGCGGATAGCACTTGTAGACAGCCTGTGCCACCGCAAGGCCTGCCAGCTCCATCAGCTGGAAGATGGAGAACCCACCTGATGACATCAGCTCCCTGTCCAGGGCCGCCGCTGCCTGGGACGCTATAACCTTCCGGGGTTAGTCCTCCCCTCACCAGGGTATGGCCTATCTGGACTCGACATAACCAGGATACGATCTATCCGGATTCGACGTACCTTGAACGACATATTTCCCATCCGAATTCACACATGGAAAAGGAGCGGCAAAGCCGGGGCGCAAGTCTCCTGAGTGTAGGGGTCGTGTACCGGGCCGTCGCGATTTCGCTCAGGGAAAATCGCAGAGTAAAACGCGTCCGCCTCTGTTTACCACGCTGTTCTTCTGATCCCGCCTATCGGTAGACACTCATCCGTTTATATATACGCAGAGACCATGACCGTGAGAGAGCGCAACTCGTCAGCCATGCTGAGGCGCCAGAAGGATCACAGAAGAGGAATCAAGTTCACGATGATGATCTGTGGTGCCTCGGGCACGGGAAAGACCACCTTTGTCAACTCTCTTCTCGACCAGCCCATCGTGCCACACAAGTTCCAGTCCCACACCGGCGAAATCCCCAAGACACTCACCTTCGCCAACATCAGCGGCGCCATTGTGGACGCTGCTTCTGTCGAGCGTGTTTTTGACCCCTCGCTTGCCCACGAGGAGCCGGGCATCGCCATCACAGAGACAAACGTCGAGATTGTCGACGAGGACGACTCGAAGCTGATGCTCAGCGTCATCGACACTCCTGGTTTTGGCGAGAACATCGACAACGAGATGTGCTACAGCGAGATTGTGCACTACCTGAGACAGCAGTTCGACTCTGTGCTTGCCGAGGAGACACGCGTGAGGAGAAACCCACGTTTCGAAGATACCCGTGTTCACGTGTGTCTCTACTTCATCACCCCTACAGGCCACGGTCTGAGAGAACTGGACGTCGTGACCATGAAGAAGCTCTCCAAGTACGTCAACGTGATTCCCATCATTGGCCGTGCCGACAGCTTCAAGCCCGCCGAGCTTCTGCAGTTCAAGCGCAACATCGTCGAGGACATCGAGCGTTTCAACATTCCCATCTTTCAGTTCTCCTACGAGGAGGATGACGACGACGAGACCATCGAGGAGAACAGGTATCTCTCGGGCCTGCAGCCATTTGCCATCGTGTCGAGTGAAGAGACATTTGAGGTCAACGGTGAGAGAGTCAGAGGTAGAAAGTACCCCTGGGGTATAGTCAACGCCGAGGACCCTAAGATCTCCGACTTCTCCATCGTGAGATCCGTCGTTCTTGGGTCCCACCTGCAGGATCTGAAGGATATCACCCACGAGTTCTTGTACGAGGCCTACAGAACAGAGAAGCTGATGCTTGTCACCGGAGAGAACGAGCCAGGTATGAGCGAACCCCCATCGTTGTCCAACCTTGCTGCCATTGCCAACTCTCGCTCTATGGGCACTCTCAGTGCAGAAACCATACAGGAAGAGCCAGAGAGACGTACAAGCGGCGCTGTCAAGTCTATGCTCGTCGATGTGGATGTCCCATCCACTCCAAAATCCACAGACACGAGGCTCCGTCGTCCTTCCGAGGTTTCGGAACAGCCACTGCCGCAGCTGCCTGGTACCCCAACCTCTGTCGCTGGTTCTTTCCTGCCTGGATCTCCTGGCGTGCCAGCTTCCCCATCCTTCAGCGTCCGCTCCGGTGCTTCAGATGCTCGCCACTCTCAGCTGCGTAAGATCAGCGAGACCGTGCCATACGTTTTGAAACATGACAACCTCGTGTCCAAGCAGGCCAAGCTCGAGGAACTGGAAAAGCGTTCGGCACAGGAACTTGCAAGACGTGCTGCCGAGCTTGAACGCAGGGCTGCCGAACTCAAGATGCGTGAGAAGCTACTCAAGCAGCTTGCCAAGGAGCGTGGTCTTGAAGAGACAGCGAGTGTCGCCTCTTCCGTCAGACACGATGACTCTTCTGATGTGGATTCCAAAGCCGAGTCGTATGTGAAAAAGGAGACAAACAACTCTTCTGACTGAGAACAGTCGTACTACATAACTCTGGGTGTCATTTTTTATAACTTGTTTTTGTTATCGTTTTGGCCACACCGTAGGGCGCAGCAAATAACACGTACGAATTCAGGGGCCTTCGAGTAACAGGGTCCAGCACAGCAAAACGTCACATTTGCAGGATGGACGGTTAAATTAGAACGGCTAAAACCCTTCCGTCCAAGATTTTTTTTTTCAAATTTTTTTTCTGCGACCGTTTTCGCCCGCTTTGACCCCTTCCGTTCATCTTCCGATTTCTTTTCGCCAAAACGTTTTTGACTAAATCTTTGAGACTTGTCAACAAGCTACCATTCAGAAGAATATCTACAATGTCCCTTACACACCCAACTATCAAAGGTATGTTGAATTGGGATTCCCGCATCGTGGGGCTGAGCAGATCTTACACCGCGGAATACTAACGCACCAGACGGCTGGTTCGCTGAGGTCAGTGACACCATGTGGCCAGGCCAGGCTATGTCTCTCAGAGTCAAGAAGGTGCTGCACGTTGAGAAGTCCAAGTACCAGGACGTTCTTGTGTTCGAGTCCACTGACTACGGCAACGTTCTTGTGCTCGACGGAGTCATCCAGGCCACCGAGCGTGACGAGTTCTCCTACCAGGAGATGATTGCCCACTTGGCCCTCAACTCGCACCCAAACCCAAAGAAGGTCCTTGTTGTTGGTGGTGGTGACGGTGGTGTCCTCAGAGAGATTGTCAAGCACGAGTGTGTCGAGCAGGCTGTTCTCTGTGACATCGACGAGACCGTCATCAAGGTCTCCAAGCAGTACTTGCCAGAGATGTCTGCCTCCTACAGCCACCCCAAGGTTTCCGTTCACATCGGAGACGGCTTCAAGTTCCTTGCCGATTACAAGAACACCTTTGATGTCATCATCACCGACTCCTCTGACCCAGAAGGTCCAGCCGAGTCTCTCTTCCAGAAGCCTTACTTTGAGCTCTTGAACGAGGCTCTCACCGAGAAGGGTGTCATCACCACCCAGGCCGAGAACATCTACCTCCACCTCAAGATCATCAAGGATCTCAAGGTTGCCTGCAAGTCCGTCTTCCCAGTCTCCGAGTATGCTTATGTCACCATCCCAACCTACCCATCTGGACAGATTGGCTTCATGGTTTGCTCCAAGGATGCCAACGCCAACGTCAAGAAGCCACTTAGATCTTTCTCCCCAGAGGAGGAGAAGAAGCTGCTCAAGTACTACAACAAGGAGATCCACGAGGCTTCCTTTGTCTTGCCAACTTTTGCCAGAGACGCTTTGGAGTAGGGTCAACCCATTAAATCATCAATACAACTCCGCTGCGCCTTTCAAACCACCTGTAGCTCTGATAGCCAGTCTTCGACTGGATCACTCCGGCCAGACCAGCACACTGGCTCCACTTTGGGCTCTTGACTTTGCCACAGGTCAAGTCGAGCCGCCCAAGTAGTGTAAAGCCCATGTGAATGGGTAGTGCGAACCTCAACTCGTCCTTGTTGACGCGTCGCAGGTTTACTGTTTTGGCTGCTGTTAACCCAATCAGACAACAAGCGGCTAAGAAACAAGTAAGATGGATGCTCAGCAGTGGTACGGAGAGTCTATAGTACGTCTCCAGGAATCGATCTTTGTGCTGGATGACTGCAATGAGATGCTGAACGACGCCACTCGAGACCACGAGAGACTCAAGAGAATTCTCTCGGTGCAGAAACACTTCGACCTCAAAGCAGACCGGAACGAAGCGATGGACTCCAGGATACTGGAGGAGTTTGTGGAGCCCGATATTGGCACCAAGCTGGACAGGATAGAGGCACTCATCGCTTCTCTCCAGCAGACACGCGACGCTCTTGCAGAGAGCGTGGCTGAAAAGCGAGGACGCGTCAGGCAACTCGTGCTTGCCAACCTGGGCAGCGCCACGAGTCTGCCTGGGTCTACGGAGGAGATCGAACACCTGGAAAGACTGGTCAAGAAGCTAGAGAACAAATAGGTCTACAAAGAGTCGAGCACCGTCCGCAAGTTGTCGCAGAACTTCGAGCAGCACTTCTCCAAGCTCTCCAGTTTGATGCTGATGGAGAGAAGAACCGGATCTGGCGTCATGATCTCGGCTGACTGGTCCACAGTCACGACGGTGGGTTCGTTTGACGCGTCGGTAAAGGTAACACACTCTTCAAGGTACTTGCTGGACGTTCTGAGCAGAGCATTCAGCGAGGGCTCGTTGTGACCGGAAAACAGCGACAACACACTGGAAAGGGCCATCGTCGTCGTCGTCTCCTCCTTTTCGTTTCGTTTTTTCTCATCCATCCACGAGACTAGCTTGTTGTACTCCGACTTGACGATGTTGGGCACAGACATGCCCCTATCCTGACTGATTCGCGTCCGCACCACGTCTGCGAAACTCTGTTTTTGCGAAGGGTTCACGATGATGCTCCACGGCTTTGCGGTGACCGGAAGCAGCTTGCGGAAGTCGATTGACACATCTGCATTACTGACAAACACGTCCAGCGACACGAGCGAAGGCAGCGGAGGTGTGAACTTGGCGGCCGCGAGTCTCATCTTCGGGAACAGTATGCCTGGTTCGGGTGTCGTGAGCACCTCTTTGGCAGTCTGTATTGCCTTGACCAGTTTCTGCATCTGGTCAAACGTCTCGCCCGGAGTCAGGTCTGGAATCGAAGAGTCCGTGTGGCTCTGATAGATCTTGTCTATTATGCCAATGGCCGTGTATATGAAATCGTGACAGGCCAGTACCTGTTTCAATATAATCGTTTCTCCCTGGTTCAGCTGTATGATATAAGGCTGGCTGTTGGTGCTCAAGCCTCTGATGTTGCGCACGCTCACGTTGAGAGCTGTGATCCTGTAGTTTGTCCGTGTGATCACCCCCTTGAGCACTTCAGAGTTGTGCGACGATAGCGGCAGCTTGAACTCTGTGTCGTTTGAGTCGTCAATCTGCTTGAGACAGCCATCGAGAGTGTCTCGTAGAGATGGCAGCCCAGGTATGATCACCTCTGAGATCAGCCATTCAAGCTCGCGCCTCGCAGACTGTTCTATCCTCCCAGATATATCGTCTGTGCTGAGAGGCGTAGCTGAGTATATCGACGTACTCATCAGCCCGGATATATTTATTGGTTGTGCCTGGAAAAGAGCCAACAAATGCGAGGAAGCGAGGGGTTTTGAACCTGCTCATCTCCCAGGAGCCCCCTCCAGGCAGACGCCAATTCGCTACGCGCGCTTCTTCCACGGTGGCGTTTAACAACAGGCCCAGCCAAACAAACACAAGCAAGAACGCGTTTATTCGAAACTAGACCCATCGGGTGTTGCCACACACGTGTTTTTTTTATTCGAATGGAGTTCAGAGACGATACGAACAGGCTTCTATCGAGTTTGTCTGGTTCTCCACTGACATACCTCATACCGCGACAGAATGGTACGTGCTGACACTCTGGGACACGATGCCCAAGTACTAACCTGACCAGCAATACCGCTTGCTGCTCCCAGTAGGGTCGTGATAAGGAGCGCGACGCCTGCGCTGGAGAACGACGTTCTCGCGTCTCTCACAGACGATGCCGTGGACTCGATCGTGGGCAGGATAGACGAAGCGCTGATAGCCGAGCTGGAGTCTATCAGGTTCAAGAAACCCGCGTTCAGCATTCCCTCTGCGAAAGAAACGCCGCGGGAAGAGTCTGCGCCAATGCGCATGCTCAGATCAAAAGTGGAGGCCAAGGTGGGCAGAGTCACAGCGAGCCAGCACGTGAAGCCAAATCTGAAAGTGAAGAGGGTGTCGCTCGCGGTGGCGGAGGAGTCCGAGGAGGAGTCCGAGACAGAGCACGAGACACCCAAGAGATCAGCAGAGGAGATCACATCCGAGATCCTCAAGAGACAGAAGATCTCAAAGGAGATGGAAGAGACACCGGTTGACGAGGTTCCGAATATAGCCTTGGAGAAAACTGTTGCTGATCTGAGATCTGTTGTTGAGCGTCTTGGTCTATGCGATGAAGATGTGGACATTGCTGATCACGAATACTGGCATGATGTTACAGATAACACGACAGGCGAGTCTCATTATGTCATATCCAACGCTGCGCTATCTACGATACAGTCTCTTCTGGCAAGACTGACCATTTCTCCCCAGATCCTTGGTCTGGATGTCAAGTACCTCCTCAGAATCGAGAAGTACATTCGCGATTTACTGGAGTGCGTGAAGGACAACGATCAGTGGGAAAAGATATCTTCATCTGAGGATGCCAGAGATACCCTGCTGGACGTGTGTCTAGCGTGCACAATCTTCCTGGCGATTGTTGATTCGGGCAGATCCGAAAGACAGCTGTTCTCGAGTACTATAGTGGAGTTGATCGTTGAGATAGTCTCCAACGTCGTCGATTATGGTATCTGTGGCTGCTTCACAGTCACAGGATACAAGCTCAAGCCTCCCAAAGGGATCGTGCTTGCCGTGAGTGGTGTCATTGGCGCGCTAGCGAATCTTATTCGGAAACAGACCGCCGAGGAGAAGACTCTCGCAAGACTGGAGTATCTCTGCTTCAAGACTTTGTTTCTTGAGACTACACACAAGACCTGGGAATTCGAGAAGTTTCAAACAAGCTGCGGTGACCTTTTGTCGGCCATCTTCACAGCCAACAAGGATCAACGTGGGTACATATCCGGAGAACTCGCTTTGAACTTCGACAGAATTCCAACTACAAACTCGTCTGCACGTTCATTCAAGACTTCTAGAGGACTATCTGTTTGCCCGTTCACCGTTCTTGTTCTCAATATCATGACTGATCCATTCACTCCCTCCAGGTTTGAGTTTGACGACACCTTTTGGTCGATGTACCACGGAAGAGGGAACTCGGACATTTCGAAGAAGTCAGCATTGAAGTCGACCATGGGGCGCTTCCGTTCAAGCATACTAGAACAGATCGAGGAACGCGATGACGCAGTGCAGTTCTTCACAGACTCTTTGATCAACAGAATCGTCAACTCATCAGAGTCGACAACAAGAAAACTCTTTGAGATGTTCGTTACGGATCTGCTAGAAATGATCCAGTTTCCAGAATGGCCTGCTGCCGACATTGTTCTGTTCCACCTAACTCAGGGCCTCATGAACGTTGTTGCTTCGGGAAAACACACCGCGGTCTTCGAGACGTTTGCGCTGGAGGTGGTCGGTTTGATCGGATGCACAATAGTCAACCTACAGAGATTTGACCCCAAGAAGTTTTCTTCCACGAACTTTGAGAAAGTCTCGAAGAGCTACCTTCAATCTCTGGCGTACCTTCAGTCTGAGTCCGAGTCTTTCCAAAGTGCACAAAGTGCTTACCAATACCTCTGTTTGAACTTGCTTGGCTTCCTTGACACTGTGAAAGGATTGGGGAAGGATAACGACAAGATCCAAGATATGATGGACATCTATTTGAACGCACTCAGCACAGGTAAGCTGCGCACCGAGGAAGAAGAACTCATTGATCTCGATGATGAAGACCCATATGCAAAGGTACTTGGCACAGGCAAGCTGGCCAGCCTTTACAGTCCATTCCTCTCACTCCTCTTGACCTCTTTCAACCACCCTAAACTGAAGGCGAGAACCAGGGCCATCAAGAATCTCTCCATGATCACAAAGACCCAACCATCTATCATTAACCTCCCCGGAGTCAAAGATGCTATCGATAAGAGGGTCAAGGATGAATCCCCACTTGTCAGAGATGCCATTGTGGACTTCATCGCGTCATACTGCCGGGCTAACCCATCTATCGCCGACCGTTTTACTCCTCAACTTGCCCAGATCATGTCTGACGATTCTGTGGCAGTCAGGAAAAGGGTCATCAGGGCGTGCAAGGAGCTGTACCTTGGAACAGACAACATGACTCTCAAGGCCATCATTACGGAGAACCTCCTTTACAGGAAGGACGATGAAGAGTCCTCTATCTCCGAGCTGGCTCTTGACCGTCTCATGGAGTTGCTGATCAATCCTCTGATCTCTTCATCCTCCCAGACCGAAGGGCTTACGTCTAACGTGGAAGATACACTGGAAGTTATTCTTTTGGTTTTGGACCGCAGTCGGGAGTCATCTGAGTATCTCAGAAGATTCATCATGGAGGATATGCTTCACCAGGGAGAGAAGTCCGACAAGATCCACAAGCAATTGGTAGATGTGTGCTCCTTGCTCATAGAGACTTCGTTCAACGTCGTCTCTGGGGTCTCTGTATCCGTCAAACCTATGACGGACTCGGCAAGGTCAATGAGGTTTCTCAGCATGATGGCAGAGTGTGATGGTATGATGATTTCGCAGGACTATTTAGTGATGTTGGAACCATTTCTGGCTACTTCTGGTCCGATGTGCATGTACACCCTCATTATTTTTGATGCTGTGCTGCAGGTGAACAAACATTTGAGACGCAACTTTGCCTTGAAGTGCGAATCAACCTTGCTCGAAAGGTTGACCAAGCTGAAAACAGAGGAACTTGACAAGGCTGTCTCGTGTATTTGGAACTTTTCCCGAATAGCCGGTGACAGCAAAAGGGTCGCATCTGCTGCGATATCCTGTTTTCGTCTGATCAAACCTTTTGCCGACTCCGCCATGTCCGGTCTGGTGGTGATTAATGATCCCAAGCTGCTGAGATTGCTTCTGCTTCTAGGAAGCTTCGGAACACATTGCAAGTTTGACGAGGCTGATGTGAAGGGTTACTTTGTTGCTGCGAAACTTGGAATCAAGAACAACGACACTGTCACCGGTCTGATACTGCGAGTTATTCTTTGTTTCTGTGGCCCCAAGGCAAACAGGTTGGTTAGGCCTGTGGCAGTACAAGGCCTCCTCAACATCTGCATGAGCTCTCCAGTCTACTTCAAGACCGGTGCCGTCAAAGAGACCATCTCCACTGCTTTCCAGGAAAGCTCCGAAACTGATGTCGCAACAAGAGCGGTCATTATAGGATCGTTAATCAAGTTTCTCAAACGCGCCGAGAAGGAAGCCCTCAAGAAGGCAGGGAGGGACACCAATCTATCAAAGATGTCGAAGCTGGATACAACCGCATTTCATGGCGAGTCCAATGACTTTTTCATCGACTCTATATGCACCTCTCTGGCCCAGGATTACTTATCTGAGATTCTGGAAATCTGTGTGGACGATGAAGGGGCCCTTGGAGTTTCTGCGGTCGAGCTTCTGCAACTGGTCATGAGACTCGGTTTGGCAAATCCAAGGGTTTGTCTGCCAACCGTGATTGCCCTTGAATCATCCAGCAATCTCGCGATCAGGGAAGTTGCGTTGGCAATTCATGATGATCTCGCAGCTAAGCATGAGTCTTTGATTGAGAGCAGCTATGCGGAAGGGTTCAGACGCACGGTGTCATACAGAAGAAAAGTATCCAAGAAGTTCTATGAAGAGTCCACATTCTTGCATTCATTTTTTGGGGTTCTGGGTAAGAACTCAAGCACCAGGCGCAAGGCCTTCGTTGCTCTGGGACGCTCACTGGCATACAGTCCTGTAAAGTACGACTCTGAAAAATCGGCCATGTCGTATCTTGACTATGTCACATACATTTCAAGGTGTTTCTGCTCTATATCTTTCAGCACATTGGAAGAAGCTTACATAGTCACAGGTGCCATCAATTCGACAGTTTGCTCCCAGGGATACGAGTTGTTGGCAAAACTGGATGAACAACCTGAGAACGGAAAACTACTGGTTGTTCTGCGTGCTTTCTTGACGCTACTGAGTCTCAACCATTTCTGTATGGTCAGCTATGGACTTTCCCAAGAGGTGGTCGTTGACCACACTATGAGCAAGAGCGACAAAGGCCTACGCATGGTTCCAAAGGCCCGCAACACACACGCAACAATTCATCTGAGAGACCTCGACGTCGAGTGTCTTAGCCTGCACGATGAAAAGATCAACGATAAACTAAAAACACAACTGATATCCATGTTGCAGTCAACTGGTGAAGGTGATATTTACGACTGAAACGCCCTTGCATATATACACAACAGCTACGCATAATTAGAAACTTTCAAAAAACCTATCACAAACCTTGTAGAAACGTGTCCTCGTAATCTGCCCTCAGTACAATAAGCTGGCGAATGACGCTTGGCTTGAGCTCTGCAAGATGGCCCTCTTTGACGAGCGACTGGATCAGGTCAGAAGACACCAAGAACAGGTTGGCAACCTCCTTGATGACACTAAAGCGTTCTGTGAGAGAATCAATACCCCATGAGTTGATCATGGTTAGGTAGTGAACAGAATCCTTCGTAAGGGTGAGACCACCGCTTGTTGAGATCTTGAACTTGCGGAGATGCTCGAACAGGAGGTTCAACAATCCCTCACCCATCTGGATCGACATTTCTGTGAGTACGTCTTCAGGAAGGTATGTGGTAGCCTTCATGTGGCACTCCTTCAAGAACTCACTGACTGCAGCGCATGTAGCGGTCTCATCTTGCGTCGACTCGCTCTCACTCTGAGCTAGAAACTCTTTCCTTGGCTGTCTCGATAAGAGAGACGACACGCGGTTGAGAATGACTGTTACCGTATCACGCACAATCAAGTCCAGAGATAGCTCACAGCGGAGGAGATAGCCATTGGTGACATCAACGAGTCTGGCCTTGTTGACTGGGGAGTTTGCGGTTAGTGGGAGAATGATGGTTTGGATGCAGGATGACAAGAGGTACAGAATGTCCGAACAGGTGTTGAAGATAGAGAGATGGTCAAGTATCACTGGGGAATAAGCGTTGAGAGACAACTGGTTAGTCACGCCAAGAGTATAGTTGACATCCAGGCCAACACCGACATACGACTTTCCGACGCCCATGATGAGAATCTCAAGAATCTCGATTCCGTAGTCCGCGGACTTCGAAGGAACAAGTTCGACAGTTCTGGCAAGGGACTCAACACACGATTTCAAGATCCTGTCGACCCTGGTCAACGAAAGTGATCCAGATGTTGTCGTGGAAGTAGTGGTTGTTGTGTTGCTGCTCACAAGCTCTTCTTCATCAGCCTGTATTGGCATAGACCTGAGTCTGTCGCGAATCGACGATGACCTCTCTGTGTGGTTCTTCATGAAGTTTGAAATTCCTGAGAATTTCTTTCCTCTTGCCTTTCTGTTTGCGCCGGTGTATTTGCGCAGAAATGACTTTGTCCTGCCGGTGAAGTACTCTCTGCTCTCGAGTTCCTCGTCCTCTTCTGCCGTCTCTTCTGCGGAATGAGACACGAGTTGCGACTCTGTGTTCTTTGCCTCAAGAGTCTTCTGCATCTGGAACTCCCTGATACGTTCGCGCAGGTTCTCATTCTTGGTATACTTTTCGTTTTCGCGTTCGAACCGAGAGATGGTAGAGTAGACAATCTCTTCGAAACTTCTCTTCTCAGCGTCGAAGTACTTGTTCTTTCCAACGTACTCGTAGAAGAGATCTGTGTTGAGTTGATCGAGCAGTTCCGATACCACTGACTCGCCTTGCGAGTCGAAGAAATCTTTCAGAATCTTCGTCTTTGACGACAAACGCGAGTACAAGAGATGCAGACAACGCACATATGCAAGCGCAGACAGCGAGTTGGCCGTCTTTAGTATGAACTGTATCCTAGCTTCTATGAGCTGGACGTGGCACCTTGTGATGAAGGCGCTCATGACTGTGGCTGTGTCTGTGAATACCTGTCCGATGACTGGATACTCCTTTTGGACAACTTCGGCATACTCGTCCATCAGGCTAGATGTGGCGCTATCCAGATCGAGTAAGTGTATGTCTGGGTTGGACATCTTTCTCCAAAACTCAGAGTCCATGGCAATGGAGTCATTATCGAGCCATTTTTCTCCCGAATTGAGAAAAAACTCGTGCTGGTTGACGAAAAACTGCACGACGGAAGATCCGCCGTTGAAAGTGAACAGCACATCTGCGATGTTCCTCATCTGTCTGAAGTCTGATCCGCGGTAGAGCTCATGGAATTGGTCTAACAAGTCTCTCTCGAATAACTCAGCATACTTCTGGATCGCGTCTGTCGCTTCCTGCGACTGTGGCAGATCGTCAGACTGGAGCTTCTTGGCCAGAGATAACAAGGCAGAGAGGTGCTTTGCACACGAGCGCTTATCCTCGACGTTTCTGCTGTGTTTCAAAGTCTCTAGCTCTGGGACAGGCGCGCCTGTCTGACGGAAAGAGTCGTAACACTTGATGAGGAAGATCGTAGACTTGGAGTTCTCGCCTGAGCGATTGACTTTGGTGAGCTTCTCACCAAGAGGCACAATTACAGACGAGGCCTTGGTGATCTGATCGTCCAGCGTGGCGAACCTCGTGCTGATGTTGTCAAAGTCGGAAGCCACACGTAGCACGTTCTGCGAGTGCTTCAGTTCGTATTTTCCCACATCCTGCTCGGCAATGCGCTTCTTCTGAAGAGCCTCCTCGCTGAGCCTGTTCAAAATCTTCAGCGCGGACTCGAAAGTCCTAATATATGGCTTCGGATCAAGGTACTTGACGCTGTTTACCTCGTCATCCTGCAGCGAGTGATCCTTCGACAGTTCCTCAACAAACTCTCCAATTGTCAGACCGCCCAGGAAGTTATCAAGCGTGAGCAGCCGCCTGGTGCTGTCGTCAACTTTGAAGGGAGAAGCCATCGACTGTGCAGAGTTACTCGCTTCCTCCAGAGTTACGCTCCGGGCTATCTCAGGCTCAGATCTCAGAGAAACGACAATATCTCTGTCAGCTACACCAAGGGCCACTAGTACAGTGCACGACCATGCGCATGGCACGACCCGGACGAGGTCGTGTACTCAATTGAAAAATCGGCTTACCGCGCTTACCGCTTTCGGCCGCCGTTGAGTCACTTAACCACACACCTCCCGTCCTTGAGCTCTGATTTATGGAGAAAAACTTTTTCCCGCTTGGACCTCTTCTCTCCTTTCTCTCTTCTCTTCTCCTTACTCTTTGACTATGTTCAAGACTGCGTTCTCTACCATCAGACAATCTAGCAGATCCTTCTCGATGACCGCTGCCACGAAGTCGCCCAGACACCTCGTCTCCATGTTGGAGTTGTCAAATGCGGAGCTCAAGTCTCTCGTTGACAGAGCCCTGCATTTCAAGCAGCAGATCAAGTCTGGCGAGAAGCCATCTCCCGAGGTCGCTGACGCACTGAAAGGTAAGCTCATTGCACTTCTCTTCTCCAAGAGATCCACCAGAACCAGAATCTCCACAGAGGGTGCTGCCGTTTACTTTGGTGGCCAGCCCATGTTCCTCGGTAAGGACGACATCCAGCTTGGTGTGAACGAGTCGTTCTATGATACCACCAGAGTCATTTCCTCGATGACCTCGTGCATCTTTGCCCGTGTCAACTCCCACTCCGAGATCCAAGAGCTCTGCAAGCACTCATCGGTGCCTATAATAAACGCTCTCTGCGACCAGTTCCACCCGCTGCAGGCAATTGCCGATCTCCTCACCATCAAGGAGACCTTTGGTAAGCTCGAGGGCCTCAAGCTTGCCTGGATCGGCGACTCCAATAACGTGATAAACGACCTTTCGGTCGCTGCTCTCAGATTCGGCATCAACGTCTCTGTTGCCGTGCCTAACGGCATCGAGTTCAGCTCGGAGATTGCTGAGCAGGCTCAGAAGATCGCAGCCGAGGCTGGTGCCACCTTCACAGTCACCCATGATCCACTCGAGGCCGCCAAGGACGCCAACATCCTCGTCACCGATACGTTCGTGTCTATGGGCCAGGAGCAGGAGGCCCAGCAGAAGCTCAAGCAGTTTTCCGGCTTCCAGATCACCAACGAGCTGGCCGAGAAGGCCGGTGCTGCTCCAGACTGGAAGTTCATGCACTGTCTCCCTCGTCACCACGAGGAGGTTGACGATGAGGTCTTCTACTCCGACAGATCCATTGTGTTTGAGGAGGCCGAGAACAGACTCTACGCCGCTCTTGCTGCCATTGAAGGCTTTGTCATCAACAAGGGTGAACTTGTCAAATAAATCCATAGATATCCAAACACCCTCTGACATTTTCCGGCTTCTAGAAAAAACGCCGCACGTCCATGTTGCCGGCCTTCGTAGAATTGGGCTTCGCACAACCCCCAGATCTCTGGCAGGCTGAGAGAGGCCACGCTCCTCCGTGTTGTTGTTCGTACTGATAGCAGGACAGGGCCCCACGATGGATGATCTATCGGCATTGAAGAAGATCAACGATGCTTTCCGAAATGAGGAGGATCTGCACCGAATCCTCAGTTTCAGGGAGGATTGCATCCAGGAGAAGCACCTGATTGACTCCCAGCTCAAGATCGAGTCACAGCAGGAGCTTGACCAATCGGCAAAGGTGCTCAACGAGCTCAGACGCACAAACACCGAGTTTAAAGACCTGAAGGACAACATAGCCAAGATCAACGTGATGAAGAACGATTCGTTTCAGTCCATAGCCAACTACGAGCTGATAGAGAGATCGGCTAACGTGTACCAGTTCCTGGAAAAGATGGAAAACATATACGACCAATTCTCGACGTTTGCCAGGACACAAGATGAGATCGAGAGGCTGATAGCACAGGAAACCACCAACGAGATACAGATTGACGACAGGGTTGACAATCTGCTGGTGATACATTACAAGCTGAACCAGCTTCGAGATCTCAGGGATGAGCTCACGGCAATGTCTGTCAGATCAAGAGATGACGTCAGGTCTGTGCTGAAGAGACTCTTCAGCACGCTGGACCCGCTCATAGAGAGGTTTGATCATCTGTTGAAGGAGCTCACCCAGACACTGGTGGAGTACCTGAGAGTTGATCACTTTTCGCTCGTCATCCGCCTTGTGAAGATCATAGACTACGAGGAAAGAGAAGACCTGAAGCTGACCATGTATGAGAAACTGCTGTCCAGCAGTGACAACGTGAACAACAAGGATGAGGTTGACAAAGGGGGCCGAATGGTGAAGTCTACCATCAAGAGAACCACCACCAGAAACTACAAAGACATGTTCTTCCAGTGGATACGCGAATGGGTAGATGATGTGTTTGACAACTGCATAGAGAGGTTCACTGAGAACCCGTTCGAAGTGTTGGACAACCTCGACTGGATTTTCCATGACCTGAAGGTTATTCAGGAGACTGAGATTTTATGCTTCCCCAAGAGATGGCGCATGTTCAAACAGATAACCTCCATGTATCTCGAGAACTTACAGAGGGTCATCACGAACCTGCTCAGATACGACCCGGAAACCTACATCATCATACAGATCCTACAGTTCGACGATCGCTACAGGTCTGTCATGCGCTCAGAATTTGGTCTGCTGAACAAGGACATCGGTACTTGTATAGGCACGGACACAAAGGAGCAGTTGCTCGACGATTATCTCAAGATGATGAAGGAGAAGATGTCAGAGTGGATTCAGAGAGTACAGGCCACAGAGACAGATGTCTTCATGAAGAGAGAGACCGCACCAGAGGTGCATCCCAACGAACTACCCGGTCTCGTGGGATCCAGTATTGTGTTTGAGATGTTTCAGGAACAGTGCCAAGTGGCTGCAGAGACAAACCAGGCTAAGATTCTCAGCGGTGTTGTGCTACACTTTGCCGATTTACTGCTAAAGAGACAGGAGGATTGGCGCTCTCTTCTCAAGACCGAAGTGAACAAGTGGATCGAGCATGCGGAGGAGATTCCGGATGGTCTGATCGAGTACATAGTTGCGCTTGCAAACGATCAGATCAGAGGATTCGAGTACACGGAGGATGTGCTGAATAAGATGCTTCCACTTGTATCGAAGAAGTACCAGGAACCCATGCAGGAATCCCTGGACAAAGTCATGGACGGATACGCCGCCATGGGACGCGAGTGTGTCACTGGAATCACAAACATCATGTTCTCGGATATCAAGAACATCTTCCCGCTGTTGTTCAGCAAAGACTGGTACGACCATGGCCGTGAGTGGATGAGCCAGCTGGTGGATACGTTTGACGATTACCTTGCAGACTTTCAGAACACTCTGAACCCTACTCCATACCAGGTGTTGCTTGAGCTCATCATCCCACAACTTTTGCTGAAGTACTTGGCTCCGCTAGGCTACGGCAACAACTTCAACATGAAGAAGATCTACGGGTACTTCCAGGAAGATGCAGCGTCGCTCGTGGAGATGTTCTCGAAGTATGCCAACGGGGACGAACTGCTCATGCAGAACTTCGAGATCTTGAACATCACCCTAGACTTGATTCAGCTGCAGGACGACCAGGAGATCATCACAGCATGGAAGGAGAGATACCTGCCAATCTTCAACGATCTGCCCACCTCCTTCCTCCGGACTGTGCTGAACTGCCGCAAGGACATCAGCTCGTCGAGAATCAAGTTCATTGTGGGCGAGTGCGAGTTCTTGAACCAGGAGTACACCAGGACTGCAGAGGAGTTCATACCGTCCTTCATGGCCAACTTTGAGCCCGATTCGAAGAAGTGAAAACGTTATTCATAGAGTATGTATCCATGTGACCGTAACCAGGACCCACTTGGACCCACAGAGCTTGACTTTGACCGTAGTTGTGCCGTCCTTAGCCGAGTCCCACACCGCTCCCAGGAGGCCAAACGAGTCTCCACCAGACACGGTGTCGACCACAGTGGCATGGACTATGTATTTGAATTGCGAGGACTTCCCACTCATCCTTTCGAGCAGGGGATTCACCAGCTTAGTCTGTATGCCCTCTGAAAGCGCCGACTTTGACAGATCTGAGACGTCTCCTATGTCCGAGACGCCTTCCTGTATTATGCCTGTTATCTCGGCTGGACTCATCGGCTGTCGCAGTGTTAGTCGGTTTCGGTAAAGAATCCGGGGGAACAACTTACCGCATTAACCGCATTCCGGTCCTCTAGAGTGATTGCGGGTGATACTGCCATTGCTGAGGGTATATGGCTCAAGATCCAGGTGGTCTAAGGCGGTTGATCTTCCTTTGTTGTGAGGAGCGCAGTCGTGTGCCTGTTTCAATTCCGCGGGACACTACTGCGTTTTCTCCAAGTCTCTCGGTGGCCTCAGGTCTGCATGTATAGCTGAGCAGAGCGCCCTGAGAGGCGGAGCAACACGCATGCAAACTCTGTTCGTCCTAGGAAGCACCCTCGTGTCCCTGCACCAAGCAGCGCAGGCGGGTTGAAAGCGCCGCACGTCTATCAACCAAGGGTCGTGCACAGCATGGCACGAGCACGGCACGTGGGGAGCTCCAAAGCAGCACCTCCGTGACAAGGCGATAAACGACGGGCTCCTTGTCTCTTCTCCAAACAGGATCCTCGGTTTCACATCATCGTTTACACATAACAGACATGTCATCTGCTCCACTACTACAGAGTACTCCTGGTACGTATCCATCACGATTGCGAGGGGAGAGCGAGGGATTTTCCACTAACCCACCACGCAGGCAAGAGGATAGCGCTCCCGACGAGGGTTGAGCCCAAGGTTTTCTTTGCCAACGAGAGAACGTTTCTCTCTTGGCTGAACTTCACGGTCATTCTTGGCTCGCTGGCCATTGGTCTCCTCAACTTTGGCGATAAAGTTGGGCGTATATCCGCGGCTCTGTTCACCCTGATCGCCATGGGAACCATGCTGTACGCACTGACCACATACCACTGGAGAGCCAATGCCATCAGGAGACGTGGCTCTGGTCCGTATGACGATAGGTTTGGCCCCACGATGCTGTGTTTCTTCCTCCTCATCGCAGTCATCGTCAACTTTACCCTCAGAATCAGGGCATAGAACCGCACCTCCATACAAAAATAATAACAGCAGCACACATAACTCGAACGCTCCCTCGACTCTGTGTAATTTGAGTAGATCTCACCGATAAGGTACCGTAGGTGCTCTCTCTGTGAAAAGGCACACTACCCCGATGGCCCGCACCTCCTCTTTTCTCCCCTATTCCTCCGCAATCTTCATCTCCGTTCACCCACTGCAGCAGCACAGCACCTTTGCGAGATGGATCCAAGGGTGCGACAACTCTACAAGGAATTGCTGTGGCTGGCAAAGAGCTACCCTGGCGAATACAGCTCTATACGGAACAAACTGCACGATGGCTTCCTGCGGAACAAGGAGGTCTCCAAACAAGAGCTGGACAAATGCATCGAGCACGGAGAGTTCATCGGCAAGGAGCTACAGAGCCTATACTTTCTGAGAACTTATAGAGCTGTCAAGAGGAACTACTACGATTGACCACAACATGTTCCCATGAGCTACATCCCGGGATGCAGCACTGTTGCTCCACCTGCAGTCACTCACCCGTGGCCCCCTGTACACTATCAATATCCATAACTCTCTAATGAATACCTATCTATATCTATGAGCGTCCAATGAATGCTGATCTTAATCCATGTCCATCCATCTTATCCGCATGGCTAGGTCAGGTGTGTGCGGCCATACTCTGATCGACACACTTAATTTGGCGTGTACCGCGCAACAATCTCACAGTCACACAGTCACATGCGCAAGTGTCATCACGGCTGCGTATTACTGAGCACTAACAAAACCACACAGAAAAACCTCTAGTCGTGCAAGATCCAAGGCAAAAATCTCTGAGCGAGAAGTCCAGCGGTCTCGCTCTGTCGTTGGGTTGGACACTCCCACTGTGTCCCTCCTACTCTCTCTCCCGCTCGCTGTGCTCTCAGTTTGAATACACCTTAGAAAAATTTGTACTCTCTCTTTTCTCTCTTTTGAAGCATAAATCTTTATTCAGACAATATGGTATGTATAAAGAACACGTTGAAGAGCTTCAAGGATGATATGGTGATGATTTCGTTTGTTATATTCATGGCTTTGAAGGGTGGGCTTCCGCCTTTTGGGTGAAAAAAAAGTCTGGTGGTGAAAAAAAAGTTGCTGAAACAGCCGACAACCAACCGCTGGCTAAAACGGGTTGGATGAACATCTAAAGCGACTAGTGCGACTCCACCGGCGTCACTGTGGATGTCGCTGGTCATGGCTGATATTACGGCTCTTTGAAAAATTTGTCATAATGAACAGACGAATCCACCAAGGTTTTCCTGCCAAGCTCTTTCCCGCAGGATCGAGACCAGAATACTAACGTTCCCTTCAGAGTGATCCAATCACAATCAGAACCAGAAAGGTTATCAGCAACGCCCTTTTGGACAGACGTCAGTTTGTCATTGACGTTTTGCACCCAAACAGAGCCAACGTCTCCAAGGACGAGCTCCGTGAGAAGTTGGCCGAGATCTACAAGGTTGAGAAGGACTCTGTCTCTGTCTTTGGTTTCAGAACACAGTTCGGTGGTGGAAAGTCCACCGGTTTCGGTTTGATCTACTCTTCCGTTGCCTCTGCCAAGAAGTTCGAGCCAAACTACCGTTTGGTCAGATACGGTCTCGACACCAAGGTTGAGAAGGCTTCCAGACAGCAGAGAAAGCAGAGAAAGAACAGAATGAAGAAGACCTTTGGTACCGGTAAGCGCCAGGCCAAGCACCACGCCAAGCGTCACGCCGATTAAGCGTGAGGTTTTGTCGTTGATGGTCTTCCTCTTTCATAAAACTCTTAAAGAAACACAAAAATCACGTCTAATTGTACAAAACACCTGTTGTAGCAACGGAGAAGATGACTCGAGTTGTACAAAGACTCGTTGTAGCATCCACCCGCAGAAGATAACAGATAACACTCAAAAACTAGATTGAAACGAAAACTAAAAAATCACTTATTTAACACCCTTCTTGATAGACAGAACTCTGATCTGCTCTTCGAGCTTTCTGATCTCACTCTGGAGACCTTCGAGATCGTGGTTGAGTCTGTTCTTCTCGGTAACAATGTTCTGCTCCCACTGTCTAAATCTCTGTTCCTCAGCCTTGACCTGACCCGTGAAGTACTGCTTGAGGGAGTTCTCCTCCTCGAGGAACTTGGGATTGGCAGTTCTTCTGAGCTCTGGCTCGGCCTTACCGTTTCCATTCTCATCGGACTGCAGCTTGAGTGCTCTGAAACTCTCGTAGTGCAGCTCCTCGGTAGACAGTATAAGATCCAACATGTTTGTCCTGAGCAACAAGCTTCTCAGCTTGCGGAAATCACAGTGCTGGTCGTTCTCAACCTCAGCAATACCCCAAGGGTACTGTCTTCCACGGATGACCTTGTCTGGACTGACGCCGATCTGCTCCTCAGAACCAATGACGGCGAATGGCATGCTCTCGATGAGCTGCTTTGCGTGTTCGGCAGCCGCCTGGTCCTCCAATTCCAGAGGAGGAGAGTAGATTCTTATGTCCTGGGCCTCGATGATAGCTCTTATACGGCTCTTGAAGTCGAGCATCTCGTTTGGAGACAGGGTATCGGCCTTGGCAATGACTGGAATGAGGTTGACACGCGATCCAAGCTTCTTCATAACCTCAACGTCGAGTGGCTTGAGGGTGTGGCCGGTAGGTCTGATGAAGTAGAGACAAGCGTGCGCTCTGAGATCCTTTCTGCCGTCTCTGGTGGGCTGCTGCTCCTGCTTGAGATACAGGTGGTGCTGCTCGTCCAAAAAGTCGATTATTGGTTGCCAGCTGTTGTTGTTCGACACGTTATCGCCAAAGCCAGGGGTGTCAATGACGTTGAGACGGATCGAGAAGTTCTTCTCTCTGAGCTCGGCACGCGTGATGTCGATGCCAACGGTCTTCTGCAGAGGCTGCTTGTGTCTGGTAGCGTTGGACTCAGGGTAGATCAGATCAGACTCAAACAGAGTGTTGATGAAGGTGCTCTTTCCGAGACCAGATTCGCCGGCAACCATGAGAGTGAAAGTGGCTCCCTCGCGGGAGACAATCTTGTACCTGTTTCCAGAGTTAGTACACATCCAATGACACACATCACCAAACAAAACACGTACCTCTGGTTGGGCAAGTTGGAAATACCGATGGGTTCAGGCATGGTCTTTCGGGAATAACACGGTAGAATACTAGCAAACTGTCAATCAAAGGCCAAAATCGATAGCCCGGTGTACGAAAGTAGGATTGAGTGGTGTTTGTTTAGAAATACGCCTGTGAAACAAAGCTGGCAGAGGCGAGGATTTTCCCCGACGCGTTTTCTCCCGAATCCCAGGCGGTTAAGCAGCCCGCACAAGCTTGTTCTGCACGTGATCAAGCCGGCCGCGGGAGCCTTGGAGGCGCCGAGGGGAGACACAAGGGGAATACAGGGATAAGAGACAACAATGGCAGCAAACGTGCTCACACCATACATCAAGAAGCTGTTCATGGAGCCGCCGGCCCTGGCACCAGCAGACCTGGCGAGCGTACTGAGGCTGGTGATTGACGGGTCGGCATCCGACATACAGACGGCGGCCTTCTTCACGGCTCTGAGACTCACCGGTCTCGATCACAAGCCCGAGTTCATCTCCACGGCGGCACAGACGATTCTGGAGTTCTCATCGACCGTGGCCAGCGACGCTGTTGATCCAGAAGGGTATCTGGACGTTGTTGGAACCGGCGGAGACTCGCAAAACACATTCAACGTTTCGACATCGGCTGCCATCGTCACCGCTGGCATGGGGCTCAAGGTGTGCAAACACGGAGGCAAGGCCTCCACATCCAAGTCTGGCTCCGGCGACCTGATGGCGCATCTCGGAGTCGACTTGCTGAAGGTCAACTCGACCACGACCCCTTCCATCCTCGCACAGTCGCCGCTGTGCTTCCTCTTTGCGCCTGCCTTCCACCCGGGTATGGGCAAAGTCGCAGCCATCAGAGCCGGACTTGGCATACCCACGATCTTCAACATCCTGGGCCCGCTCCTGAACCCAGCACCCATAAGAGCACGTGTGCTCGGCGTGTACGCTGAGTCTTTGGGCCAGGTGTATGCCGAAGCCGCTCTCAAGATGGACGAGGCTCGCGGCAGAGTGGGGTCCACTCTCGTTGTGTGGGGTGAGTGTGGCCTCGACGAGATTTCGCCCATTGGCAGATCCAAGATCTGGAAGGTGAACCCCAAAACGAAGGAGATCACATCCGAGTGGATCCAGCCTTCTGATTTCGGTCTCCCAGAGCACAGCTTGGACCTCGTCAGGTCCGGAACGCCCGCCGAAAACGCAGTGCTCCTGAAGAAGATTCTGAGTGGAGACCTTGGAGTTGGCCCAGGCGAGCCACTCGTCGACTACATCGTCATGAACTCCGCCGCTCTCGCGGTCACTGCGGGCGCTGCAAGCACCTGGACCGAGGGCGTTGAGCTCGCCAGAAACTCCATCTCGACGGGTGCGGCGCTCTCCGCCTTGGATAAATTTGTTGGTGCAGTCGCGGGAGTGTGAGACTCGAAAAATCACGCTGAAACCGAAGAACGTAAACAAAGGACCCACATACGTATATACACGCTTTGAATAGACGGTTCCTAACATCCGAAAGATATGAATACTAGCTCAGTGGCTCAGATACGGCAGCAGTTTGAGGACCTGTCGATGCGCTCGTTTGTGGAGTCTGCGCCCGAGAAGAAGTACGAGGTATGGCGTGATCTGAGACAGGACAGGCCCCTGGAGACCCCGCTCGAGATCGAAAGCGATTCGGACTCTGACATGGACTTCTTCCTCAGTGCTGCTGAGAAAGCCGGTCCCAGACAGAGCAACAAAGAGAACGGGATCCTCCCACCGAAGCAGAAGTTTGCTGGCCTTGAGACATCTACCCCACCCGTGTTCAAAGTTGCACTCAAGCCCAAAGACGGCAACAAGCCGTCAGCGCTCGCGAGAGCGGTTGAGATTGATACCTCCAAGAGCTCGCTGACAGAGTCGCTCCGGAACGAGAACGACAGCGTGGGAAGCAGATCACCGGTGAACAGCGAGGTGTTTGAGAGCCTCGACGAGGAAGACGAGACTCGTCCCGTGGAGCCTTCGCCGTCGGTTCAGCGCCGTGTTGACAACGACAAGAGACGCCTGGAGCGTGAGCTGGCCGTTTCACGTGAACGAATCAGAGAATTAGAGACCAGAATGGCGCAGATGGAGGTCACCGCGGATGCGCGCGAGCGCGAGACCGAGGATGCGAGATTCACAGCCGAGAGGGCAGAGACGGTGGTCAGTGGGCTCAGGAAGAACATTGCGGATAGGGACAACGATGTGAGAGATCTCCAAAGCCAGCTGATTGGTTTGCAGAAGGAGAACCAGGGTCTTTCAGAGACAGTACAGAGAGCGCAGACGGCCAAGGACGAGGCCGACAGGGCTGCTGATGCTTTGGCAGAGGAGGTTTTGTCTTGGAAGTCCAAGCATGACGCGCAATCCGACAGCGCGAACTCCTGGAAGTCCAAGTACGAAAGGGCAGCAGGAGAGCGCGCGTGGAAAGAGAAGTACGACAAAGCAATTGTCGATGCAGACGCCACGCGTTCCGAGATGAACGACAAGATAGGCCAGTTGGAAGAGGAGAACAAGAAACTCGTCCAGATGAACAGCAATATACGCCAGTTGGAAGAGGAGAACAAGAAACTCGTCCAGATGAACAGCAAGGTATGTCAGTTGGAAGAGGAGAACAAGAAACTCGTCCAGATGAACAGCAAGGTATGTCAGTTGGAAGAGGAGAACAAAAAACTCCTCCAGCAGATTGGCGAGGACAGCGACGAGGGCACGGACGACGCAATCAACTCTTTCACTCTTGCGGATTGTCGCTCTGTGTTGAGGTACCTATCGCGCAAGAACGAAGTGCGCATCAGCGAGCTGGCTCCCTGGCTCAACTATCAAAGACGAGCGTTCCACTGCTACAGGAATTTTGTCAACAAGTTGCACCTCGTGTATTACTCCAACCCCAGAAGGGATGATCTGGCATCGACTGCCGAGATCCAAAAGAGACTGCGCGAAGGAACTGGCGACGATGTCCTTGTCAAGGACCTCGTTGAATGTCTCGGAGACCTTCTCATAGTATCGAAATCGCACGTCAAATGAGCACTCTATATACACTTCATATCATAGACAGGGTATCCCTGATTCTCGCGTTTATCTTCTCCTCCTCTGCCTTGAGCCGTAGATCCTTCTCCCTGTAGTTCTCCAGCATCTTCTGCTGTGCGGTGTGCAGCTCCTCTGCATCGTGTAGCTTTTCGCGTAGTTTCTCCAGATGCTCCGCTGTGCCTGGAACTCGCCTGAAGCCGACCCGCGTCTGGCCCGCCTGTCCGATCTGTGTTTTCTCCCACTCGTCATCTGACATCTCCTCGACATCCTGCTGTGCCTCTTCAATGGCGGTCTCTATCTCCTCGCGGATGTGTCGCTGCTGCACATCTTTCTCGCCCTTTCCGAGGGCCAGTCTCCCATCTGCCAGTGCGTCGTCCATATCAACCTCGTAGACCCCCTCGTCGCTCTCAAGCTCCTGTGCAACCTCATCGTTGATCAGCACCATGCCATCGTCCGAATCGTCGCCCATGGCATCATCGTCTTTGCCCTGACGCAGCGCCCCCAGGTCCTGTGCCCTCTGTTTCCTGTCGAGCAGCTCCCGCACAACCGCCGGCTCTGGTAAGCTCGGCTCTGGCATGCTCGGCTCCGGGGCTATCTTCAGGTCCTGGGTCATCTGCGCAAGCCTTTGCTCCTGCACCTTGCGCTGCAAGCTGTTTCTCCGCGCGGGTTTCTTTATGACGATGTCCATGGAGTCCAGCTCATCCTCAATGGAGGCATCCAACGGCTGTGGTTTCACGGGCTTGGTATTCGCCACAAACTCCTCATCCTCGTCCTCGTGGCTGATGACCACCTTGCCCTTCCTTCTGTTAAACATAAATCCTTGAGAAGAAAAGAGGGCTGAAAAGGAACAAGGGAGAGAGGCTTTGAGCCACACAGGTGGAGCAGACCCGGGATGGGTTGGCAGAAGTGCACCAAATTTTTTCTCGCTGCCTTCAACAGGACCATCAACACAGCACAAGCGCCGAAGAGACAAGGGATGTCAGCCATATCGGACAAGGCAAGACAGGTGCACGATGTGATGGTGACGAGCCTGTCTCCTACAGTGCAGTCTTACTCGCAGGATGAGCTTCTGACGCTCGTGGGAGTCAGCAACGCAGAGGAGCTGATGCGGTACATCCAGGAGCTGCTCAACCACAAGCTTGTGAAGCTGATCCAGAGCCAGGGTCAGCTCAAGTTCCAGCCTGTCAACGAGACAGACGCGGCCAAGGTGATGGGCATGTCGAAGGACGAGGCCATGGTTTACTCCTACATAGAGGCCAGCGGAAGAGAGGGCATATGGACCAAGACGATAAAGGCCAGGACAAACCTCCACCAGCACATTGTCCTGCGGTGTTTGAAGTCTCTGGAGAACCAGAGCTTCATCAAGAGCGTCAAGTCCGTGAAGCACCCAACGAGGAAGATATACATGCTGTACCATCTCACACCCAGCATTGACGTTACGGGAGGTCCCTGGTTTACCGACTCCGAGCTCGATACCGAGTTCATCGACTCGCTGCTCGTGGTCACATGGCGTTTTGTTGCCTCTAAGAGCTACCCCAACGCTTTCAAGAAGTCTGCTCTGCTACAGGAGTCGTTCCCACCCAGCCACATACACAACATGCCCACCACCGACGACATTTGCAAGTTCATATCGTCCAGTGGGATAACCTCGGTTGAGCTGAGTCCCTCGGACATACGAAGCCTGTGCGATGTGCTCGTGTACGACGGTAAACTCGACCGCGTCAACGGCGGTGACTCGTACATGGCTACGTGGAGGAGCATACTAGAGGCTAGGGGAGATGATGAGGACACAGAAAGGCCGTACAGTGTGTTTGACCACCACGTTGCCGCTGAAAACATGGGCGGAGAGTACGACGAGAACGAAGAGATGTTGTACTTTGATTCCTGGATAAGTACATGAGCAATAAGATTTATACATAGCACGAAGTAAAGTCAAAAGACCGAAGCGGCGTTGTAGCTTGGCGGAAGAACTGCGTTGTTCTTACACTTGCCGTTGTACAGCCTTTCGATTCTAGCAGGGTCACACGTGCGAGAGGGCAGCACAGAGTAGGCCGGTGGTGGGAGTTGACCTCCCCAACACCGCGAGTCCAGCAAAAAGACAGGGGTCTGGAGCGACAGATCAACTTTCTCGTTTATCCGGCGGACATCCTCCTTCACCAGCTTGACGTGGCGGGAGATCCAGTCGTCTGATCTCTCCTCAGCTGCAGGTTTGACGTCCGAAGACGCCGAAGACCTCGAGGCAGATCTGGATGCGGGGAAGAGGGTCTCCGAAACGATAGAGCTGACGGTATCTATTGAGTGGCTGGAGCTGGAGCGCGTTCCTATCGTGCGTGGTTCCTCGATCTCCTCGAGTATGATCCCCAGTTTCAGGCCGTGTGTGATCTTGAAGTTGCACACGCCTGACTTGGTATCGGTGTAAGGGTATACCTGGAGATCTGGCACACCCGGGTACGATCTCGAGTAGAACTTCTCAATGGGGAGCACCATCTTCTCTTCTATGTAGCCTTGGCGACGCGAGTAGTTGAAAGTCTTGAGGTGGATCTTGTGGTTCTTCACAAACCCCGAGCGGAACTTGTCGCCCAAGTCACGGGCCTTGTAGTCGAGTTTCTGGTCCAGCAACACCTTGATCCCATGCACCACGTAGCGCTCCTCGTGGAGCGGAAAGATCTTTATCGTCACCGTGACGTTCTCGCCAACCACCAGCGTCTTGTTGGACACCGTCAGCTGGTAGCACAACAGGTTGCGCCAACAGCCCATCGCGACGACGGTCTGGCACGAGATCTCCGCGAGGTCAGACACACAGCGCACCAGCGCCACCGGTTTGGAAACCGACTTGGAGAGCTGCGAGACGCAGGTCTCGATGTCGGCCACAATGCAGTAGTTGATCTCGCCACACACGTGCTGTATCGAAGCGGGCAGGCGCGCGGAAACGGCAAACTGAAAGGGGAAGGTGTAAGTGCCGGGACTGAACCTGGTGTTGTCGTAGCTCCAGTCGTAACGATCGTCCACCACCACGCTCGAGACACACCTGCGTGAGTTGAGGTCCTCGGAGTCCGGCGAACCCTTTGAGAACAGATTTCCTCTATTTATGCCGCTGAAGCGGATCTTTATCTTGTCTATCTCGACGAACTTCTTGACCCTGAGCGTGAGAGACCCGCGGATTAGCGACTGTGGGGCGCCCGCTATATCCTGGGTGTGTATGCCCTTCAGGTACACAACCTCGTCCAGCACGTTCAGCTCGCACTCGTAGGTGGAGTATATGTCAAGTCTCCTGAACAGCCCCATTGATTCTCAGACAAGAAGAAGAGCAAAGGGCAGAGCAAACGCGATTTAAGCAGAGATCACAAAGCAAAACAAGCTTTTCCGTGGGCGGGGAGAAACAGGGAAAAACTTTCGAATGACGCCTCAGATGTGGGGTAAGCAGTCGGAAAAGCAAACAGGTCACAGAGAAGCAGAGGAGAATATGGGTGAATATATATAAATACACATTTATATAACTCATGCAGGATAGACAATAGGGGACAAATAAAAGTCGAACTACTTTGGCTGGGAAAGCACAGTGACCAGTCTCCCCATTGATGCCCTAACTAGTTTCGGAGAAGCCGCCCCGCCACGTCTGGACTTTCATTCCCCCGTGCGCATTATGGCTGTGAAACTCTCTCCACTGGGCCTGGCTGGCTGGTCTGCGTGCGTGCATATCGCACTACCGGTCTAAGTTGGGAGCGGCTCCGTCCGAGAAAGAGATCTACGCTGCTCCATAACCAATTAGACCCAAAATGGACCCACGACCCCGGCTGTGAGAGTGACACATCGTGACGGGGACGATTTATAATATATTAGGTAACAGCCGAGAAAATGCAAAATCCACGGTTATGGCACGACCTCCTCCTTTTTCCTGTTTGCGCGTGCCTTTGGAGGGGGAACGCCCTTGTGTATAAATATGCTCTTTCTTCCCACTCCTACTCCCTTCTCGACCCCGCCAGTCATGTCTTATATAAGGAAACCACTCAGCTCCAAAGACGCGAACCTGCGCACCACCCCGTCTCCGATCAAGACGCCTCGCAGGTCACTGCAGAGTGCTCCCGCGTTCACCATATACAGCGATGACAACGACTACCGTGCGCAGCAAGGCGCCGATACGCGACTGGAAGTCGATAACAAGGAGAATCACACCGCCAGACAGCCCCACAGCCCTTCGAAGGAGTCTCCGCGCAAACCGAGGAGAGCACGCAGCACCGCCAAGATGCCGCTGCAGGACCTCGATATAAGGGTGTACCCGGGATACATACAGCACCACTCAGACGCAGACCCCAACGGCGGAATTCTTCAGCCCAAGACACAGCTCACGAACTCGTGGATTCTCAAGTTCGACAGCCACGGCAAACGCCTGAGGATCCCGTCCTACCTGACTCCGCCCCGCAAGAACCGCGTGCTGGACATACAGTACGTGTCCAGCCTCGACGATGCCGGCATAGACACTGTGCTGCGCAAGAGAAGGTCGTCCTCTTTGAGTGCAGCCCCACAGATAACGCCCAAGAGACTGGACTTCCAGATATTCCACGATTGAACCACCTATATACCCGATAATACAACGACGGCGACGGTTGTGGTCACGACACGACGTTGTCGCTTCTCCGCCACTTCAAAAAAACGTAGCAGAGCCGTTCTTCGCCTCCACGTTTATCCCCAGCGACTGTCCATTCTTTCCTCTTGATGTATTATATTTTAGATTCTAGTCGGGACTAGGAAGTCAACAGAGAGAGACAAAATAGAAAGCAAACCAACCGAAGGGGTTCAGGATCTCCGCAAAGCCACCCCTGAGGAGAGAGGAAGAACATACAAGTGGCAACAATGAGTAACAACAAACCAGTTGGATCTCCGGTTCTGCTGAGTGGCCTATCCCGCCGACTCTCGATCCTGCGAAACGCACCTGCTCTGGACGATATACCGTCTCTTGGGTCTCCGCCCAGGTTTGGGCTCTCGCCAAACAGGTCAGCCGAGGATCTCCCACTGAGTGATCAGTCTTCGTCTTCTGAGAACGACGGTAGGCTGCGGAAGCTGCTCAGGTCCACTTCTAACGCACTCAACCTGAGCTCTGAGAGCCTGTCAACCTCCGTGACGCCCCCCAGGGATGACCCGGTGCGCATGGTTGACGACCTTCAGATATCCAAGCCCCTCGATAAACGCTCGATGCCTCCTGTGCTGCTCAGCCCGGGCATCGAGTTTCTGAGAATAACCAGAAGGAAGAAGATCAAGCGTTTGTTCCGCATAGACATGGATACCAACAGGCTGGTATGGAACAACAAGGCTTCTTCGTATCTCAGCATCGACAAGATTCGCAACATAAGGACCGGCGACGATGCGAAGAACTACCGGGAGGAGTTCAAAGTCTCCTCGGACTACAAAGACCTGTGGATCACCATCATATACCACAACGAACAGGTGTTCAACAACATCAAGGCGCTGCACATGGTGGCTACGCGGAAAGAGGACATGGATCTGTTTGTGAGTGTTATGAGAAATCTGCTTTTCTTCAGGGTGGAGATGAACAAGAGTTTCGCAAACACTTTCAACGACGAGTACCTTGCCATCTTTCACTGGAACAACAACGTTGTTCCGTACCATCCCCCAGTCCAATCGAACGAGGAAGAGAGCACAACAGGTGATCGTCTCACCTACGAAGGCATGGTCAAGCTCACCAAGAAACTCAACATCAATGTTGACAAAGAGTACCTCATGGCGATATTCAAACAAGTGGATGCAGATCATAACGGATACCTCAACTTTGAAGAGTTCAAGTACTTTGTCAGGTTGTTGCGTCAGAGAACCGAAGTACTCGATCTGTTCAATGAGTTGAGTGGCTGTGAGACGTATCTCTCGATGGACAGCTTCCGTGCCTTTGTGAAAGACATACAGCGCGAACACTACGACGACGAGACTATTCACAAGCTCTATGCAAAGTTCAGCCAGGGCTGCCAGATGAACAGCGACGATTTCACAGACTTTATGGTTTCATCATACGCGTCCCCCATAAAGGATGTTTCGGAAAACTTCTCACGTCCTTTAAACGAGTACTACATCGCCTCATCCCACAACACATACCTGCTCGGTCGTCAGATCAAGGGATCCTCTTCTGTTGAAGGGTACATCCGCGCTCTACAGCGTGGGTGTAGATGCATAGAGATTGACATCTGGGACGGAGAGAACGAGTCGGGTGAGAAATGTCCAGTGGTCACGCATGGAAGGACATTTACCAGCAGTATAAACTTCCGACAGGTTCTGGAGGCCATTGGTAAGTTCGCCTTCATCACTTCTCCGTTCCCTGTGATTCTTTCCCTTGAGGTTCGTTGCACCTACGAGAACCAACTGAAGGCGCTGGAGATGATGGTTGACGTTCTCGGTGACAGACTGGTGACTACCGCTTTTGACGAGACGGCTCAGATCTTGCCCAGTCCACTCGCGCTGAAGCACAGGTTTCTGGTCAAAGTCAAGAAATGTACAGACTCCAGGGTGTTCTCTGACTCTTCAAGCTCCGTGTCAACGCCGTCATCAATGAGTGAGGACAGTATATCGTCTACATCTTCTTCTAAAATCATTCCCAGAAGAAGCAGAACTCCTAAGATTTCCCAAGAGCTTGGTTTGTTAGGGGTGTACCTCGTTGGTACGAGATTCATCAACTTCTCGCTTCCTGAATCAAAGACATTCAACCACTGCTTTTCTTTCTCAGACAGGACGCTCGAAAAGATGCTTAAGGATGAGGAAAAACTCCGAGCGGTCTTGAAACACAACAGAAAGTACTTGCTGCGCATCTACCCTTCTCAGTTCAGGTTCAACTCGAGCAACTTCAACCCACTGCCCTTCTGGGAGGTTGGAGTTCAGATGGCCGCCACCAACTGGCAAGCCTATGACCTCGGACAGCAGCTGAACGAGGCCATGTTCTCGGTGGGATCTCACAGCGGGTATATTCTCAAACCAAGCTGTCTCAGACCTCATGCGGATAAGCCCAAACGGAAAAACTTCATCGAGCTGACGCAGTACAACACAGTCAAAGAGATATCTATAACCATTCTGTCGGCGCAGCAACTACCAAGACCCAAGGAGCTCAAGGCAAATGTCCTGTTTGACCCATACGTCGAGCTCGAGGTTTACTCGGGGAAGATCCTCTCCTATTCCACAACCTCGAGGCTGTTTGAATCTCACTGCGACAGCACCAACGGCGATACGAGCCTGGCTTTGTCGCAGTACCCCGCGATAACTTTCATCACACACGCTGTACCAAAGAACGGATTCAACCCTGTTTGGAACCAGGTGTGCAAATTCACGCTGATGACAAACTCAGCCGATCTGACGTTTGTTAGATTCTTGGTCAAGTGCAAGTCTCCATTCGGGCAGAGCGATATAGTCATTGCTATACACTGCTGCAAACTCGAGTATATGAAAAACGGATACAGACATCTGCCGCTGATCGACTTGCAAGGTGAAGAATACATATTCTCATCTCTGTTTGTCAAACTTGACCAGACCACTCTATGACCCTCTTGTACATACTGAGCGCTACTTATGAACGAAACTTTGGGTTGGCCCCAAACCTTAAACTATTTGTACATGACTAAAAGAACGACATTGGATCGTCCTCCTTTGTCTGTTCCTTCTCCTCCAATCTGTTCTGGCCAGCCAAGAGTTCCTTTCTTATCACTGGTCCTATGTCCTTGTGGCCTCTCTGTCTGACAACCTCCATGAGGAAATCTCTCTGATCCTCAGTGATATCGTTCTTATACCTCTCAGCGAAGGCGAGGAAGGCCTTGTGCCAAACAACAGGAAGAGGTGGTGGTGCCTGTTTCTTTGAACCCGTCTCCTCCTCGTCGTCGAGATCCATCTCAGCAGATCTCTTTGGTGCATCGGTGAGGGTTCTGAATCTCATAAAGTAAAACACCAGGGAGTCGATTGTCTGGTATGGCAAAGCGTACTTCTTCTCAACAAGCACACGGATAAAGACCATGGTAGCTGGAGTGAAGTCTCTCTCAAGAAGCCATCCGAGAGCAGCAGCGGAGTGCAGCACAGGGATGGAGATCTTGGATAGCACAGATCCAACAATGACAGCTTCCCTAACGGTGCACTCCTCCTCGACAAGTGGCATCAGGAAACCCTTGAAGAAAGCAGCGGGCTTATATATGGACTTCTTGAGCGATCTGTAGAGGTGGTAGTTGAGCTTGTGGGCGTCGTCTTCCTCGATATCCTGTCTGAAGCGAGGGTAGAGCACCATATTGACGAAACGCTCCGCCTTGGAGGCAGTCAAGTTCGAGACAAACAGCTTGGTTGCCTCGTACACAACCTGTGGCGTCCATGATTCTGGGTTTGTGACGTATATGAGATCTTCCCAGTTCTTAACGGACGGAAGAACCTTGAAAAGCTTTGGAAGCTTACCGTTTTTCCACGATGCAAGAGACACTCCAACCTTGGTGTACGCCTCAATCACACGCGGAGGCAAAGACACTCCGTTGTTTGGTCTTTCTGTTCTTCCCTCGGCCTGCATCTTCATCTGCTCCTGCTTCTCCTGGATCTTAGCCATGACTTTGTCTGCGAGATTGTAGCTTCCGTCTGCACTACCGCGCTGCTGTCTGAAGTATGCGTCAAACATGGCAGCTTGCTCTTCGTCCACCTCCTCTGTGTCTTCGTCCTCCCACTCCGATCCGAAGTTCGACAGTTCCTCGTACTCCTGCTCGTCCTCACCCTCATCGCTCTCGTCGTCGTCCGAGTTCTGGACCGTGAACCTCGAGTACTGGTCCTGTCTCTTGTGAAGTGTGTTCTCCTCCTCCTCAACCTCCTCCTGCTGTTCTCTGGCCAACTGCAAAATCTTACGCGAAGCACTGGCGTCCAAAATCACCTCTTCCTCGTCATCGCTGCCTGCAGATGCCTTCTTCTCCTTCTTCGAAACCCTCAGCTTTCCACCGGTTGTAGTGATATCCTTGTATAAAGAACCCTGGTGTGGCTTCGCCTTGTTCGCACTGACCGCCACTTTACCCATTTTCTATATCTTTTGTCTTGTCTCTGCGAGCCGTGAAGGTGGGAACAAGAAACGCAGTGAAAAGAAAAATTTAAAAAAAAAAAAATTTTAGGAGCGTTCCGAAAGGGGAAGGATTTGAATCGGTCCACGACCTTTATATGGTCTTGTTTTGATCTCCTCAGAAAAAATCTGATCTGTCATCTTTCTTCTCTTCCCTCGTTGAATCTATAAGATCCCGTTTTTGCCTAGAAGAAAAATGGTTGCATTGAACAGAAAGCGTCGTGCCAGCAACGATCACCCCGTACCCAAGGAAGGCTCGGTGGTGCGTATCACCAAGAGGGCGAGACACTCGTCTTCGCTTGCCTCGATGAGGGCCTCTAGATTGCCCTCGATCAATTCCGTCCCAAAAGCCAAGACCGAGGTTCTGGATGTGTTTGTGTGGGGTACCGGGTCCATGTGCGAGCTTGGCCTCGGTCCAGCAGCCAGCACCAAAGAGGTCAAGAGACCCAGACTCAATCCGCTCTTGAAGGACAAGGGAATCGTTGATTTCGTTGCCGGTGGTATGCACTCGCTGGCACTTGACGCAAAGAACCAGGTTTGGTCTTGGGGTACCAACGACTCCGGTGTGCTTGGAAGGGACACCAGCAACGCAGCTCAGAAGCTGAAGGACATGGACGCAGGCGACAGCGATGACGACGACGGAGATCTCAACGAGCTCGAGTCAACCCCGGGTCTCGTGGAAGGTTTGCCCAAGGATACAAAGATCGTGCAGCTTGCCGCTACCGACAACCTTTCGGCTGTGCTTTTAGAAACCGGAGATGTCTGGGCATGGGGTACCTTCAGATGTAACGAGGGTTTGCTCGGTTTCCAGAAGGGTATCTTGATCCAGCGCTCGCCAAAGAAGATTGATGGATTCGAGAACATCACCCAGCTTGCCTCCGGTAAGGATCATTTGCTGGGTCTCGATACCAAGGGAATAGTCTACGCTTGGGGTAACGGCCAGCAGTTCCAGCTTGGTCGTAAGATTGTCGAGAGAACCAGGATGACTTCTCTCGAGCCAAGATCGTTCGGTCTCAAGAACGTCAAGTTCATCGGAAGTGGTGAGTTCCACGGTTTTGCCATCACCACAGATGGCAAAGTTCTCGCATGGGGCCTCAACCAGTACGGCCAGTGTGGTGTTGCCGCTGAAATAGAGGATGAGTCTGTGTTGCAGAAGCCTACTGAGATCGAGGCATTGACCGGAAAGGACATTGTGTTTGTTACCGGTGGTGAACATCACTCCATTGCACTTTCGGGCGCTGGTGAAGTCTACACTTTTGGAAGATACGACATGAAGGAGGTTGGTATCCCTAAGGACAAGCTCCCAGAGTACACTTTCAAAGATCAGCACGGAAACCCCAGATCCATTCCGGTCCCCACCAAGCTCGACACTCTGCCACCTATCAAGACTGTTGCCACTGGATCCCACCACTCTCTTGCAGTTACGAAGGATGGTATTGTCTTCTCGTGGGGGTTCGCCGATACATACGCCGTTGGTCTCGGTAACCTCGACGAGGATGTTGCCGCTCCAACTAGAATCAACAACACAGCCACTAGAGATCACAACATTCAGGCGGTTAGTGCCGGTGGTCAGTTCAGCATCAGTGGTGGTGTAAAACTCGACGAGGAGGCATCCGAAGACAGAACCGATAAAATCGAGGAGTTCGAGGAACAATTAGAGTCTAAATAGAAAAAAAAACTTGTGTATTCTTATATGCTTTCGTCGTCTATTCTAACAAGTAGTCCGTGATCTCTGAGGTAGTTCTTAACATCACTCACGGTGTACTCTCCTCTGTGGAACATACCTGCTCCCAAAGCAGCATCTGTGGTGGTCTCTTTGAAAACCTGCTCAAAGTGGGATGGGTTACCAGCACCACTTGATGCAATAACAGGAATCTCAACAGCCTCCTTAATGTGGTTGATCAACTCGAGGTCGTATCCGGAGTTGCTTCCGTCCTTGTCGATACAGTTGAGCAGGACTTCACCGGCACCGAGAGCTTCGCACGCCTGAGCGAGTTCAAAAGCACCGAGATCGTGGACCTTGCGGCCACCTTGAGACGTCACCTTGTAGTAACAGTACTGCTCACCTTCGGGGCCCGGGAACTCAGTCTTGATGGTCTTGTAAGGAACCGCATCGGGCGACGACACGTAGAATCTCTTGGGGTCCACGGAGATCACCACAGCCTGAATTCCGTATGCTCTGGAAATGGTCTCAATTGGAGTAGTGCCGTTGCACTTCTTGCCGTTGGCATAGTATGCCTCAGCGGCGACCACGGCATCGGTTCCAATGGACACCTTGTCGGCACCAGCCGCAAAGTACAAAGAAGCAACCTGGAGGGCTGGGATTTTGGTTCCATCTGGATCCACAACGTCCTTGATTCCACCACCGACGGTGAGCGGCACAAACACGGTCTTGGCGGCAAGCTTGAGCACGTCGAGCATGGGGGCGTCTTTCACCGGAGAGTTTCTGAAAGAGGTGATGTTCAGAAACGTAACCTCGTCCGCACCCTGCTTGTAGTATTTCTCGGCCATCTCAACTGGCTTACCGAGGTTTCTAACATCTCCAGAGTCTGACTTTTCCCTCACATCGTACTGGTCGCCCTTGGTCACCACGAGATCACCTTGGTCGTTGGTGCGCACATCCAAACACGCAATGACTCTTCTTGTGAGACCTGTAGGGGTGACCTCAACGGACGAGCTCGACTGCACGGACTGTGGGATCTGGGTGATCTTCTCCTGGGTCAGAAAGGCCTTGATGATCTTGAGACCTGCAGCACCGGACTTCTCGGGGTGGAACTGGGTTGCAAAGAGGTTGTCCTTCACAAAAGCGGCGATGAACTCCTCGGTCCCGTACCTGCCGATGGCTAGCTTCCATCCCTGTGACTCGAGCTCAGCCTTCTTGGCGCTATCAAGAATACCCGCGTATGAGTGGACAAAGTAGTACTTTGAGTCGGGGTTCATGGAGAAGAGGGTGGACTTATCGTCGGTTCCGCTCACCTTGAGGCTGTTCCAGCCGATCTGCGGCACGGACTTGCCGAGGTCCTTGTGGTTGAACTTTGTGAACTGCACAGGCAGGATCCCGAGACCGGAGAGGCCCGGACTCTCTGTGCTGCCCTGTGCAAACGTCTGGAGACCGACACAGATGCCCATGAGCGGCTTCCCCGCGGCGATGTGTGCTCTCACGGGTTCCTCAAACCCACGCTTCTTGAACTCGTGGACAAAGTGGCCGTAGTTTCCGACACCGGGGAGGAACAGCTTGTTGGCAGAAGCCAGGCCGGGGTCGTTGGCGTCCTTGATCAGCTGGGAGTCGTAGCCGAGGTACTCGATGGCATTCTGGAGCGAGCGCAGGTTGCCGCTCTCGACGTCGATAATGTACACGGTCTCGCGGGCCATGTCTCTGGTGTATATCGGAGAGAAGGTGCTTGTTATCGAAGAGCAAAAAAAACTTTGGCCGACCAAAGTGACTCAGCTGGAGAGCGTGATCCGGCGAGACGGGTGGGTGCACGACCCGTCCCAGCCGGAATCCACACAGCCAGGGAAATTGGGGCAGGACTAGAACAAGGGGCGTTTCCCTGTCTTCCGCCTCAGGAGAAAGAGTGAGATTGACGATCGTTGTTGTGTAAGGGCGAATTGGAGCACCTTCAAAGCCAGCGAAATATCCCACCGGCCTTTCCTCTTAGTTAGTTATCGCCCAGCCTCCATTGTGACACGCGGGGGAAACAGACACCGCCTGCTGCACTTACCCCTGAACCCACTGAAAGACATTCCCTGCAAATTTTCACGCTTCTGATCTTTGAGCTGGCGAGCAGCTGAACCAGGATACCTAACATCAAAGAATGTCTGAGATACCAGCGGTTGATCTGCATCTGCAGCTGCAGAAGTCGCAGTTCAAGGTACCCAATGAGGTGATCAAGAAGAACTTCAAGAACATCCAGAAGCTGGTGGAGAAGCAGAACCAGACTCTTGGCATGCAGCTGAAGGCTCTCAACGGTGCGGGTGTGTCGCCAGAGCAAAAACTGGTGCTGGTCAAGAAGATGATCCAGACCCAGGAGCTGTACCAGAGAAAGCTACGTGTGCGTGTGGACCAGCACAACGAGCTGGTGGCGCGTCTGGACGCACGTATCTCCCGTTTGAAGCGGCTGAATGATATCAAGTCCAAGTATGGCGCTCTCGAGAGCACTTCGGCACTGAGAGCCGCCATGAACGAGGAGCTCACTGTTTGGTACAAGGAGCAGATCAACCTGCTCATTGCCGGATACCTTGTCAAGACGAGCGGGAACGCATCTGCCGCGTCCAACCCGGGTGTGAAGCTGTTGCAGAGCACGCAGATGGAGAAACTGCTGGATTACGATGTCATCCTGCAAGGGTTGCACATCTACAACGAGATCAAGAACAACAACAACCTGCAGGTGCTCATCGACTGGTGTAACGACAACAAGAAGACCCTCAAGAAGATGAGGGAGGAGTCGGCCAATAAGAAACCAGACTCGAGCAATCCTGGCAGTCTGGATTTCGAGACTTACTTCCAGAAGTTCATCGAGCTGATCAAAAACCACAGAATGTACGAGGCTCTGGACGTGGCTAAAAACTACCTTGTTGGGTCTGCATCGGATGACGACAACCTTGAGAAGATTCAGTCGGCAGCTGGTCTGCTCCTCTTCAACTCAATAAGCATGGATCAGGTCATCCCCGAGAAGGAGTCGCCGCTGTCGTTCTACGACCCAAACAAGGCCGCCTACAGCAAGATCAACATGAACCTGAAGCAGTACAAAGACCTCCTGTCGCCCGAGAAGTGGGAGACGTTGGCGGATTTCTTCTTGTACAACTACAATTTGATATACGGCATCGAACAGAACATCGAGTTTTTGGTCATGTTGAGCATTGGCATAAGCACTCTGAAGACAAAGAGTTGTCTCGGGCCAGACTACGTGCACAAGCCACAGACTGACACAGAGGACAGGAAGCGGTTGTTGTCCAATATCATATACCCTCCCACCATGGTCCACAGTGCGAGCCACAGGTCTAACCCGCAAGAGGTCAACTTCAACGAGTTTGCAGCGAAAGTGAGCGGAGAGAAGAACCCAGAAACGAGCATGTATGCCATGAACAACTGCCCCGTGTGCTCGCAGGAACTGTTTGGGCTCAGTTCGCTCCTCCCCAGCTCTCATCAGATAAAGAGCAACATCTTCGAGAACCCTGTGAAGTTGCCCAATGGAAACATATACAACCTCGACAAACTGCTCAAGCTCAACGAGCTCAATCATTCCTCCGAGGTTTTCGTGCTTGACAGAGAAGACATCTTGCAGATGCTCAAGAAACGGCGTGTTGCGGGACGTAATACGACAGCCGCAGCCAGCGCTGAAGACGACGATTATGCAGAGACGTACTCTTACGGTACCGACGGGGACAGCATCGACTGGGGCACCAACGACGAAGCCGAGGAAGAGGACATGGAGGAGGATGAAGACGACGAAGACGACGAGGAGCCTGGTTCGCCGTCGGATGATACATTCAGGGAGGAGTCTAGAGGTAAACTGGGTCGTTTTGCAACTCGCATCAAGGACCCTGTCACGGGAGAGGTTTTCGGTAGAGAGGATCTGGTTAAGGTCTTTCCCACCTGAGGAGGTGTATACATGCGTTGCTTAAAATTTATGTGTGAATTGTTAGTTTTCGTCGTCACTGTCGTCGCGCTTCGACTTTGTATCCTGTTTGACGAATTTCTCAAACACGTATATCCTGGCCTCTCTCTCGGCCGCTGGTTTGGTGGTATCCTTCATGCTATTTGTTCTGCGGTGGTGGTATCCGGGGAAAAGCTTCCACAGGAAGGCCCCACTGCGCTGAACTTTGTAGTTGATGGACTCCCGCGCCAGTCTCTTTGTGTTCCATGAGTCGTATGGCTCTCCGTTGAACAGCGACACGGCTATTCTGTTGGGGACCCTCTGTTTCTTGCTGCCGGATCCCAGAGAGTATCCACCTATGGAGTCTTCGCCGAGCGTAGCGGTGCACTGTTGCGTGTTGTGGATTCTGTTCTTGTCCAGGAGCGCAAAGAACTCCTGGCACGAGCGGAAAAAGTTCACCATCAGCTCCTGGTGGTACTTGATGTTGCGCTCCATGTCCTTGATCCCGCGTCCGGTGTGTGGGAAGTTGAACATCACCACGTCGAACTGGTCTATGCCACACAGGATCTCTGCGTTCTTGCCTCTGTTCTTGGCGTAGTTCTTGACGAGTTTGAACGACTGGATCAGGTTGGTCGCGTCAATGCCATCAAACACGTGACATCCCAGTTCACGCAGCTTGGCAACATTCTCCGGGCCGTTTGTAGGGTACTTGGCCTCAACTTCGGCGAAGGTATCGAAGGCCGTGGCCACAACATTCTCCGGCCTGACGTAGCCCTTGGTCACGATGCTGAGCGCAAACGAGAAGTCTCCCTCGCCCACCAGAAGCACCCTGTCCTGCGGGTCAAACGGCACAAAGTCGAAGTTCTGCTGTGTGTGCTTCTGTTTACCCTTGTTGTTGATCTTCTCCTGTACGCTCTTTGTGTTCTCCTCTGCCACTTTTGTGGCCTTGGCCTTGGCCACAGATGCCGTGTGTCTCGCAAGAGCAGACTTCAGGCCCTTACCGGTGCCGCCTCTGTTGTTCTTCTGCTTGAATCTCTTCGCCATCGTTGTCCTGGAGAAAAACAAGCGGCCAAGTCGCCGCTGTTGAATTTTTTTTCTGATTTTCCAGGCTCCTTGCCGTGCGGCGTTTTTCGGGCCGGTGCTCCATCACTGAAAGGCATACATGTACATTGTTATATAAGAATAAAGTATAAAAATCTATATCATATCGGAGCGTTACAGAGACTGGTCGCTCTTGAATTTCGATAGGGTGATGATGGGAGAAGGGGGGGAAAAAGGTGGAGGGAGGAGAGTATTAGGTGAGGAAAGACAAGAGTTCTCTAGTTTGTTTGTTTGGTGTGGAAGGTCATGTGAAACGTGATCCGTATCCGTACACCGGGAAACTCGTTCCCAGAGCACGTTGCAGAGTGACAACCGTATCGTTGAAAGTGCTTGACTTCTTGACGTCAAAGATATCGTTGGCCTCGGTGGAGCTGGAACTGGCCACTCCCTCAACAACAGACTGGACGTAGCTATCGCCGTAGGATCCAAACAGCGGACGTGAGGTGATGTCCTGTTGCCCCATGCCTTGTTCCATGAGGTCGTTGATCATGCGGTTCTCGCAGTCCTTTTTGAAGCTCTGGTACAGTTCTTCCGATGGCACCAGGCCGTAGGTCGTTGTGTTGGCAGCAACAAACTCCATGGGTAGGAGGTTCAGCATCTTGCCGCGGCGCATCTTCATCTGTTCGAAGTTGACATCCTTGTACATCCGGGCGCTGATGAACTCAATGGACTGGACGATGTAGAGTTTGGAAGACAGACGCGAGACAGATAGCCTGTGTGTGTCGTTCTTGAGACGCTCTATCCAGTATTGCATCTCTATGTTGAGGTTGTCCGACAGACGATCAACGTAGGTCAACCAGTACGCCAGATTGTTGAGGATGATCGAGATGAACTTTGGAATCATGATGACGTACTTGGCACCGTACCGACCATCGATAGGATACAGAGTGGTGAGTCTGTTGTAAGCCTTGAACACGGTGAAAAGACAGTCGAGACACACAGAGTTCAGAACCGGATTGTCCAGGTATATGTAGTCCATTAGCAGGCGGTACCTGTGGATGCAGAGCTCCGAGACAAACTGAAACCTGTGGAACTCATAGTTGACTCTGCGCTCTGGCGACAAATTCGCTATGAGTGGATCGTTGTCGCTGCAGGTGAAGCAGCGTGGGTACGGGGCCGTGGCTACCAGTCTCTCAAAGTTTATCATCATGAGCATGGTGTTCAGAGCACGTAGTTCTGGATCCTTGATACCGGCAGAAATCACATCCACAGCAGGGAAGATCTTCCGGATGATGTTCAGCATTTGGATGCGAGTCCGTGCAGACGTGAAATCGGTGTACTCGTCGTCGTCGTGTACACGTGTGTCGTTCTCGAGGTTGATGTTCGAAGGCCACGGGACCTGCGAAAGATGAGAACGCAGAATCGGCGGCCTTTTGAAGAAAATGGCGTTCTCGGTGTCGTCTATGCATATCATCCACCACATGACCTTTCTGTCCTCGACAGACCAGTCTATCTTGGAAATGGACTTGGGCAACAGAGAGTAGCTCTCGTAGTTGAGCTGGTCTCCGAACCCAGACACGAGAACGTCAGCCATGGTGGTCATCAAACCCTGGTAGTACTGGTCTTTGCTCAGCGTGACAAAGAGAGAGTGGATGCGCGAGAGTCTCTGCACGTCTATCCGGTTCATGAAGGCCTCGGTTCGGTCGTATGGAATGATCTGTTTGAAGAAGTCAAAATGGCCCATGCACTGCAGGGACCAGTTGTTGTAGAAGAAGGTTGCGTTGTAGGGTTCGTTCTGGAAGCTCTGTGCGAATCCAATTTCTCTGAACTTCTGCGGTGACATCAGCGCACATGCAACAGCGAGGAACTTGAACAAGAGCGCGAGGAAGTCAAAGGCTGCATCTTCCACAAACTTGTCCTTATCGTCCCAGTCCAGCGCGTTGATCTGTGCAAGGATCCGGTCCTTACGCAGAGAGCAGTAGCACGGGCTACTGTTCTCGCAAAAGTCATCCAACATGGAGAGCACAACCATCTTTGGCGGTATCATGGGCCGCAGCAGGGCCTTGATCTTGGGGCCAACGTCGCTGTCGAGCTCGAACTGCTCACGCACGATCTCCAGGTACCGCGATTCGATGGTGTTCTCTATACCGTAGTCGGGAGGAGGCGGTGGCTGGAAAGACGGAACCATGCGCGGATCTGCATTGGCCATGCCTTCGAACTGCTGGTAAAAATCGCTTACCGGGCCTGCCAGAAGTGGGGTTTGGTGGGTCTGGCCCGTCTGGTGCGGCGTGATCTCCTGTCTGGGGAACACCATCGGCTGAACATCCTCGGGCCTGAAAGCCGCCGTACCCGCATACGGAGGCATCATGGGAGGAACCATGGGCGACGGGGCCTGTGGTTCGTAGGACGCCATATCCGGAGGCATCTGCGACATGAGGTTGGGCGGATACTCCATGAACACCGGGGGGAAGTCCTGGGTGTTGGCTGTGGATGCGCTGTTTCGGTTGTTGCTTCCGTCTCCGGCTGCAGCGCTGCTTATGCTGCTTCCGGTCGAGGTCTCTCCGTGCTGGGAGGGCAGGCTCGGGTTTGTGGAGTGCCGCTGTTCCAGGGCCGTTGCGCCTGCGAACTCGGACTCGTCCAGATCCTGCGGAGACCAGTTCTCCTCTTCTGTTCTCCAATCGTGGCTAGCCGGGACGCCGTCTTCCGATCCTTTGCTTTCCCTGCGCTGCTTCGCGAGGTTTCTCCGGATCTTCTTCTGCATCCGCTTTTCCATCTGCTCCTTTGTGAGCGGGTGCGGTGGTTCTGCATAGCACCTGTCCACGCGCTTGTACTTTGTGCAGTTCTGGCAGGGCAGGTTGGTGTCGCACTTGATCTTAAGCTTTCGGCACGGACCGCAGTTGTAAGATCTCCTCGGTTTCTTGGACACCTTCTGTGTCGGTGTGGTGGATCCGCTGTCCTGGTCGATCATCTGTACACGGACCCAGTATCCAACCCGGCGATAATAAAAAAATAGCGATCAGGGGAGAGGGTGGCGGCGGCCTAAAAACAGACTGGGCTCAAAGAGGCAGCAGTAGCGAACAAAGGCGACAAAAAGCTATCAAAAAGCCCACCAGGAAAGCTTAATATCTGGGCAATCAACTGCGTGTCGGCAATCTGGGAACAAACAAACAACACAGCTGTAAGCGGTAAAGTCCTCTGGAGCACCAGTCAAAGGGGCAAAACACTGGAAGCCAAAAAAGAAGGGGGGGCGTCTGAACAACTGGCGATACAGGTGCACTCGTAAATACTCAGCAATTCGCACAGGAGGTGTCAACACAAACGGATCGCAAAAGAGGCTAAAGGGGGGAGGAAAGAGAGCGAGGGAGGGAGGAGTCGGAAGGTCCGCAGAAAGGTGACAGGCGGGCGTTTGGATTGGCAGGCGTGAAGAGCTCCACAACAAGGGACCAACAACACAACAAGGGGATTTTTAATGAGGAATCTGTTTTGGGGTGGAAAATGATTTGAAAAAGATGTTCGGCTTTGCTCTTCCTGAGTGAGATTCGTTTCTTTTTGGGGGTTCCAATCCGTTCGTTTTTGGCAATTGTATCCGCCAGGGGACCTTACGGGAGCCAATTCCGAAATACGAGGTTTTTTTTTTGGTAAAACTGGAAACTCTGCGCTACCGGCTGATTAGGTAAGTAGTTACGTAATCTGGGATCGTGCGGTGCCCAAATGCTCGCGCGATTCCAGATCGCTACCGGCGCTTCAACTGAGTGCCCTCCCCCCCCTTTTTGCTCCCCTTGTTGACCCATCAAACCCGTTTCCCATTACAACATCCTTTTATCACCAGAGGGCGCAGAAGCAGCACACTTTTATTCCTGCCCCCGCTGAGTATAATACATTTGGAGTGGAATCTTTTTCTTTTGTTCTGGACCACCCATTCCACCTCTCGGCGCGCCTGAGGGGTCTCAAACAACGATGGCCGAGTCCACAGACACCCCGGCTGCTGTTCCGGCAACAGCGCCACAGAGAAACAGACTGCCGATCGTGCTCCTGCAGTTCAGCGATGGCAGAAGGGAGAACATCACCATCGAGTTCGGCGACAGAGGCGAGGCAGACGACCTGACCATAAGCTCCGTGGAGCCGCCCGCCGACGAGGAGCAGGCGCACGAACAACAAGCCGCTCTGCCTCAGCCCGAGCCCGAAGAGCCACCGGCCGAACCGCTGGGCATGCCCATGGGTGCTACCGCTGCACGGATGCTCGACAGGCTACTGCGCTCGGATATCGGCACACGCCGTCGCTCTCCGCTGACTAATACACAGGACAACGCTTCGAGAAACATCATTCTCACCGTTAACTACGTCTACTCCGCATCTGCAAACCCGCTCTCTAATGACACCACCACGAATAACGCAACGAACAACACAAGCAACAGATCCGGATCGCTTGTCCTGCATGTGCCGAACATCCCTACGGACCACGACGACGAGAGCATACAAGTCCTCATACGGCTGGCCACCTCCATCGCCTTCAGAACAATAGCATCTGCACTCAAGAAACAGAGCGGAGTCTCGCAAAAAGTATTTGAGAGTTTCCCGCAGCAGAAACTTGGGTCTCTCAGCGAGACTACGTGCCCGATCTGCTACGACGAGTTTGTTGATGTGGATCCTGTTGAGCCAGTGAGCGGGAAGAAGAGAAAGAGAAGCGATGACGATAACGAAAATAATGATAACGAAGAGCATCCAAGAAAGGCAAGAACCCGATCTGGTGGGTCTGTTCGCACGAACACCACAGGGTTCAGGTGGCCCGAGGAGGAGTCCTCAAAGAACGCTCCCAATGACAAATACGAGCACGTTGCCGTGAAGATGCCGTGCAGCCACATCTTTGGACGCTCCTGTCTGAACGAGTGGCTCAAGACTAACGACACATGTCCTCTGTGCCGCAGCAAAGTCGAGCAGGCCGAGTCTGAGGCCGATAACACGCGCCACAGTCCTCTGCACTCGAACGTCACCACTCTCAGCCTGCCTAACTTGGCAGCAGTCGTGAGCGAGAACCAGTATCTCATCTCGAGCCTCGCTAATAGACCAATGACGTTCTTCGACGCTAGTCCCAACGCGGCCACAGGCGCGGCGACTGCAAGACCCAACACGGAGCAGCGTCCCCTTGACACTGGCTCTGGCGGTTTGTTCACCGGAGCCTTGTCGGGAATGGGCATCATGCGTAGACTCGTCGAGTCTATTCGTGCTGCTAACGTCGGAAATGCAGACGGTACAAGAGACGGGGTACGCAACATGATGGCTATCTTTGCAAGTGCCAGTGCTACCCCCAACGATGCACCTCGTGAAGAAAACCCTGCTCCGCCACCGCCACCACCTCCACCGCCAAGGCCTGATGATGCCGCAGATGCGGAAGATCCCATCTTCTCCATCGGTGTTGCCAGTAGGAGAACGCCGGGTGGCGTTTTCACTATGCCTATCTCCAGCAGCTCAAACACCAGAAGCGAGGAAAGATCAGAAGAGGAAAACGCACTGTTCGATAGGATGATCGACATTGTTGAGCGCCGCCAGAGATACCACCGCTCTTCCAGAAGAAGAGAGGGAAGAGAATAACTACATAACTACATATACAAATCGAAGCATACATCTATACATCATTAATCACGTTGCTCTCCCGTATAGATTGCATCTCTGCACATGAGACTGACCAGTTTGAAGAACCTTCTCCATTCAAGTGGATCAGCCCTGACCCTTTTGAACTCAACCTTGCGCAACTTTGTCTTTTCAACAACTTTGGAGACATGGATGTAGCCGATCATACGCATGTTGCACCTGTCTTTCCCATTAATGGGTATGTTCACCGCCACATCCGCTTCCTCATCGCTTATCCACTCTGTTTCTGCGTCCTTCTCAGACATGACGCCCAGTTTCGTGAGAGAGTCAACAACGAGTTTGAGCAGCGATCCGAGAGGTAACAGCGACAGGAAATGTGTGAGGTTCTGAGTGGCTAACTGTTTGGATGTAGACGTCTTCAGAAGTTCCGATATCCTCGTCTGTTGCGCCTTTTTGTCTCCTTGGTGGAACTGCAAAGTTGCAGGGTCCCTGAATGCATACTGCAGTGCCAGGTCGTCCTCTTTGGTGTGCATCTTCAACTTGAGTCGTTTCCTGTCGTGTTCGGTGTATTCGCGCTGTGTGGCAGAGACTGTCTCAAAGTCCTTGTAGTCGTTATCTATATCGTCAATGTCGTCAACAACAACATCAGGCTGGGATTTGACCATGTGGTTCCCGAACTGCTGTGTGTTTGTCGTTATCTCGTTGAACTCGTCGTCCGAAAGTGACACACGCAGGTTTCCGAGCAGACTCGCGGTGAGCGTGAACGGGTCCTTGCACTGTCCGTTGTCCGGGTTCTCGAAGAAGTTCTTCTTGCTGACCCAGTGGTGCTTCATTATGGCCTCGACCCCGAGCCTCTTGTCTGCGTCTTTTTTCAGCACTGCACCCAACAGCGAGAGAACACCCATTCCGAACGAGTTCCACGGCGCACTTATGGGGGTTCCCTTGGAGCCCAGGTATCTGTGGAAGTCCGGATCGGTCTCGTGCGCCATGTCCCACGGAGTCTGTCCAGACAGAAGCACAAACAGCACTATGCCCAGGGACCACGTATCGCTCTTTTCGGGATCGTAGCCGAGACCCTCGGCCACCTCGGGCGCGATGTAGGGCGGAGACCCACACGGAGTGGTGGCCATGCGCCGGGCACCTTTGCTCGACTTGTACACTGTGGCGAGTCCAAAATCCGTCAGCTTCAGGTTCCCGCTCTTGTCCAACAGGATGTTCTCTGGTTTTATATCTCTGTGTGCCACCCCGACCTTGTGTATGTAGCACAGCGCACTCACCAGCTGCTTGAAGTAGAACTGGGCGATTTCCTCCTCCACGCCCTTGTCGGGCTCGATCTTATCAAAGAGGTCTCCGTTTGCCCCAAACTCCATCGCCAGCCAGAACCAACTCTCATCGTACCCGCAATCGACATACTGCGCGACATTGGGGTGTTTCGAGCACTTCTGCTGTATGATACACTCCCTGCCGAAAGTGTCTGGCGTGACTCCCCGCTTCATGGCCATTCTGCGGTTGATGAGCTTGACAGCGACGACTTTCCCCGACACGCTGGCCGATTTGACGATCCCGAAGGAGCCATGGCCGATTGTCTTGCCAAAGTTCAGCTTGGGCAGCCTCGGCAGAGGCTCCAACTGCGATAGCTGTACCGAATAAGACATGTGTAGAGGGGATAAAGAGGCGAAAAGGTGGAGTGGCGAATTTCACAAAATGTAAACAGAAAAACAAACCCAGCCAAAAGTCTGCCCCAAGCCTGCCCGATGCCTGCCTGAAGTCTGCTCGAAGTCAGCCAAGACCCCCGGAGCTGAGCGGTCACTTTTTTAGTTACCTGGAACCAGGCTCCTGCCTGTATCGCCGATCAGAGTAAAACAGAAAATTTTCTTCGTTTGGTGTTGCTGAATCTGATAGTTGGTAGGCAGAGACAGACCTGGCTACTATTTCGGATAATCCGCGATTCCTTGGAATTCTCACACAAAATGGCTCCGCGAAGAAGAAGCCTCTTTTGCTCGTTCGCAGACATCATAGCACTCATCTGCATCGTCATAAAACAGGCCTACAGACACCTGCTGAGACTCATAAACAAGTGAACGGAGTTTATTCGCTGTGGGTAGGAGAAAGCCCCACGGCCCACTCGGCTTATCTCGAAATCGGCTCGTCCCCCCTCCCTTGCTTATCTTTCCCGGCTAATCTTCTTGACACTTCTATCCGCCGAATATCCCACCCGATCAATCGAGCGATGTCCTCTTCGAAGAGAACATTCAGCGCTTTCTGGCTGTTTGGACTGATCAACAACGTTCTGTACGTTGTGATTCTGTCTGCTGCCGTTGATCTTGTCGGTCCTCTGGTCCCCAAAGCCACCGTCCTGCTTGCCGATGTTCTCCCCTCCTTCACGCTCAAGCTGGTGGCTCCGTTCTTCATACACGCGATCCCGTACTCGTACCGCGTGTTCATGCTGATTGGCCTCAGTGTGTTCGGGATGGTGATAATCGCCTTCGCAGAGTCGACATCCTGGATCCTGTTCGGTATAGTGCTCGCGTCCTCGAGTTCGGGTCTGGGAGAGCTCACGTTTCTACAGCTGACGCATTTCTACGGAGACATATCGCTCAGCGGGTTCAGCTCAGGCACAGGCGGTGCTGGTATCGTGGGCAGTTTTGTGTTTCTGGTGTTGACCACGTGGATGCACATTGGCGTGCGTGCCACCCTGCTCTTGTTCAGCGTGGTTCCACTCGTGTTCTTCTTCAGCTTCTTCTGGCTGCTGCCTGACCCAGACACCCTCTACGTGCGCCCACAGCGCTCGACCGCCGACTTCCAGCTCGAGAACAACTTTGTCGACGCCCAAACGCGGCCAAAACTGGATCTGAGCCAGATCGGATTCGACTCGGATACGCTGGCCTTGGCCAAACGGCACATAAGCAAGACTCTGAGACGGCTCAGACCTCTTGTCACACCGTACATGATCCCGCTGTGCTCCGTGTACATTGCGGAGTACATAATCAACCAAGGTGTTTCGCCAACCCTGCTGTTCCCCATCGAGAACATGCCTTTTGAGAGATACAGAGACGTCTACGTGACGTATGGAACACTGTACCAGGTTGGTGTTTTCATATCACGGTCCTCTGGGTCGTTTGTGCGCATTCGCAAGATCTACTGGCCTTCCATTTTACAGTTCATCAACCTCGGCATATGCATACTGCAGTCTCTGTACTTCTTCATTCCGAACATTTACATAATGTTCCTCCTTGTGTTCTACGAGGGACTTCTCGGTGGTGCGTCGTATGTCAACACGTTCATGCTCGTGTCTGAGCAGACCGTCCTCGCAGACCGCGAGTTTGCCATGGGTGCTGTTGGAATAAGCGATTCAGCAGGCATAGTCATGGCTGCTTCGATTTCTATGTGGTTGGAGCCAACACTGTGTAACTATCAGGTGAGGGACGGAAGACCATGGTGTACACTGCACTAGTTGAACATCTTACTCTGCTGTTTGATGCTGCGTGTGAGGTTCTCCACGATCTTCTGGTTGGTATCATTCGTCTCAACTCCGGCAAGAATGGTGAAACACTGGAGCAGAGTCAGGACCTCAGAATATTCTTCCTCTTCTGTTCTCGTCTCTCTTGTCGTTGCCGATCCGTTGGTGTTTTCACGCCTCCTGTTTGCGTCCTTTGTACCAAACACTATTCCCGATGCTGCGCTTGTGTTGGCCGAAGTGGTGGTGGCAGTGGTATTCTCTCTTCTCCTCTCTTTGTCCTGTTCACGCTCAGACTCATACAGCGGGATCACAACGTGGTCTCTGAAAGAAATGAGGATCAAGTTGCGAACAGACATCTCCTTCTCCTCTGGATCGATCGAGTGTCTGCTGCTGAGCTCTCTCTGCAAAGGCAGGAATATCCCCTCCAGATAGAACAGTATATCGTTCAGGAAGTAGTCCCATAGAACAGCAACCTGCTTTTCGAAACTGTAGGAGTTTGTACCCAGTGCAATCGTGAAACTCCCGCGTCTGGCACGGTTTCTCTGTCCACTGGTCGGAGTCTCAGTATAGTACCTTTTCAAACGGAGGTTGTTCGTCGTCTCCTCGATATACAGCTGGCTCACGTACGTATCCATCCCCATGGTGAACAACTCCCTGTACTCGTCAAGAACGTTGCGCGGCATGGCATCGTCCGAGTTGAAAGGAGACAGAGGTGTTCCCACGGTAGGCGACGTGACTGGAGTGCTTGGGTTGGACTCCTGAAGTCTGAGTCTCAAGTGGAGATACACCAGCTTGTTAACGTCTTCTATGGGTGTCTTGAGCTGATCGCATTTGAACAGGGGAGTCACTATGGAGCAGAGAAGAGCCCACGCATCGTCTGCTATCGTCTCTTTGTCGTCGGATATGTACTGGCTCTCCAACTCGGTTATGGTCCTCTGCAGATCTCCCACGGACATACCGTTTGTATTTGGATGGAATGAGTACATTGCGCGCCCGCCACTGTCGCTCGACAGCTGCGAGTTGGAGTTTGAAGAGGACTTCGTGGTGGACCCCTTGGCGATGGACAGCAGTTTGTGGTAGGACTTGTGGTGCTTCTGCTTACTCGCATGCGAGAGAGACGATCCTGTAGAGAGACCGAGACCCTGTGTCTTCTGCGGGTCGGACTGGCCAATGTTGGCAATGCGCTCCACCTCTTTGGAAGTTCTTGCAAGAGGGGACCTGGCCTCAACGAGCCTTCCGCTAGAGCTGATCTTGAGGTCTTTCCCCACCGGCTTCTTCAGCTTGGCAGAGATGGACCCGCTCGACTTCAAAAACGCATCGCGCGCGTTGTCGAAACTTGTGCGCTCGCGTAGATCGTCAAAACTCGTCCTCTTCTTGCTCTTGCCCTTGACTGGATTCGCCAGCAGTCGGGCGAAAGAGCTCTCTCCGCGTCCCAGTCTCGAGAACGTGCTGGAGGAAGAAGACAGAATCGGCGACTTGGCGCGCTCGCGTACTTCGCCGTAGTCCATGCTGCTTCGCACGTTGTTGAACTCCACATTCGACACGGTGGTGGTCAGTGGCTGGAGCGTGTTGGCCGAATTGTTCTTGTGTTTGTACAGCAGACTCGTCCTGCTGTGGTTGTCCAACAGCCTTCCGAGATTCGTGCTGGATGCGGTCTGCGGTGCTATGGATTCCTCATCCGTACTCAGCTCGAGCGAGTTGTCTATGGTTGTATTGTGGCTATCGCTCTCCTCAAACACGGAGGATGCCGACGCGTTGCTTCCCTGTCTTATGTGTGTGAAGTGTACCTCGTTGGCGCGCGTGGACGAGCTCCGTCGCCTGGTATCGCCCATATTGCCGGTTATTCGTGGGTTGGTGTCCTTGTGGAGGAGGGAGAAACACAAGGCAGAGAGAAGGCCACACGCCTCCCTTCCGATGTCCCCTTTGTTTTCCCTCCACACCAGAACACAATCGGCTCCTTCTCAAGCGCGAGGCAATTATTCACTTTACAAAGGGGCCATGTCGTCTATCGATTCTGGAAGCGGGTCTTCTAGTCCGATAACTATACACGAGGGCTATATACCGGGTATAGACGACTCTGGTGTATCGGAAGACGAGACCGGCGCGACGACACAGGCACACATACGACCACCACCGTTGCTCAAGAGGAAGTCTGTCGTATCCATGCACGAGAACTCGCTTCTGCTGGGAGATTTACAGGATCCACCAGAGCCGACAACCGCAGTGACGCTGGAGAACGTGGACCAAGACGACGCGCTGTCCGGGGCAGACGAGGAGACCTTCGAAGAAGGGATAGCGACCGCGCTGAGACGATCGAGGTTGAGTCCGTCGCTACGCAGCGGACGCTCATCGGGAGTTCCGACACTCACGGTATTCTCAGGCAACGAAGAGGATGAGGGCAGGGGGGACGACGACTTTGACTACGAGGATGGGAGTCCGCAGAGAAGGCACATAGGAAGACTGCTAGGGGATTTGCTCAGCCAAGATGACGGCAACAGTATCAACGCAAGCGTCCACTCTGCCGATACATCGGCTGAGCGACAACCGCCGCTGAGTTTCGGGTACGAGATCGAGTCCACGGACGATGACGACGATATGACCAAGTTCTTTGCGCGGAAGAAGCACTTCTTCATACTGTCTTCAGCGGGGAAACCCATATACTCCATGCATGGATCCGATGAGGTACTCACGATCTTTTCCGGAGTTATACAGACGATCGTGTCTTTCTTCCAGTACAAGTTTGACGGTACCACTGAGAGCCTCAAGTGTTTCGAAAGCGGCAAGGTCAAGTTTGTCTTTCTGAACAGATACCCAATCATTCTGATGGCAACGTCTTCCTACAACGAGAGTGTCGTCGAGATATCGCAGCAGCTCGAATTCCTGTACAACTTTCTGCTCACCACGCTGAGTAAGCCGCACATCGACAAGATGTTCAAAAAGAGAGAGAACTTTGACCTGCGGAAACTTCTGGGAGGGGCAGATCTGGCATGTATGGACAGCATATGCAATGACTTGGCTAACTTCAACAACCCGGGACTCATCATTGGTGGCATAGAGTGTCTCAAACTGCGCAAGACGATAAGAAACAAGATCGAGAAGCGGATGCTGGCTACAAAGTCGGACAATCTACTGTACGGTCTGCTGGTCGCTCCTGGAGGAAGACTGGTGACCGTTCTGAGACCGAGAAAGCACACGCTACACACCTCAGACCTGCAGTTACTATTCTCCTTGATCTTCAACACCAACACTTTCAAGACATACAATGATACAGGATCACGCAACGTGAGTGGAACGATGTCGATGGATGAATCAGGACTGGCAGACGAAGAGTTTTGGGTTCCATTATGCTTACCCAAGTTCAACCCGAATGGATTCCTCTACTGTTTTATCCAGTTTTTGGACCTCAAGAACAAAGAGCTCATGGGGCGCCACGAACTGAACGCAGACGAGTCTATCCCAAGCGGAGACGGTACCAAAATGTCTCTGATCCTGATCAGCGCCTACAAGGACTCTTTCTTTGAGATGCGCGAGGTGGGAAAACGGATATGCAAACACGTGTACGGCAACCGTATGATCACCCGAGAACTGTACAAGTCTATCATCGGAACCCAGGGAGCAGACGGAACAACGGGCCCGCCTTCTGGGGTGGTGTCGCCAATAGACATACCCGCACCCTTGATCAAGCACTTCATCTACAAAAGCAAGAGACATACACAGTACATCTTCTCGAAGATGATTGTGTCGCCACACGAGTCCGAGAACGATCCAAGGACACGAGCGCACATCATGTTCCTGTATGCGAAGCTACATTCCATGGTGAATACAAACAACTCTACCGGTGGAGGTATCAGCCACACCGGCAGACTGGATGAGAATTTCAAGGAAGTGGATATGAACGCAGATCTCAACGGCAGCAACTTCATATACTACGTCAACTGGAACCCAGAAGACCACAACTCGTCCACTGCGATTGTGGGATTTGTCATTGTGACTCCAGTTGCTGAAGTGTACATGGTCACCAACGGAGGCATAGTCAACAAGAACGTGCTTGCTAGCAGTTGCAAGAACATCATCAAGTGGTGCAAGAAGAACGAGGACAGACTGTTCGTTTCTGGAGGAGCCATATTCTAGACGTTTATATAGTGTAACATATCAACCTCGTGGGCATATCTGTAGGCACTCACCAGGGCCATCAAGTGGCAGCCAGCAGCAACAACTACCAGAACGTGGAATATCTGGTGCGAGTGACCCCACAGATCGAATGTGCCCGGACTCCACTTTTCAGGTATGCGCATGGCGTACAGCATAGCTCCAGAGATGTATCCCACACCCTCGAGGAGAGCCCAACCAAGACCAGCACGGTTCCATGCCTCGCGAATGCCGTAACTGACAATCCCGTACGCTATAGGGAGCACGGAGGAGAGTCCAAAGAGGATGAACATACCGGCACGGTACGCTATCCAGTCTCTGTGGCGAAACCTTTTCTTCATACTGACGACACCGCAGCAGGATCCAAAGACGAGCGTTATCGAGGTGAAAAGGGTTCGGGCGCTTGGATGGTCTATGAATGCAAAGTGTATTACGCCCAGCATCGACGTGGATATCAGAATCACTATACCGAGGTAGTCTAGCTGATTGGCAAAGGCGTCAACTCTCTCCGAGTGGGATCTGAGGGTGTGGTAAGTAGCACTCATTGAGAGACATGCTGCAAACCCAGTAAAGAACAGCACGAAGAAGAAGTAGTCACTCGTGCAAGTCGTTTCGTAGACGGGTATGTCCACCGGCACAAACCTGAACAGCTGGCCCGGAGCCGCAGGAAGAAGCATCACGATGAGAGGTACGAGCAACGGTAGCACCGTGCCTGGTATGAGATGCGTGTATATATTGCCGATCTCGTTGTGCATGTACGTGAGCGACTCCAGACACTTGGCAAAACTTCTGGTCTCAACGACGTATCCATCCAGGATGTACTTGTTTCCCTTCTGCCAATCAGCCAGCTGTGTGTACTTGCACAGTCTCCTCCTCTTCACCAGAGGTGCCGCTTCGCTGGTCATTGTGCGTTCAATCGGTTCGGCAGCTGGAGTCCTCGTTCTTGAGCGGGTTATAGCCATGGTCCGCGGGGAAAAAGGGGTCGGGTTGGATGGGCTGGTGTAGGCAAAGACCAACGCTTTGGGGGGTCCCAACAGAATCGGTTACCCTCCAGCCGGGAACGATGCGGCTTATCTTTGGATACTAGCTTTTGTTAGTTCAATCACACCCAAGACGTCTTCTAAAGCTGCTACATCAGTGGGAAGCACCCCTTGAAGGTCCCTGCTGATTTGCCACCTGTTCCTCCTCGAGATGGAAGGGTTCTGTCTCCTTATACAACTCCGACGATCTGTTGCATTGCTTAATGGCACTTCTGCCGAGTGACAGAAGGTTCCGCCCCCTTTTGGCGGCCTTTTCTTCGGGCAGATCACTCTCTTTCTCGGATGTATTCGAATAGCTGGATCTATCTATCGCACATACACATATATCATGGGAAGGGCATCAGTGCAGGAGGAGAAGCTCCTGAGAATGCTCAACGACCACGGCAATGCCAACAAGTGTGGTGAGTGCGGAGCTACGTATCCGACATGGGCCAGTTGGAACCTCGGTGTGTTTCTGTGTGGAAGATGTGCCTCTCTGCACAGGAAGCTCGGGAGGGACGTTTCCCAGGTGAAGTCGCTCTCGATGGACGAGTGGAACGAGTACGAGCTTGAGTGTCTCGAGGCTGTTGGCAACAAGGAGAACACGAAAAAGTGGAACCCGAAGAAGGAACCTTTCCCATACGACGAGGACGACAAATCGGGGCTTGAACTGTGGATCCGCGACAAGTACGTCAACGGAAGGTTCAGATACACCCCAATTGACGAATCGGATTACGAGGCAGCCGTCGACGACCGTTTCAGCAGCGGACGCCACGGAAGACGCGGACGCAGCCAGAGCGGGTTCTCATCGCGCTCCCATAGCAGAAGCCGTCGCTCCTCCGCGGCAGCTAGCTCGAGAATGCCAACGCTGGAACACCGCAGGGTCTCAGCAAGCGAGAGATCGCGGTACCAGTCGATGGCCCTCAAGCTCAAGTACGACGTTGGATTCGAGGACGAGGACCTGAACATCGAGGCCCTTGTGCTGGCCAAGGGAAACCTCAACTACGCAGCAGAAATTCTCTCACAGAACAGCGTAAAGCGCGACTCTGAGGAGAAACCACCCCCACTCCCAAGGAGACCGCTCAACAGTGCGCCAACTGGAACCACAGCTGGAACCGCAACCGCACCGGCCGGTGGTGCTGCCAGCAACGGAGGATTCGATTGGCTGAACCATGGTGCTCAGGCCACCGAACAACCCACCGGTGCTGCACCTCAGCAGACCGGTGTCGATCCACAGGTTCAGATCTACCAATACGTCGACCCGGCCACGGGAGCCGTATACTACATCGACCAGAACGGACAGCAGTACATCGATCCGAACCAACCGCAGCAGCAGATCATGATGGCGCCGACCGGGATAACCGGTGTTCAGCAGCCCCAGCAGAGACCGGGACTGGGACTGGATAACTCGACCATCGTGTCTCTGTACAACAAGCCAGATGCGTTTGTGTCGGCCAGGACGGGAGGCCCCACGGACCCGTCTCTGCAGGCTGCACCAACGTCTTCCATGACGCTCGATCAGCAGCAGCAGATGTTGATGATGCAACAGCAGCAGCAGCAGCAGCAACAAATGCTCATGATGCAGCAGCAACAGCAGCTTCAGATGCAGCAGCAGACAGGCTACACCATGCCTCCACAGCAACAATACTACGGTGGCTTCTGAAAAGCAAGGACAATCCGCACACGACCACGATAGATGGATTAGATAAGGATCTTGGACTGCGTAGCCGCCCGTTTTATCGAGAGATTTAGTACGGATACGGTGGAATGTGCACAATCCACGTTGCACAGCAGAAGATATGTGTATTAGTCTCTATGAACACCAAGCCCCAGCAAAACCTCCATGGAGACCCCAAAAGGGAGCGAAGGCAAAACAACCCGTGTTTATCCACTACGGTTAAATTAACCAATGTCACGCGGGTTTGCGCGTAGGCCGTCCCAATGAGTCACTCTCCTCATACCAATACGCCTGGATTATTACGTATCGCGGCTAGCCAGCCTGCGGAGATTTGTTTATATCCACCGGTCTCTGCCCTCTCTCAGCGACCCATCAGATATTCCCGTAGAGAGTCTATCTGTGTATTACATAACAAAAACTTACGTGCGACACAACCCCTCTGAGACGTCCTCTTCCTCCTCTTCATCCGCCCCCTTCTACGCCTCCCTCTCCTCTCCCTCTCCTCCTTCTTTCTTGTCATTCCTCAGTTTATATATTCTCTATAAATATATTACTGGAGAGTACCCGTGCGCCTTCTGTGATCTTCCTGGAAGCACTTTCTGCGCGCCTGTTGCCAATATCTGAGAGTTCGTGGGCCCAACCTCCTTATCCGCCCCTCTCTATATTTTTATCTCTAGAAACCAAAACAGACCGTTGTTGCTCCTCTCGTTCCACCCATACAACCACTATTATCTTCGCGGTCACCACAAAATCCATCCTATAAATCCCCTTGTTTGCTCATTAAGGGGATATATTATCTCATCGAGTGCGGCCTCTTTTATTCTGTCCGAACAACACGAGAGCAAAACCCACGCGCTATCCAACCAAGATGTCTTCCTCCTCAGAGCCCAGGTCACAACCGATGATCGGTGGCAAGATAACGGTTGGTGCAAAGATAGGAAGCGGTTCTTTCGCGAGTGTTTACAAGGGCTACGACAAGTCGAAAGATCAACCGGTGGCCATCAAGTCTGTTTCCAAATCCAAGCTCAGAAACAAGAAGCTGATAGAGAATCTTGAGTCCGAGATAAGCATCTTGAAGAACATGAAACACCCACACATCGTTTGTCTGCTGGAACACCACAACACACAGGATCAGATACATCTGATAATGGAGTACTGCTCCCTGGGAGACTTGTCTTACTTCATCAAGAAGAGAGACCAGCTAGTGCAGACCCATCCCCTGATAAGCTCTATTCTGGAGCGCTACCCGTCGCCACCCAACTCCCACGGTCTGAACAAGGTCATTTTGCAGAACTTTCTCAAGCAGCTAGCGTCCTCACTAGAATTCTTGCGGGATCAGAACCTCGTACACCGGGATATCAAGCCACAGAACCTCCTGCTTTCTCCGCCACCACACTCGAAACAAGAATTCATCGAGCGTGGTTACTCTGGTCTGTGGGAGCTTCCTGTTCTGAAGATTGCAGATTTTGGATTCGCTAGGTTTTTGCCTTCGACTTCCATGGCCGAGACATTGTGCGGATCTCCGCTGTACATGGCACCAGAGATCCTCAGGTATGAGAAGTACAACGCTAAAGCAGACCTGTGGTCTGTCGGTGCAGTGATATACGAGATGGCTGTTGGAAAGGCTCCTTTCAGAGCCTCTAACCCAGTTGAGCTGCTGAAGAAGATCGAGAAGAACAAAGACAAGATCTCTTTTCCCGCGTCTGCACAGGTGCCTGAGGATATCATGCGCTTGATATCCGGACTTCTCAAGGCTAATCCAACTGAGAGAATGGGATACCAGGAATTCTTCAACGACCCACTCATAACGAACGATATTTCGTGCGTGGATGAGCCACTCGCGTGCTCCGAGATTGACGAGAATCTGTTCATCAGCGAGTACCTACCAGCCCCCAGACCAGCGGCCGAGACAGACGCCACCATCAAGAGACTGATCGACAAGAACGAGCCTCTCGAGGCATCCATAGCCCCACGCACCGTCAAGACAAACAAAGACCGTGCTGGAGACATCGTTGCCGAGAAGGACTACGTTGTTGTTGAAAAGACAGCTGTCGAAGTCAACGCACTTGCAGACGAACTGGAGAATGCCAGAATAGGTGGTGGTGGTGGCCTTGTTAGACTCGCGTCTTCCCCAGTGCCATCTGTCGGAGGACGTCGCTACTCCTCCAGCAGGTCTTCTGCAAGTTCCCACAGACGCCCCAGTTTTGGAGATCGCAAGATTCCCATCTCGATAAGTCCTACCAACGCACTCACCAAGGCGCTTGCTGGTCTGGCCTCCAACAGAATCTTTGGGTCCCCACAGGCAATCTCCGCATCGTCGATGCAGCAACCAATGCAGCAGTCGCTGCAGGCTCTCTCACTTCAACTGAACCAGAACCTGTTGATGCCTGTGAGCGGTAAGCTGTCGCTCCAGAGTCAGTCTCAGCTCAATTCGACGGATTCCGATATCGTTCAGCAGTTGGAGACCCTTGCTACAATGGCACATGCCATAAGTCTGTTTGCCGAGGTCAAGTTCAGCCAGCTGATTCCTCTTCCACCTTCCTCGCACGACTACATGGAGGGCGTACCTAACGATGACGAGCAACTGCCTCCCCAGATGACGAAGGCCCTGGCCGAGGAGGGAGTTGCTCTGTACGTGAAGACCCTGTCACTGCTCGCAAAAGCGATGAACGTGGCCAGTGACTGGTGGCATGAGAACTCTACCAGCAGAACTGCTTCTCCTAGACTGAACGAGCTGGTCCAGTGGATCAGAACTCGTTTCAACGAGTCACTCGAACGCGCCGAGTTTGTGAGATTACGTCTCACCGAGGCCAACGAGAAGTTGCAGACCGATTCTCAGATGTCCAACTCATCATCGTCGTCCTTCCAATCCACCCCCGTTGCCGAGAAACTTATCTTTGATCGTGCGTTAGAGATGTCGCGCACTGCTGCTCTCAACGAACTCAGATCAGAGGATCTGTCGGGATGCGAGCTTTCGTACTCCACCGCTATTTGGATGCTGGAAGCTCTTCTCGACAACGATGAGTCTTCTACGAGACTTGATTCGGAGGATCGTAAGACGGTGGAGATGTTCATCAACAGCATTGGAAACAGGCTCAAAGTTCTGAAGTTGAAGATTGACAAACAGGAAAGGTCAACACGTCAAATCAGTCCTTGAAACCTCGCTATGGCTTCTTTTTTTTACATCATACTCTACGGAAAGAGTACTTTTTTGGGAATTATATCTTATGTTTTGGGAGGGGAAAGGGTTTGTTTTTTTTATTACTATCTTACTTTATTACTTGGTTTTATCACTGCTTTCATCATCAAACAGTTACCTTCAACCGTATAGAACCATTCTGACCTCTGTATCGTTAAGAGCAGATATAGACTTTGAACCATCGTCCCACGAGAACAGGTTCTCTTCACCAAGATCCCTCTTTCCGGTGCGTAGTTTGACGCCTTCTGGAAGTTCCAAGTTGAACACCTCAAAGTACCTCGAGACGCATGACCACTTGTGCCACACGAAGTCCTGTCTGGGATTGCAGTCGCACTGGAACTTCTTCCTCGCCGCCTCAGAAGGAGGACAGGCCTGGTTAGGTGCATGGTAGTATCCCGTGTTGTCAAAGTAATGCAGTGCTGACGGTGGTAAGAGGTAGGAAACCGCCAGAGTGTGAACGGGAGCATCCCCCCATCTTTCGTAGAAGAAGCCGCCTTCCTGCTCGAGGTGCTGGAAGAACCTCTCGTACTCTTCCGACCGGAAGAAGTCCAGGTCGGCGATCTCAAAGTTGGACCAGAAGTGACACTTGTTGTAGGTGTCTCCACCGTCATCCGATATAAAGTTCAGGTTGGCGCCCTCGTGGACGAGATCTTTGTGTTCTTCAAAAAACTGTTTGGTCTTGGGCCACAGACTGGGAATGGATCTCTGATCCTCCGTCATGGCCATGGTGAAGCCGTACTTCTTGTTCATGACCCTCATCTCTCCAAAAACGTCGTATGGTATGTCGCACGAGAACTTGACGTCTGGCTCGATACGCCAGTAGTACTTATAATGTCTCATCACACGCATCTTGTAGAAGAACCCAGAGTTGAAACGACACATGAACCTGTAGCTCTCCGAGTCTGCATACATAACGTCCTGCGCCGCAAGGTTGTTTCGTGATCGCTGTGCGCGCTCAAGGTCTATACCCTCGGGATAGGACCAGTAGTCCTCTGGAATCTTGGTGAACATGGCTCTTCCACTGACCGCCTTCGACACCTTCTCGATGAAGTTGCTCTCGAACGGCTGGTCGTTCATGAAGATCCAGTCGTAGTGGAACCTGTGGTTGAACCTCTGCTCAACCGATTCTATGGAGGAGAGCATGCCCTCCAGGTCAGAGTTCCGCACCAGCGATAACAGCGTGGCGTTTTCCCTGCCATGGGAGTTGTTGAACAGGTCTTCCTGTGCCTGCTCGTCGTTATCGGGCACATCTCCGATGAGCATGCCGTGGAATGTGACTTTGACAGACTGCCATGCGTTGTTATGCACGGTAGCTATCGTCTTCCCCAGGTCCCGTATTTCGTCCGGATACACATAGACCGTGTACATGGTGGCCAGGGTCGACGTTAGCGTGAGCAGCCCGGCCAATGCGAGAAGCACACCGGGTCTGTTCAGCTGGAACCACCGTGGTTTCCTCGTCTTGTTGGACAGCTGTTTAGACCTATCCCGGTAATGTGCCCTATACACCGAGGGATCGGTGTTGTTGGAGTAAGGATTGGACTCCTCAGACATCGTTACGCCGGTTGTTTGATCGACAGCAGGAAAAAAAACGGAGGATCAGCGGTAAACGAAAGAAAGAAACAGAGATCCTCGCCGCCCCCTCGCACCCTAAAAAAAAGGGATCGCCTTGTTTTTCATTTACTCCCCCCCCATCTTTGGGGCTGAGAAGTGTCTCGACTTTTTGTTACTGCATGCCTACGGAGCTAATTAATAGCACGCCTTACACTGCGGACACGGACATACCGCAGGCTACGTCGCACTTCAAGGGCGTTTCATGTGGAGATAAACATAAACAAAGCAGTCAAACAATGTGTAAAACAGAGGCTAAGGCAACACCCGAGAGGCGCAGGGTTCTGGACTCTTTTTTTTTCTCTCTTTCCCTTTGGGTTTCTCCCTCTAAGCTTTAGACTACTGGTTCTATTCTATACAGAAGACGAGTGTGTGTGTGCGATATCTACAGATTGAGCATAGAATCAACGAAATGAAACGAAATGTAGGATCTACCAGCCCTCGCAAACTCTGCAACAACCAGAGAATACGAATAGAGCACTAAGATGAGCCATAAGACTTGCGAAAGTCCCGTGTTTCTCTCACCGTGTACTTGACACTATCAGACCCATTAACAAGGAGTCCGCTAGCAAAATAAAGATCGGGAAATCATAGTACAGGTTGTCCGCACGAGGAAAGAAACAAAGAAAAAAGGGAAAAGAAGAATTTTCATCCCGGAGATATTTATAGCGGAGCGGCTTCGCCGGGCTGGTGGGTGCACGTCCCCTTGGCAGACGCCTGATTAGCCAGTGTCACAACCCGCCAGCTCCTCGCACCACGCTCGAGTGTGGACAATGGATGGATTTGTGTTTGTGATCAGGTTCTCTACGGGCACTCCTGACGTCCGCATACCCATCGCGGATGAATCTGCCGTTTCGACGGGGTGGCTCAAGAAGCAGATCCGCAGACTGACGCCTTCCTCCACGGGTAACAAGAGGCTCAAGCTCATCTACAGCGGCCGCGTGCTTGTGAACGACACAAACTACACCCGAGACGTTCTAGTGAGGCACCACTATGACGATGACGAACAGCAGGACGCCTCTGGGCCCACCCCGGTCTACGTACACTGTCTGATAGGCGACGAGCTGTCACCCGAGGAGCTGGCGTACGAGGACGAACAGGACAACAAACAGCCAGAAACAACCACCACACCGGCGCCGATCGGCTTCGACAGGCTGCTGTCGCAAGGGTTCTCGCAGCAGGACGTGCTCGAGCTGAGAGAGCAGTTCACGCGCATACATGCCGGGTATCTGCGCGAACAGCACTCGATAGAGGATATACGGCAGCTGGAGGACAGGTGGATAGACAGCACGGTGAACCACGAGTTTGACGAGTTTGCGGCGGGCACAGGCGTGACCTTGGGATCTACAGCGCACGACTCCGACGCAAACAGAGACCTGCTGGTGGGTATACTGCTCGGTTGCTTCCTCGGGGTGTTTGCCCTGTTCCTGCTCAAGCTGGAACTCGGAGACGTCTTCAACAAGCGCACGCGCATGGCTGTTGTTGCCGGGGCTTCTGTAAACCTCTCGTTTGGACTTTTCAAAGCCTGGTCCTGATGTAACTGGCTATGTAGGTAAAATACAACGAAATTGCGACGGAACACAACATGCAGCTCGGCCCCGGGTGGCGTTCGCCCCAGCGACCCTGAAATCCTCACGCCCGCTCTGCTGTCTTCTTCCTCTTTCTTCCCCCGCTACATCATTTGCAAAAATGGCAATCACGGAAGAATTGAGCAAGACAGTTGAATCTGCCACTGCGCAGCTGGACAACTCTGACTCCACAGAGAGCTCTCTCAGATACGCTGCCTACGCCAACAGATTCAGAACCATCCTCCTCGCTTCGCACCGCTACGTCGCGTACACCTCCGACATTGGCGAGTCCTTCCGTCCCATCGCACACCCCAAGCTCGTCAAGGCGTGTTACGGTATCTCGTGGTCGTATGTGCTCGGCGATGTGTCGTTTGAGACATGGAAGGCCAAGATGAGACAGGAGGGCAGATACACGCCTGGTCTGAAGCCATGGGACACCATTCCGGAGCCAAACGCCGTTGCCGCCGCTGCATACACCGACATGGACTACAGAATCGTGGGTATCAAACGTGCCCTGTTCCAGAGCATTGCCTCCATGGGACTGCCCGCGTTCACCATCCACTCCACCGTGAGGTACTCCAGTGTCCTGTTTAAGAACTCTTCCAACAAGACCATCAAGTCCTACGGACCGGTCGCCCTGGGTCTTGCCGTTGTGCCTCTGCTGCCATATCTGTTTGACGAGCCTGTGGAACACGTCATGGACCTAGCCTTTGACAAGGGTGTGGAGTTCTACAACAAGGCCAAGAAGGACTGATCTTATACATAACTATCTATTCTTGATTCGGGATACACACACGTCCGGCTGGCCCGCAGTAGATTTCCGCCGATTATATCTGTGCGAACAGGAGCGGGTAGTCGGGGCTAACAGCCTCGGCACTAAAACTGAACGCGACGAAAAATCAGTGCGAGCGGTTTGTCCGCCCCTTGGCAACTCTCCTTTTCCTCCCACGCTTATCGCTATAATCCTCCGAATCAACGATGGCCGTTTCAGTTCCGTTCAGCGAGCCTTCGCCAACCAGCGAGAAGCCCAAGTTCGCCGAGCCTTCGGACAAGGACGAGGTTGCGAAGTACGAGCGCGTGCTGGCCCATTTCTCCGATCCCGAGCTGAAGCTCCCCGTCCACGAGAAGGGCTCGGATACCAGAGAACCGCTCATCCCCGAGGAGAAGGCCTGGATCACCAGAGAGTGCATTCTGCGGTACATAAGAGCCACCAACTGGAACGTCGACGAGTGCATCAAGCGCCTCGAGAACTCCATCGCGTGGCGTCGCGGATTCGGTATCGCTGGCGGTAAGTACGAGACGCTCCACGCTGCCGACATCGCCACTGAGAACGAGACCGGCAAGCAATTGATTTTCGGATTCGACAAAGGCGCGCGTCCGTGTCTGATTTTGGCCAGCGGCAAGCAGAACACAAAGGCCTCGTTCAAGCAGACACAGAACTTGATCTTCTACCTCGAGAGAGCCATAGACTACATGCCACAGGGCCAGGACAAGCTGGCGCTGTGTGTCGACTTCAAGTCATACCCGGACATCTGCACCATCAAGGGCTTCAACATGCCGTCTGTGTCTGTCGGCAAGGAGGTGCTGCACGTTCTCCAGTACCACTACCCAGAGAGACTGGGACGGGCGCTCTTCATCAACATCCCGTGGTATGCCCGCGCGTTTCTGAACATCTGCTATCCGTTCGTCGACCCCTACACCAAGCAGAAGGTCGCGTTCGACAAGCCGTTCTCGGACTACATCCCCAGGGAGCAGCTGGCGAAGAACTACGGCGGAGACGTTGACTTTGAGTACGACTTCAAGCAGTACTGGCCCGAGTTCATCAGGATAGCCACCGAGAAAAGAGAGAGATACATGAAGCGCTTCGAAGAGCTCGGGGCCACCATCGGACTGAGCGAGTACGACCTCAGAGCATGATACATAGAGAGCGGTTGAAAAGATTGGATTCTATTTTTTTAATGTACAGGTGGGGTGACGAGATCTCAGTGACGCACGAGGATGAAGACGTTTTCCTGCTTAAGCGAGGACAGCGATCTATAGCCACCTTCGAGACACATCAGCAGACCACCGAACGAGACGTAGACGCTGATCTTGTCGCCGGAGCCCTCCTCGAACTTGTAGACGGTTCCGTGCATGACGTAGTCGTAGTCATCAGCCAGTGTTCTCTCTCCGGCTTTGGGTGGTCTCCACGAGCCACCGGCCGTGTTGTACTCACTCGCGGCGTCCTCGTCGATGGCCAGGGACTTGGCCAGCGTTATGGTCAGCGAGTCGTTGGTCTGGACAGGGAACAGCTCGCTGTTGATATCGAGCGTGATCTTGAGGTCCTGTGCCGTGGTTGACTGGCCCACGAGACGCGCAACCCTATCGTACCTGTCTGTCTCCACGGACAGCACGGTGAATATATCGTCAAACAGAGTGGCTGACATTGGTTGATTCCTTAAACCCAGGAGAAAGAAGACGGTGGTGGAGGAGAAGCCGAGCCTAAAATTTTTGCCCGCCGTTCCCTTTGTTGAAGCTGACCCGTCCATCAAATGGCAGATACCTCTTGTATGACCGAAAGAACACGGCGCGCAACTCTTGGCTTTTTTCCGCAAAACCCATAGAAATCGCCCAAGGATAAGCGTGTTTGTCCAGTTGTCCACCGAGATACGCCCTGTTCACCGTATCCACTCTGATTTGCCGCGCGCACTGTGCTTTTTCTAGGGTTTCAGAACAGAGCCCTTTGATACACCGATTGGGATAAGAGCCGTTCTGCTTGGCATCACACGTTGAGCTTGGTGTTTATCCCGCCCCGTTTTTCTTCCTGTTGGGTTTTTGAGATAGAAGATGTTTCGCAACGATAAAGCTGGATCGTCAAAGGCGATGTTCGACCAGGACATCGAGCTGCAGAGCGCCAGTCGGTTTGGAGAGTCGTCCAGCAGCTCGAGCGGTGGGTCTCCGGCGTCCATAGCACTCGAGAACGCGAACGAGTTTGCAGAGAGACAGGCAAGAGACTTCGAGATTGGAGACGACGACGACGACGATATAATCTACCGCAACGGCGGGGAAGAGGATACCGTGAGCCTGCGCAACGGCTCAGAGTTTCAGTCGCAGATGGGCCCCAAGGTGATGAGCAATAACCTTTTCCGCAACTTCAGCACGAAGAACGGCAAACGCCAGTGCCTCATAATATTCATCGTGTGTCTCGTTGTGTGGGTGGGCTTCCTCGCAAGCTACGCAAGGGGTCACAACCTGTCCAACACGAACAAGTACCACCCTGCGGTGGGTGGTAACTCAACGACCGCGTCGCAGCACCATGCGAATCCTGCCAAGTACGGTGGCAGAAAACAGATGTCGCTAGCTGCCGAGAGAGAGGGCGCATTCTACGTCTTCAACGAAAACATCAACGTGATAAAGAGGTCCACTGAGGCCGACGAAGGCTACTACGTGAAGAAGTCGGGATCTGCTTACGCCCTCAGGAAGATTGGCGACCCCAAGTTCTCACAGCGTATACTGAAGAACCAGGAGTTCAAGTACAACAACGACAAGTTCCGCATCTCGGACCTCACGCTGGACCCAACGATGAAGTTTGCACTGATCACCTCCGAGAGAGAGTCCATCTGGAGACACTCTGGGCTGGCATTTTACTTCATATACGACCTGGCGCAGAACGTGTTCACTCCACTCTTGGAGGTGCAGATGGAAGACGACAGTGTTTTCATTCCAAAGATGAGCTTTGCCGATTTCTCGCCGAAGGGTAACTACGTGTCCTACGTGTACGAGAACAACGTGTATGTCTGCAACGTTACCCAGCAAGACATGCCCACTATACAACTGACGGACGACGGTAGCGACACCATATACAACGGTAAAGCGGATTGGGTATACGAGGAGGAGGTTCTGGGCACCGACAGGGCTATATGGTGGGCTCCAGACGAATCTTCCGTGTCTTTTATGAAACTAGACGACTCGCAGGTCCCCGTGTTTTACCTTGATCTGTACTCGAGAAACGGCGGCAGTTCGGGCGAGTACCCAGACGAGGGTAAAGTCAGATATCCTACCCCTGGCAAGCCTAACCCTGTCCCCACTCTCCTCTCCTACTCCATCAGCAAGGGTGCCATGTCCACAATTCCACACGACGAGTCCAAGCTTGGTGAAGATTACATCGTGTACTACGCCAAGTGGGTCACTAACTCCAAAATGCTGATCAAGGAGTCAGACCGGACCAGTAACGCCATGGACGTCAGGGTGTTCGACTCAGAAACAGGCACATCGACTGTTGTTAGAAGTGTCGATGCTACCATGGAGTTCAACGGATGGATCCATGTCAAGCACGAAATAGAAGTTGTCGCTCCAGCAAACGGACGTACGGAGTACGGATATATCGACACGGTGGTCAACAACGGATACGAACATCTCGGGTTTTTCGAGTCTGTGTCTGCGTCAACCCCAACCATGCTCACCGAAGGTGAGTGGCAGCTGACAGAGGCGCAGTTCAGGTACGATCCACAGTCCGAAGTTGTCTATTACATGAGCGGAGGAGACATGGGTATAGATTCACTGCTGCACGCCGTTTCTCTCAACGGTACCGCTTGGCAACTCATCCCACCCAATGACGAGGGAAGAGGATTCTATTCTGCTGAGTTCTCTACTGATGCCCAGTACGCGGTGATTTACCACGAGGGACCCGAGATCCCATCTCAGAAGCTGGTTAGCCTTCGCGAGTTCAACCTGGAGACATACCGGGCGTCCAACTCGCTCGGCTCCACTGCTCTCACAGCGCTCAACCTGAAGGACTACGCACTTCCCACAAAGCAGTACTACAACTACACTGTCGAAAAGGGAGTTGAACTCAACGTTGTCGAGGTGAGACCTCCGTTCTTCAACGAGTCAGAGACGTATCCTCTTTTGGTAAGCGTATACGGTGGACCAGGATCACAGAAGGTGAGCAGCACATACGGTTACGGATTCGAGGAGGTGTTCGCCGCATCTCTCGGTGCTATCGTACTGTACATTGATCCAAGAGGCACAGGCGGTAAAGGCTGGGAGTTCCAGGCCTATGCCAACGGCAAGATCGGATACTGGGAGCCACGCGATGTGACAGCCGCCACGAAGGCGCTTATTGCCGAGAAGACGTATATCGATCCCTTGCGTACTGCCATCTGGGGCTGGAGCTACGGTGGATTCACCACCCTCAAGACCCTCGAGTACGACGGAGGAGAAGTGTTCAAGTACGGAATGGCGGTTGCTCCAGTTACGGACTGGAAGCTCTACGATTCCATCTACACCGAGAGGTACATGGGCAGTATCGACAGCAACGACAAGGGATACAAGGAATACGCAGTGATCAAGGACATTGAAAAGTTCAAAGGTGTTCAGAAGTTCTTGGTCATGCATGGCACGGCCGATGACAATGTCCACTTTGAGAACACACTCGATCTCTTGGATGAGTTCAACGAACACCAGGTTGAGAACTATGACGTTCATGTGTTCCCACACAGCAACCACAACATCGCATACCACAACGCAAACACGATAGTGTACGACAAGCTGTTCAACTGGTTGAGGTCATCGTTCGGGTTATAAGACAAGTATCAAAGTTCATTGAGGTTTCGAGTAGTTCAACGTACCGCATTTCTTGCACGTTCTCGCATCGGTGTCTGCGTCAAAGCTCAGAATGGCCTGTTTGACCTGCGTTCCCAGATCGTAGCAGTAGAACTCCGTCTCGTGTACGATCTCCTTGCATCCAGAGCAGTACCATCTGATCTTGTCGTTGACACCCTTGGGTCTGTCCTGCTCCACCACTATACCGATGGTGTCTGCATACCTCACCGGGTTGTGCGGGGTGTTGCCCGGAAGCAGGAAGGAGTCTCCCTCTGCTATGGTTATGTCCTTGAAAACACCCTCATCAACAACCTTCAGCGTCATATCGCCTTTCAACATGTAGAACCACTCGGGTGTCTGATTGACATGGTAGTCTGTTCTCTCGTTTGGTCCACCCACAATCTAACGGTTAGTCATACGGTTCCTCGAGGGCGTTGGCTGGGTATGCGTACCATCACGGTAAATCCACCCCTGTGGACACAGTAGTTGTTCACAGGCGGTGCCAGGAGATGTTCATTCTCCTTTATCCACTTTGCTATGTTTATAGGCTGTGCCAACATCGTTCAGGAGAAGAAGGAAGGAGAGAGAGAACCCCACGCTTCGGAGGGCCAGAAAAATCGGAACGAGCGGCCGACTTGCCACTACCTTTCAGCGCGGCTTCTCTGATTACAACGGATGATGGAGGTGAGAACTATTGACAAGAGATATATACAGGGTCCTTCTTCTTCACGGAAACAAGATCTTTCCGAAGGCTCCGAAGTAGTGGTATAGTACAACGTTACGCAGAGTATCGCCTCCTTTCAGAACAACCTGCTCCAGAGGAATGTCAATCTGCTTCACCTTGGACAGACACAGTCTTCTTCCCTCTTCGTCACCGGTCGCAGAGTACATGTTCCCCAGGTTCGTGAAGCCGGTCTTCGCTATCTTGGCAGCGTTGAAGCTGTCTCTGCTCTTCGTGGACGCAACGTATGCGCTCTGCTTGGCCAGCTCGATGGCCTCCTTCTTGAGTCCCTTGAACCATAAAATTTCAGCAACGTGGGATTTGAGAAGCGGAATCGTCTCAAACTGCAGCTCCTCAAGACGTTTCTGGTCATGCTTCTCCTGTTTGCCCTTGCGGCCAGAGGAGAATACAGACTGTGTGTGGCCGGAAACGACCTGGGCCTTCTCGAGACGTTTGTACTCTGCCTCCGCGCATCTGAGCACAGAGAGGAGGATGGCCAATGACTTGCTGACGTGCTGACTGTCCTTCAGGGAGGTGTAGTACGTACACAGATCGAGAATAGAGGTCGTGAGTGCGTTGGTGACAGTGACAGACTCAGGAAGGATGGCCATGTCTGCACTGACGGGAGACTGCACAAGCGCAGGAAACTCCCTGCGGTACAGCAGGTCGAGAGCCTCCAAAAGCTGAGACTCTATAGCTTTGCCCACCTGTCTCCTCTCCTTATCGCTCAGTTCGGCGAGGGAGTCCTGCCTGATCTGGGCCAGGGTTCTAAGCGCGTTGTTCTTGAGCATATACGATCCAATCTCAGCAGTCTTACCGAGGATGCTTTCGTAGTGCTCAGAAATCTCGAAGGCCTTGTTCAACAGTGTCTCGATCTCCTCCTGGTTTGTACCGGTCAGCGCATACCTGAAGACGAGATCGCAGTACGCAGACACGTATGCGATGTTCCCAGAGTTCACGTAGGTGTCCAGCACATCATAAGACAGCATCTCAAACTTCTTGGAGTCCTCGTCGTACTCACGTACGCCGTTCTCGGCGGCGATGTTCTTCAGAGCTCTGAGGTACTCTGCGTGGGCCAACCTGTCCTTGCGGTTGATTTCCTCCTTCACCAGACCTTCTCTGATCTTGTACTTTGTCCACATTCCAAAACCAGCTGGCAACTCCTGAAGAGAGGACAGGTACCGAAGCGTGAGCACATACAGCATCAGGTTGAAGAGGAACGTGGCCACCATGTATATCGCAAAGATGATCAGGATACGTTTCCGCATCGTGCCACCACGCTGGTTCTTCAGCATCTTTCCCAGAGCCTTGATGTTCGTGCCAACTTTCCAGAATGCAGCGCCTCTCTTCTGCGATAGAAGCAGCGAGACCGTGGGTCCCACCGGTCTCTTCAGGGTGGTGTGTATCGTCTGAGTGCTCATCACAGTTCTCACGGGCCACACTCTGGCTGGAGCGTGCGGTCTCTTCAGACACACCAGCGGTCTCTGCATGGGCCGTATACCCAAATGCAAGAGCCTCGAGATCATTTCGGATACACTTTTGCTTGTCTTCTTCGAACGGGCAGGGTAGTGGGCTTGTTGAACGGGGAGGAAAGACGGCCCCTCCATAAAATTTGGGTGACGCACCCACTCTCAACCCCAGCACAACAAGCACTACATGGACAATATATGAACTGGACAAGGTGGTTCTACACGGATCCGCGCAAGACGACACGGCACCGATACAACTACGAGGCAGACACCGTTTCGCGGTATGTGTACTTCCTGGGAGGCAGAATACGAACGGTCAGACCCAGCGGGATGGGCGAGGCTGGCAGGCTGGTTCTGCCCATAGGAGTCGTTATAGCCATCATCATCCCACTTGTGCTCTTCCTGGTGTTTGAGGCCAAGTGGTGCTGGCACCACATTTCCCCAGCGGTGGTCATCCTGTTTGTGTACGGCTGGCTGCACTGTTTTACCGGATTTCTACGTGCTTCGCTCATGGACCCCGGTGTCTTGCCGCGAAACGTTCATCTGACAGACTCGCCAGAGACTGCTGGGCTCTCCTCAGAGTACAACTCGACCGTGACGCTGCCCGGACCGAGCGGAGCAGACGTCACCATCAAGTACTGCCCCACATGCCGCATCTGGCGCCCGGCCCGTGCCTCGCATTGCGCGCGGTGTAACGTGTGCGTTTCCCACCTGGACCACCACTGCAAGTGGCTGAACAACTGTGTCGGAGAGCGCAACTACCGCTTCTTCATCGCGCTGGTGATCGGATTGGTGCTATCGTGCGTGTGGCTGGCCGTGCTCTGCTTCGTGCATGTGTTCTCGCGGGGTAGCCTGCGGGATACTCCCGTGGCACTTCTGCTGCTGATATACGCTCTGCTGGGGATGGTATTCCCGGCACTGCTACTGTTCTCGCACTTTGTGATGGGGGTCACCGGCATAACCACGCGGGAGTACTTCCAGATCGACAAGGGTGCCAATCTGTTTGCGTTTCTACGGAACATCGCGCACGAACCGTTCAACACACACAGCGCGTGGAGGAACCTGGCTGTACAGTGGTGTAAGCCGAGAGCGTCTGCAAGTGTGCGCAACCGGGAACGTTACCGGGACGGCGACACGAGATTCCAGAACATACGGTTCGGGGCTATCCCGTGAAAGAAGAGGCTCCAACCCCCAAGGGATATTAATGCCGCATTTCCCCCGCGGACGGAAATGCAGACAACGCTGAGCCCACTAATATCCGGCGAAATAGTGTAAGATACTGATGCAAGATAGTGATAATACCCCGTAGCGGCCGTGGTGCCGATTCTGAAAAATACCGAGGAGCCTTTCCCGGTAACTTTTTGTGCGAACGACACAAACCCGAGTTCCGAATACAGTCCCCTCGTTCCTCTCTTCTTCCCCCCTTCTTCGCTGTCCATTTCATCCCACGCAAGGTTGTGTGCTACAGAGATATTGGAGAGCGCAATCTCGGATCGCAGACCCGGGACCTAAATACGAGATTAGCTGAGTACGAGAGGATCACCAGATGCCACAGTACAGAAAAGAACACAGAAAGGTCAGAACGGGCTGCACCACCTGCAAGACCCGCCACCTGAAAGTACGTATCTGCCGTCCGGACGACGAGCACCACTAACGGGACCAGTGCGACGAAGCCAAGCCGGTTTGCCTCAAGTGCCAGAAGGGCAAACACGAGTGCCACTATGAATCTGTCATCCCCAAAAGAGCCCCACCCAGGAGAGTCGGCGTGAAAGCAGAGAACCCCACGGAGTCGCCCATCCCGTCCTCCGCGATAGACACTACGCCCACCGAGCTGGGGATACCGCCGATGCTGGTGTCTTCGAACACCTTTGACGCCTCGGTGAACGACATGTGCAAGCGTGAGATCGTGCCGTACGGGTTTTACTCCGACATCACCTACAAGCTCAACAGGTACATGCTCACCGAGTTCTACAAGCACCTGGCCGGCTCCAAGCAGGCCGAAGATGTGTTTCTCGAGGCTTTCAAACGCACACACGAGTACGAGTACCTGTACCACATAACCATGGCTGCCATGCTGATCGACCTGTACCACGCCACAGAGATCACCGGGGTGGAGCCACTGCTGCAGCTGCCACGTGAATCGTACACCGCAATGGCCGAGTTCCACCACAACAAGAGCCTGGCCCTAATGAGACAGAACCTCACGCCGAAGAAGCCCTACGATGCACTGGCCCTTCTGCTGTCGTCTGCTCTCCATATGTTCTACGCCACGGGCTCTCCAGACCACAGGATCGCAGACATCGCATACATCGGCGTCGCCAAGGGCATATACCTCTTCTTCAACGACATCCTGCCCTTTCTGCCGCAGTTTGACCAGCTGGAGGAGACCTTTGCGAGGTACTGCATCGGCTCGTTTGCCACAACTCCCGACATCTACTTCCCCGAGTTTCTGTACGGCTTGCTGGACCCGCAGTACTTTGAACAGAACCCATGGACGCCACACACGATGAACTCGGACGATGGGTCCTCGGCCAGTCCCGTGAGTGAGCCACAGCGATCTCTGCCGAACACGCCCACGCAGACGTTCGAGAGCAACAGGGAGGTGTACAGACGGGTGCTGGACAGGTTGAAGAGCGAGTTCTGTGCACACGCGTACAAGGAAAAGGACGACCCGTCGCCAGAGAGAGTCATAGAGGACCAGCTGGTGAGCACGCTGGCGCGGTACGTGATCGATGTGCCGGACCAGTTCACCGAGCTCATTGGCGTCAACGACCCCAGAGCACTGATCATCATGGGGTACCACGTCATGGTGCTTGCGTGCCGTAAGTACCCGTACTGGTCGCAGAGCCTGTACATCCAGGAGATAGACCACATCGACGAGCTTCTCCAGAAACAGGCCAACGGCGCAGAGTGGAAGCGGTGGCTGAATGTTGCCCGAAACGCAGTCTATCAGCTGGGCGTATGAAGCAGTGGCAATACTATGGAAACGAACGTACAACGAAAACGAAACGAAATACCACACTTAGTGCATCGCCTAAAAACGGCCGTTAAAGAGAAGAAATTTTCCACTCCTCCTTCTCTTCCCTTCTTCTTCTTCTTCTCCCGAGGTATCGAACGGTAAGTCCACTTGTACAGAGAGATTCGAGCAGAATCCTTGATATCATGATGATCCAAGTTATAATGCATAGTTCAACTGATTTATAGCTGAAGATAAAATTTACCATCAAATGTCTTTCACCCCTATCTGATTTCTCACAAGGATCTCGAAAGGAAATCTCTGTTTACCCGTCCGCCCGAGATGTTTACTAACGTTTGAAGAATCCGCACTGTCTTGTGTACTCGTTTAATGAAGTTCATGTCCTGAATGTCTATGCCGTAGGTTTCAGAGCGTACATCCTTATGGGATACAGCTCTCTGGGAACGCCTTTCTGTCTCTCCGTAGCTATCAGCTTCCACCCAGCCGTTTCAAAGAGCCTTCTGAAATTTTTGTCAGATCTGGTCTTGCTGGAGTCCTCGTCGTCGAACACGTCCTCGTCTGTGCTGGTGTTGTTCTCCTTGATGACCAGAAGCCCATCTTTCTGTAGACCTCTCTTGCAGTTGTCCAGCCACTTGATGAACGCCTCGTCTGGTAAGTGTCCACAGCACCACTGGCACCATATCAGGTAGTACCTACCGTCCTCGGCCGGCTCCCAGTCCTGCATTGGGATCTGGTAGATCTCGCCGATCTTGCCCTCTTGCTTGAGGGGCGCCAGTTCCACGTGCATCTGCTCCACGAAGCTCGCCACCGGCTCGAGCAGATCAACCTTGTCGCACTGCTTGTGGAGGAAGTCTCGGGTGACCCTGCCTATGCCCGCACCAAAGTCGAGCCCGTACTTGACTTTGCCGTCCTCGCACGATATACGCGACTTCAGCTTGCGCATGAACGTGGCTGAGCCAATAACGTCAACCTTGGGAACAACGGTGGTCTCTCCATACCCTCCCAGAACACCGGTGACGGAGGCTTCCACCCCCGACCAGTACTCTATGGCCTTGTTGTAGTCGATCAGCTGATCAACCGCGCCCGATGCGGGCTCCGCACTCTCTGTCTTGAGCGGCATTCTCTCGGGGTTCCAGGTGAATCCCGTTGTTTCTTGTGTAAAACGTTTGAGCACAAGCACTTTCAAGCACAAGGCCCGGAGGCAGTGCTTCCCAACCAGATGAGCCCACAACGTACGGATCCTGTTGTATTGTTCGGCTGCAGCCTGCACGCCGTCGCGATGACGGCGCTACACCGTCGCTGGGGGTGTCTGGCCTACAATTACGACATGACTGGTGCGTGCGTGCTCCGCGAACGTGTCCATTGAGGGCACAGGCGAACGGGTGCGGAGCACAAGAGACGGAGATCGAATCCCGCGGCTCGCTGGGAGCCATCATTGCCACCGCCAATAATCGGTACGTATTGGACCAAAGCTCGCTGGGTAAAAACCAACGGAGATACGCTCTACCCAACTCCTTGTTATCGAGGAAATTCCCGGGTGGTTATGCTTATCTTTCTCGGTACTTCCCAGAAGGTGTATCCCGCCGCCTGTATTACTAATTACGCCTGACTTTTTCTCTCGTCTAACAAATTTTCCGTCCAAGCAGTTTTGTTCTGATTACTCCTCCTGCTCCACTCCCCCCCTTCTTTCTGTGCTCCGATCCATTTCCAGGACCTATTTATTCATCCCGTGGGTGGATTCGGAAGTTTTATACATATCTAGCCTGTGTGCTGTCTCTCTCGTTTGAAATCATGGGTTTGCTATCTCTGGGTACGCCTCTCCACTGGAAGGAGTCGAGAAACCACTGCGAGCACGTTAGGGTTAACGGGCTGGAGCAGCTGGTCAAAATGTTCGAAGCAGCAGGCGAGAGACACGGAGACGAGTTTCTATGGGGAGACGAGGTGGAGTACATGCTCGTCAGGATTGACGACGACACAGTGAGACTGGCCATTGACGAAGACGACATGCTCGACAGGCTGTCCGAAGAAGGAGTGTCTGCCGCGAAGTGCGAGGAGAACAACGTTTCGTTCCACCCAGAGTACGGCAGATACATGATAGAAGCCACGCCTGCTAGACCGTACGACGGAACGAAACTGCAGGACTACGAGCACGTTGAGAGCAACATGCAAGTGCGCAGGGAGATCGTCCGGGGCGAGGTCAAGGACAGCAAAGTGGTTCCACTGACATATACATCCTTCCCACGCATGGGATGTGGTGTGTTCACCTATCCACCGGCCAAGGCGGACGGATCTGCCTCGAAGAGCTTGTTTCTACCAGACGAGATCATCAACAGACACGTCCGTTTCCCAACCCTGACGGCCAACATAAGGAGGAGAAGAGACTGCAAAGTGGAAATCAATATCCCGCTGTACAAAGACACAAACACAAGGCCAGATTCCGAAGTGGACCCCACGATACCTCACCGCGACCTGTTTCCACACTACGACAACGAGGCGTTCGAGGGAGCTGCTAAGCCGGGATGCATATACATGGACTCAATGGGATTCGGAATGGGATCCTCGTGCTTGCAGGTTACTATGCAGGCCCCAGATCTCGCGGGTGCTCGTTACCTGTACGATTCTCTGGTGAACATTGCTCCTCTCACTCTTGCACTTACCGCTGCTGCACCCATTTTCCGTGGGTTTTTGGCTGGCCAGGATGTCAGATGGAACGTCATAGCGAACAGCGTTGACGATAGAACACCATACGAGCGCAGTGAGCAGCCGCTGCCAGGACACTCTGAGCGTGGAGCCACAAGACCAGATGCAGAGTTGCAGAGAATACCAAAATCCAGATACGAGTCTGTGAGTCAGTACCTCGGAGACTTGAGCGATGGCAAATTCACATTCTTTGACAAGTCTTTCAACGATATCGAAGCACCCATCAACGAAAAGGCGTACGCACGTCTGGTTTCTGTTGGTTTCGATGCCACCATGGCCCGTCATTTCGCACATCTATACATCCGCGATCCCATAGTTATCTTCAATGAGAGAATACACCAGGACAACAACGTCGAAACAGATCACTTCGAGAACATCCAGTCCACAAACTGGCAGAGTTTGAGATTCAAACCACCAACTCAGATGGCCACGCCCGACAACAAGTCTACTCCGGGCTGGAGAGTTGAGCTTCGTCCAATGGAGATCTCGCTTACCGATTTCGAGAATGCTGCATTCGCCAACTTCTCCGTTTTGCTGGCACAGGCCATCCTCAAGTACAGGCCAAACTTCTACCTTCCTATATCTCTGGTGGATGACAACATGCGCACCGCACACACCGTTGACGCATGCACCGCGGCCAAGTTCAGCATCAGAACCAACATCGACGCTGGTGGGGCAGCTGTTGTCGAGCAGTTGTCGCTGGGTGAGATCTTCCAAGGCACGGAATCTTTCGTTGGACTCGTGCCTCTCGTCAAGAGATTTTTCACCGAGACTTTTGGCACTCTGTCCGGCAAGATGTCGCTGTACATCAAGTTTGTCGAGTTCAGAGCAAGCGGAAAGATCCTAACGACCGCCAGGTACATCAGGAACCTTGTCCTCAACCACCCAGATTACAAACACGATAGTGTCGTTTCGGAAAGGATCACCTACGATTTGACCAAGAAGGTTGTTTCCCTCACCAACTACGATCATGCCACAGTCATAGACTTCTTTGGACAAGAGATCGGTCAGGAACTGATACATCTCAACTCAAAATAGACATTTTCCCTACACAAGTCATAATAATTTTACAAATTCCTCTAGCATTTGGTAGTACATAGCGATAGACACACACTCATGGTGGACGAGAAACAGCACGAGAACAGAGTGCTGAAGAAGAGCTCCGGGCTCTGGAAGCAGTTGCCCCGTATCTCACTGCAGCATAGGGTATCGTCTCCCCACAGAGAGCACCAGTACTCGTGGCATTCGCTTTCCTCCCTCCTGTATCTTCCGTGCTCGGCAACGTAGCGAGCCTGTTCCTCTTCTCTCCTCTTTTGGTTCTCTGTCTTGCTGTTCTGGAATTCTTCTTCGCGTTTGTCCTCATACGTGGGTTCCTCCAGCACAGTCGGCTGGGATTTCACTGTTGCCACCGCAGATGTTTCCCCAACAGTGTGGGCATCGTCCTGTATCGTATCGTCAGCCGGTGCCGTATCTGTGTTTTCGTCGGTCAAATGCGACACCGCGTCCTCAAACTCGGACGATCGCGTCGATGTCTGCAAAGATGTGGCTATAGACTCCGTCCTCTCTAATTCTGCATCCGACCCGGCCATATTCGCGGGTTGTGTCAGGGTTGACGGAAGGATGGACTTCCAAGATCCCGGGATGAGGAGGCACTGGATTTTTCCAGGAAGGGCATCTCTGTCTCTCACACCTGCCATTCTCTCGCATTACATCTACGCATTATATCGTACAGGATGTCGTTATTTCTTCGTGTACTGCTTCTGCTCGGCCAGCGAATTGGCAGTACCCCAGGCCATGTCTTTCGAGGAGTATCTGGTCGGCGGAACAGCAAAAGGTAGCCGCACCGGCACAACTTTTTCGTCGTGAGTGGTGTCGGTCTTGTACGCCGGAACCAGGGGCTTCTCACCAAACTGGGATGCACAAATCAAGATGCCCACCTCGAAAGACTGCACTTTGACGTGGTGCACCAGATCCTCTGGAGTGACCGACTTGTCTGGACACCCCCATGCGTGTTTGGAGAGATTCGAGCTCGTCATGAGGACCCACTTGAGGGTTTTGTAGTTATCGTCACTCGCAAGGTATGTCTTGCAGTGGGGAGGAATGCGGCTTCTGTCGGTGTCGGCGGTCTCTGATACCCATCTGTGGAAAGCCCTGTTGAGCGCCTTCCTGTGCTCGGGCATGCCTTTGTTGAAGTAACGCGGGTACGGTTGGAAAATTATAGCAGCACCCGCATACTCTCCAGCCGCAGACTGCTCGACTTCATCCTCCGTAGGGAACACAACGACCGACTCGTAGTTGTCTGACTTGCAGGAGTTGAACACGGACATTGCACCCGGGTCTCTCAGAGGGAAACGCGAGCCGTTCACCATCGGTGCGAGCAAGTGCAGAAAGATGTTTCTAGAGTCCTCATATGGGCTGGCGATGGTGGATACCTGGGCCAGGAACTTCATGTGTGTGTCGTGGTTGCTCGGTATCAGATCCCGATCTCGCATCACCTGGTACAGTTTCGCGTACCCAGACACGTCCTCTGATGGATGCTCGAGGTCAAGAGTGTACTCTCCCGGGGAAGACGTTATCAGATCCGCCGTGATCCCCGAAAAATCGTACCCTTGCAGCGTGTCACTGAGCTGATCCATCCCAGGCAGCTTGTAACTCTTCAGATACCGCGTCATATCTCTCTTGAAGCGGTTGGATCCCGTGCCCTTGCGCATAACAGGGCTCCTCCACAGCATCTGGGCGTTGAAATTGAACTGCGCGTGTGTCAGATTTGCCGTATGCACGATGATCTGGGCTGAACCGTCTCTGAAAAAGTTCACCATCATCTTGGAGTGGTGTGTTCCGTACCTCGCCAGCTTCACGTCGCATGTCGATATATTCAGCTGCCGGAACAGTTCGGTATCAACCACGAGGTACTTGAGACTGGTCACAAGACACACCTCGCAGCGACCCAGGTTCTGACCCATTGAGTCAAGCAGATACTCCATGTCTATCTGGAAGTTGAACTGGTATGTTTTGGTGAGGTTCGGATCGGACACAATGTCGCTGAAGTTGACGCAATCGCGGTTGTCATCTGGTCCCACAAGCTCGGTGGCAAACAGCGAGATTGGTGACGCGGTAGCAGGCCTCTTCTGTCTCTTGGAAGGTGGGGGGACAACCTCTACCACTTCCTCGTCTTCATCGCTGTCCAAGACTATCACGTCATGTTTGGGACGCGTCCAGTGTGATGCAGCTGCCCTCGCAGCGTCGGATCTGTCCATTCTTAGTGACCTTGGGTCCGGTCAGGTGGCAAAGAAGGCGTATCTTTTTTGGTTTCAAGAGAAACGTGATTACATAACCTTTTTGGTTTCAAGAAGAACGTAATTACATAATCCTCTTTTTTCTTACGATGAAAATTTGGCACCTGAAAATTTGATGATTTGGTAGAATTACAAAATTAGGAAGCACCAGGTACAAAGAGTAACTTCAGTTGACGATACGCTTAGTAGAGTCTGTAGGCTGGACCCATGGTGGACTTGATCACAAGGGATCCAACGTTCTGCCAGTTCTTCTTAAGAAGAGAGACAAGGAAGTTGGCGGCCATCATGATCTGGTTGGTGAGAACATCCGAGTCCATGTCAACGTTACCAACGGCAACAGCAAGACAGAGAACCTTCTTAAGCTGGAACTTGATGGTGGACTTGACATCCTGAACCTTGGCGTAGAGGTCGTCGTTGTGGGAGACTGGAGTTGGGAACTTACCGGCCTTGGAAAGCTGAGGACCCAAGAGTCTTGGAACCTGCTTGATGAGAACATCGGAAGCAATGAAGGCGTTGTACTTCTTGGCAAGCTTCTTGATGAGCTTCTTGTTCTTGTTCAACTTCTTCAAGTCATCGACGGACATGGCGTCAACACCAAGAGACTTGGCTCTGTCAACGTCAAAAGCATCACCAAAAATACAGATGGTCATGTTTGGTCTTGGAACCTGAGGAAGCTTCAAGGTACCAGAGAAACGCTTGTCTCTCTGTGGGTCGTAGTTCTTAAGACCAACCTGGAGCTCAACGGTCTCCAAGAAGTTTCTCTTCTTGGTCTCGTTGGCGTGCTTGAGCAGCTCCTGAACGTGCTCACGAACCTGGGATGTAGAAATCTTGGACATGTTTCTAAAATTCGTCTCCCTAACAGAAAAAACTTGTAGGTAATACCAAAATAGGTCTGATTCGACGTGGATGGGGAAAGAGAAAAGGAAGAGGAGGGTAGAGAGGGAGCGAGTGTGTCTGAACAGCTTTTGTGAAAAGTTTCTTCACCCTCTCAGCCCTCTGCCACATCACGTGATGTATATGAGGGCTCCTGAGTGTGCGGCTACATGTTGGGTTTTTCCACTATAATGGGGGATCCAAGGGGAAGGGCGCCTCCTGTGTGCACGTCTTTAATTGAACTCGTCGAGCGGGTAAAACAAGGTACGATAGATGCTGGGGCTCACCATACAGCCGCCCACGCTTGGTGTGAGGTGTGGGTATCTCGCACCGATCGTGTTCGCGAGGACTTACGCGCGTTCCAAGTCCTCCAAGCTGTGGCTTGATAGGAAGAACAGAGATCCTTACACGCGAGAAGCCAAACTTTTGAATCTCAAGAGCAGGGCAGCGTTCAAGCTCTTACAAATAGACGCCAAGTTTCATCTGTTTGAGAAGGATCAGCACGTTGTGGATCTGGGATACGCGCCTGGAGCGTGGTCTCAGGTCGCGTACGAGAAGACAAACGGAGTCGTGCTAGGTGTTGATATCCTGCCGTGCCTCCCACCGCCGGGTGTTTCGTCGATTCAGGGTAACATACTCTCGCGTGCGACACAGGACCGTATCAGGCTACACTTCAACACGAACAGCGCGAAGAAAAGACAGACCAAGGTCATTGTGGGCGATGATGAGGTGGCCGCGTCTGAGATACCCACAGAATCCTACCTCGAGAAAGAGATGAAGTCAGACGAAGAAGGTAACGTTGAGAACGAGTTTCCTATAGATCTTGTGTTGAGTGACATGTGCGCACCCTTTATCAGAACGAGTGGGTTTTCGAGTATGACGACTAACATGCCGTATTTCAGGATGGCAAACACAACAGGTTTAGCGGTTCGTGACCACCAGATGAGCTTGGACCTGTGCGACGCAGCACTGATTCTCACAATTGATATGCTTCGCCCCGGTGGCTCTTTCGTGTGCAAGTTCTTCACGGGGGCAGAGGACAAGCTCCTACAGAGGAGGTTGGAGAGAGTGTTCACCAGAGTGGTGAGATTCAAACCCCCAGCGACGCGAGTAGAGTCCAAGGAGTGCTACTTCGTTTGCAAGGGTAAACGCCCAGATGTGGATAAACTGACTGTGTTCCAGTCTGCTTGATGATTGTAATGACCTCGCGTGTATATAGACAAAGACTTTATGATTTCTTTAGTGTGTTATTTGTTCTTATGTGAGTTTGTATCGGGTTACAGAATTCATGACCAACGGAGAATGTCTAAACGGTTCTTTCCTATTTCTACTGGTCCTCTTCGGCCTCAGGGGTCTCTTCGGCTTCATCATCATCCTCTTCTTCTTCTTCAGCCTCTGGCTCTGCAGCTGGTGCATCCTCGATATCAATGAGGTCACCGTTCGACTGAGGGAAGAGGGCAGAGTCGTCTTCAGGGCTGGTGATTCTCTCACCAAGAGACTTGTTGCCAGCCTCCTCGAGGTCCTTCTTCCACAATTTCACAGCCTCGTCAACGACAGACTTATCGCCGGTGTACGTGAGACCAAAGATGGCAGATTCTGGGAATCTCTTGGAGAACTGGAGCAACTTGATACAGCCAGTGACATCATTGGCAGCCCATAGAGCACTGAATGCAACGTTGTACTTACCCTGGGCAGTAGCTTCCTCACCTAACTTCTTCAGTTCATCCACCTGGTTCAACGAAGAGTACAACAACAACAGGGATTCAAGGTCCTTGGCCTTTTCGAAAGACTCAATGGCAAGCTTCAAGTTCCAGTTGGCAAGACAGGTGTCACCCAACTGTTTCCACTTGTGATCTGTGCCAGACAAGCTAGCAATCTCGTATGCCTTCTGCAAGTCCAGAGTCTCAATGGCCAACTCGAATTTCTGTTCGTTATCATTAGTGATCTCCAGAGCCAATTCTCTGTAACCCTGCTTCTCCAAGAATCTGGCAACCTTGGTTCTCTCGGCCTCCTCAATGTTTTCGAGGAGCTCGGCCGCCTGCTCCATGTCACCTCTTAGCACCACGGTCTGGTACTCCAACACGTTCTGAGAAACGTGGTACGACACAACGTTGAAGTCCTTGTCGGTAACATACACCTTGTTGTCTCTCGAGAGGTACCCAAGCAAGTACATGGGCTTGTCAAAGTGTGCAATGTTGTTTATCGACCCACCGACAAGGTAGTTGAGTCTGTTGGTAGACGACGTGTAAATGAACACATCACCAACCCACTTACCGCTGGTAACAGTCTCATTCACGTCGTATAGAACGTCAAAGGCGCCTTCGCATCCATCTTCCTCGTCGATGCTGCCGTTCTCCAAATTCTCGGCAAAGACATCCTTGTTGAATCTGAGAGCGTATATAGTCTCAGAAGAGACTATCAGGACAAGCTCGCCAGAGTCGGACCAGATAACGTCAAGGGCCTCGACGTCAACTCTCTGCACAAGGGCAGACGACTCCCAGTCGTAGAAGGAAACAAATCCCTCAGACTTCACAGCCAGGAGAGATCCCCCAAAAATCTTATCGGCAGAATACACCAAGTCCAAAGCACCAGAGGTCTTTTCCTTGAAGTTCTTGAATATCTTGACGGATGTGGTAGACTCTCTAACAGCGAACAAATTAGAATCCTGAGCCCACACGAAATCCAAGGCACTGCCGTAAGCCTTATTTCTCCATGCCAGAGCAGTGTAGATGATGTACTCACCATCACCGGTGACGGTGGCAAATCTACCATTAGGAGAGTGCTCGAGAGTGCTGGGGAAAACCTCGGTGGAACCCATCTCCTTCACGGCGAGAGGAAGAACTTCACCGTCTTCGATCTCAGCATCGGATGTCTTGATGGCAGTGGTATACACGTCAGAGTGCTTGGACCAGATGATCTTACCAGAAGGATCCATGGAGACGGCTGGCTTATCATCACCGAGTTTCAACACGACGTGACCAGAATCGAAACCAACTGCAATCAGGTTGGTACCCTTCTTGGCAGCGACACACCATGCACGCTCCATGTTGTAGTGCAATGTCTTCTCGAGCTTGTAGGTGTTGGCGTTCCAGACGTTGATGGAGGCATCCTCAGAACCGGAAATGATCAGAGGGAGCTCTGGGTGGAAAACGGCGAAGGACACATTGGAGAGGTGACCTTCGAGCGTAGCCACACATGCCTTGGTCTGGTAATCCCAAATCTTGATAGTCCTGTCATCGGAGGCTGTGATGAGGTATGGTTTATCGCTCTGTGGGTAGTACTCAACGTAGTTCACACCTTTACTCTCGTGAGCCATCAGTGTGAAGTTGGGCACTGGCGAGCCAAGAGACCAAATCTTCACAGTTCTGTCCAAGCAAGCGGAAGCAAAGGTGTTCAGGTCCTTAGGGTTGAACGCGAGAGACATGATGTAGTGCTGGTGGCCCTCGAAGATCTGCTCCATCTTCCAGTTGTTCTCCCAGTTCCACAGCTTGATTGTCATATCGTCAGACGAGGTGAGGACGTATGGTCTGGTTGGGTGAACGGCGATCGATCTGATGTAGTCTGGGTGGGCCTCGAACTGGGCAACCTTCTCGCCCGTGTTGTAGTTGTAGACTCTGACCTGGAAGTCGTCCGAGCCGACGATGATCCAATTCTTTCTGGCGATGAACTTACCGGCTCTGACTGGCACGTTTGTCACGTCAATGGTCTTCACCTTGATAGACGTCTCGTACGACCATATCTCAATCTTACCACTGTAGAGGGTGGTAAGCACCCACGGTTCGGTGGGGTGGAGATCAATCCCCTTGACACGGTCCGAGTGCGCGGAAAACTGTTTCTGGTGGAATCGGTTAGTAAATCAAATCGCCCTGGTTGTTGTTGTTGTCTCTATCAGCTGTGGCCGTCGGTCGATTGTCTGCAGCTGACAATGGCCAGAATCGCCACAGCATATGAGCGACAGGCAGTTGGACATACCGTAATATCCAATCTCATGGCGGATGTAATGGATGGACTTGGGTGTAAACAAGCTTGTGGGAGATTAACAGCCTGCGTGTCCTGTTTTGTGGATCAGCGAAAGTCGGTAAGCCAGGCAGTTTTGGGTAGGTACACGCCACAGTAAATCTGGGAACATGCGGAACACCTGGAATCGATTTAGATAGACCACGTAGACCACGACGCCATAGCACCAAGCTCCTAAGAATACTTTCGGTACAGCAAAGAACAGATAAAAATGTGGATTTTCGAGTGGTGTAAGTAGCCTGCTGCCAGTGTGATCGATTTCGCGACCCCGATTGGTTGGATCGGACCCGGCTTCCAAGGGGGGGATCGTACGTTGCCATGACACAGTACTAACGAGAAACGAATCAGTCCAAGACGTTCTTGCATCCCTCGGTTTGTGGAACAAGCACGCCAAGCTGTTGTTCCTTGGTCTCGACAATGCCGGTAAGACCACCCTTTTGCACATGTTGAAGAACGACAGACTTGCCACTTTACAACCAACTTTGCATCCCACCTCCGAGGAGCTGGCAATTGGCTCTGTCCGTTTCACAACCTTTGATCTCGGTGGCCACCAGCAGGCCAGAAGATTGTGGAGAGACTACTTCCCAGAGGTCGACGGTATCGTCTTCCTTGTCGACGCTGCCGACTCTGAAAGATTCCAGGAATCCAAGGCCGAGCTCGATGCTCTTTTCCAGATCGAAGAGCTCAGCCATGTTCCTTTCCTCATCTTGGGTAACAAGATCGACTCCCCAAGAGCTGTGTCCGAGAGTGAGTTGAGAAACGCCCTTGGTCTCTTTGGAACCACCGGTAAGGGCACCGTCAAGCTCGAGAAGAACATCAGACCAATTGAGGTGTTCATGTGCTCTGTTGTCATGAGACAGGGTTACGGAGAGGGTTTCAGATGGTTGTCCCAGTACGTTTGATCTTTTTGTCGCCTTTGTGTAATTTTCGAGGTTTACTCTTTTCTAAGTCTCTTAATGAAATATGGCTGTATGCCTAGATATCTATGTACGTACGTTCAGGATCTTCTCTTCTTGGAAGATCCAAATGCATCGCCAGAGCTGGCACCGAGACCTCTCTTCTGTCCGTTTTTGGCAAAGTACTCCTTTTTGCGCTCACGTTCCTTCTCCTTTCTGAACTCATCCTGCTTGGTTATCTTCTTGATTCTCTCCTGGTTCTTCTCGTGCTTCTTCTCGCGGTTCTTCTTCTCCTTTGCGTTCTTGATGGTCGACAGCGTCTGGATCACTCTTCTGGCGTCCTTCTCCTCGCCGTTCAAGATCACAGCTCTCTTCTGCATGTATGTCTTCTTGTTCTGTGGCTTCATGGCCGAAATCTGAGACTTGAATGGCAACTGAGCCTGCAAAGTCTTGGACACCTTCAGTGGGTTGAAGTGTCTCTCGACTCTCTCAACCTTCCTGTATGCACTGTCGGCATTCATAGGTGTGGGCAAGTTCTGTTCCGCGCGGATCTGGCCGGTGAGTCTCATACCGCTCCACTCAGACTTATCCTGGAGAAGCAACGATGTGACTGGGTTGTAGAACTTTCTCACCTGTACAGGGTACCATGTTCTCATGATCACAACATCAGACATGAGGATCTTGTCTTCGAACGTGGCACGGAAGTGTCCTTCAGGCTTGGACAGAGCACGCTTTATCTCACCTCTGATACCAGAAACGGTTTTGATTGAAGCACCCTCAAACTTTGCCACTTCAAGCGCGGTGTTGAACATATCCTTGATGAAAGCGGTGTTTCTGAAAATCTTGTATGGGTAACCAACAAGCTTAAGCTTCTTCACAATCTCAACATTGGCATCCAGGTCCTCAACAATACCGGTGGCTGCAATCCGGAAACCATTGGTAGCCTGACTGTTAGCAACCTTCTGGACACCGCAAAACGTGGTATTTGGAGCAACAAGCGGACCGTAAAAGGTGGCGAAGCAGTACGCGTGTTCCGGGGTGTACTTGAGCATTCTGCTTCTGGTACGCGAATCTGTGGTGGTGTAGATGGGCAAGGTTTGGAACCTTCTCCAACCGAGGGAGAGCACAAGAGGGTCATTGGACTTGAGAATCTTCTTGTGCCATCTGTGTCTTCTGATTCTGACGTTAAGGTATCCGAAACGTTCCTCAGTCTGAAGCAGACCACCAATCACTATAGGGAAGCGTGGGTCGAAGTTCTCGATGAACTCCATAGGCAACTTCTCAAACGTGATCCTGACATAAGAACCAGCTCTGAAACCTTCGATTCTGGCACGCTCCTTGTCGTCTAGAGAGTCAAACTCAGCCTTGTTGATCTCGTTCTGTTTGGCCATCTTGGCCTTCTGTAGTTCGTACCATGTTTCCTCCTCTCCCTGTGGATCATCCTTACCCAATTCACCCTCCTCTTCCTCGAACTGTTGTCTCAGCTTCTCCTTCTTCTTGGCGTTCATCTCACGAAGCTCTTCAACAGTGTAGTTCTCCTCCTTGGGTGGACCAGCCTCGGCCTCCTCTTCGGCATCGAAATCCGCAAAGTCGTCACCCGAGTTCTCTGCCTCTTCGTCGCTGCCATCGGAACCGTCCGAGTCTTCGCCCGACCCTGAAGCTTCAGAGTTGTTTTCTTCGTCTTCAAGGTCCTCAAAGTCACCGTAGACGTTTCCCTCTTCATCCTCTTCGGCCTCGTCGTCGAGTCTCTGTCTAGGAGTCTTCATGAAACGGGATCTGATAGCCTTGACGTGTTCAGCGGACCACTTCTCTTGAAGCTGTTCAAAAGATCCAAGGGCCAACTTGGTGTCTGTCTCGGCATCATCCTTGTGGTCGTCCTTTTTCTGGAAGAAATCTTCTCCATCGTCTTCGATGTCCTCAGAGTCAGAACCAGATGCATCCTCTTCCTGCTTCCACCTTCTGATAACGTCTTCAGGGTCGATATTGTTGAGATAAATGAGCTTGTTGATATCCCAAATCTTTTTGACCTTATTCTGGGTCAATTTGGCACCAATCTTCTGCCACTTGGTCTCACTCTCGTCGAATGCGTCGAAGTCTTCGCCTATCTCAGACTCTGAGGCGTACTGGAGTTCCTCGTCGCCAACGTTGTACTTGTCGTCAAAGTCAAAGTCAACAACCTGACGCTTGGCATATCCTTCCTCTTCATCTTCGAGACCCTCGTCATCCTCATCATCATCATCATCGCCATCATTGAGCTCGGTGATCTTACCAAGCCCTGCTCCGTGCACCTTGGCATTTCTCAACGAGGTTCTACCACGGTCACCGTTGTCCTCTTCTTCTTCTTCTTCCTCGGACTCGACGTCATTGAGAGCCTTGGAAGAACTGAAGAGCTGGAGACCGGAGTTGGCAATGATGTTCTCGTCCATAGTCTTGGATGCGGCCTGGAGCTCAGTGACCATCTTTTCACCTGGACCAAGGGGCTCGCCATCAGCTTTGAAAGACTCTTGTTTGCCAATATCAATGTAGACGGCATCTTTGTCGATAAGCAGACCGTGTGCGTCGGACATTGGGGCATATATGATCTTCTGCTTGTCCTCGAGTCTCTTTCTGCGGCCCCTCCTGGCTGGAGCAGCCTCACCGTTGGCAGCAGCAGCCTTCTCGGCCTCCCTTTCGATCTCTTCGAGTCTCTGTTCGAAGTATGGCGTAGGACAGGGATCTGGCAGCTTCTCAACGGCAGAGATGTTGTAGTCACCAACACCTGCTATGTGGACTTTGGAGTTCTGCGAGAGAGGGGTACCATGGAGGTAACCGTACACTGCGATTTTTCTGTCAACCTTTGGGTTCTGCTCTATGAGAAGAGGGTGAGTCAGATCAACCACTCTGTCTGCGAGCATGTACGGATGTTCGTTTCTCCACTTGAGGGGTCTGAACTTCATGACCGAGATGAACCTTGTCAGGTTGAGGATCTCTCTGTCCGGGTATCTGCCGTTGATGACACCGGAGAGATAGAACAGCTTGGCACCTTGGTAGACTTCGGTCCAGAACCTCTGCTTGAGTCTCTTCTTGGAAGCTCTGAGGGTGGACTGCGACTTGAACAGGTCCAGGTGGGTCGTCACACCCAAAACACGCGGCATACCGTGGTGCTGGAGGATGTTGAGGAACTCCATGGTCTCCATCTCGAAGCCAAAGTTTCCATCCATGAGCATCAGAACGAGATCGGCAATCTTGGCGATGTCAATCATGGAGTTGAGGTCGTTTCCAACCTCGATGAAGGTGAGTCTTCTGCGCTTTCCGCTCACGATGGTCACTGGGCCTTTGATCTCGGACAGAGTTGTCTTGGTCATCCTCCTCACCAGCGACTTGATCAGCGTGGTCTTACCCGTGCCTGGTGGGCCCACCACCGCAATTATGACAGGTGGAGGGTCATCGTCGGGGGTCCTGTCCACCATGGGAACGTGCAACTTCTTCTCGTTCAGATCAGACGTTCTCATCTGTTGTTTCTGGAGCTTACCAGGTGCAGCCACCGCAAACGCCTTGGCATTGTGTCCCTGCGAGTGCAGCTTCTTCTTGGCACCCACGCGGGTGCTCCCGCCTCTGTGGGACTTATTGCTCTGTTGAGTCTCCATAGATAGCGCTTGTTAACCCGTAAGTGCTTGAGCGTTAACACAGACGAAGCCCGCATTTTTTTTCTAAAATTTTTTTCCGGAGCCTCATCGTGGTCGTGTGTCAAGCAGGCAGGTGCTTCGTAACCTGGCAACGCCGCAGGAGGACGATCTTTTCCTGGAAGAGGCGGGATGCGATGGAGGCTCCGTTAGCCTTTCGCTTGTTGTTCTTGTTTCTTTGGCCCTTTCCTGGAACTGTTCCTCCTTCCGGCTTCATAATCTGGATAGCGTGACGCTGCCGATAAAAATACAGAGACAAAATGGGGTCCGTGACCGAGATGCCCCCGCGTGCTGGGCCGCTCCCCGAGATACAGAAGAGCAAGGCGCAGGAGCAGGAAACGATCCAGAGCGTGGATGTGGACGCGGTTTTGGCCCGCGTCAGTCTCACGATGGACGCAAACGACGTATCTCCCATAGAGGCGCTGGCTCTGCTGTGTCGCAGCATCAGAAACCTGCAAACGCTGTACCGGCTCTCGACGTCGGACTCCGTGGATGTGAAGACCCTGGTGTTCGGAGACTACGCAGCGCCCTTGAAGGTGCCCAAGCGCCGCCGGTCCTCTCAGTCTGCAGACATACTGCGGAGCCTCTCTACAGAGCTGGAACTGCCGATCCGCAAGTCCTCAAAGATAGAGTCCAACTTCGAAGTGCTGGAGGAGGTCGAGGACGTGAGCGAGACTGATGTTCCGACGCCCGCCTTGAGTGTGGCGTCGTACGAGTACTCGGGAGTCGAATCGAAACTGGCGAAAGCGCTCGTGAAACGGTTCTATCTCAAGGCTCTGCCGTCGCTCTCGCTGGAGTCGTATCTGGAGCGCATCAACCACTACACAAAGCCAGGGTCCTCGGTGTACATTGCATCGTCGCTGTACTTCTTCAACGTTGCTCTCGGTCTCAAGACGACGACAGTCGGGTTCTCCGACGATGAGGTTGACGGTCTGAGGACGATACCACACATTCTACCCGTTGCACCCTCCGGTGCACTGGAGATGATCCCCATCGAGGACCTGAACGTCTTCCGTCTTGTGCTCACGGTGATACGCACCGCCTCGAAACTGATAGAGGATAAGAACTACAAACAGCAGTATTACTGCAAGATATGCGGTTTACAGAACAAAGAGGAGTTGTTCAGACTGGAACTAGGGTTCCTGTTCTTGATCAACTTCAACCTGATGGTTAACGAAAACGTGCTGGTGCGACACCTTGTGCGCCTGAAAGTGTTCGACGAGAACATGAAGCGTTACGAGCAGACGAATGGCAAACTTTGAAATGTTGTTTTTTAGATAAAAAAAAAATATGAACGCAACCAAGAAAATAAACAATAGGAACAACTAGTGTACAGACATCAGGTGAAAAACAGAGAGATGTTGGGTGAAAAATGGCATGGCACAGAGATCAGATATACGTGTACTTGCTTCTGGAAGCCTGACTGTTCAAAGACTCGGGGTAACTTGGAGAATTCGTTATGCCCGAATGACCACCGTAAACTTCGCCTGGGGTTATTGGTTTTGTATTGGCGATGTTCGTGCTGCTTCCGTAGGGACTTTCATAATCGCCTTGGAATGGACCCGATGAAACCATTGGTGTTGAAGATTCTGTCCTCTCGTGTCCCTTGAGCGAGAGTCCTCTCCTCAGATTGCTCGTGGATAGAGGCTCAACGGTATCATTGTCAGCACCTTTTTCATTAGTGCTGTCTGTTGTAGTTGACGAATCCTGCTGTTGTGTCTGTCTTGCTCTACCCCATGATTTACCGCGGGATAGCTTGTGGAACAGCCTTGCGCCAAACGACTCTTCGCCTGGCTCGAGATGAACCGGCTCATCCTCGTTGATGATCTGGTCCTCGCCAGGCTGGAGATCGTTCAGACGCATCATCTCACCTTCCCAGTTCTCCTGGTGATCCTTGGCAACGGCACCGAGCGCAAGCAGCTCACCAGCACCATCTGGAACAGGTTGCGAGACCTCTTGCTTGTTCTTGTTCCAGAAGGATCTCTGGAACGAGGTTCTGTCGTCCTTTGCCGGAGCGAATCTGGCATCTGGGTTCTTGGAGAACACAGCGATACACGAGTAGATGATGATAAACAAAAGAACAACGAGCGAGAACACGGCGTTCAGGATGAAGAAGATCAGACCCATGACTGCCGAGACGGCTGGAGGCTGGCCAAAAAGGTTGGAGAAGAAGAGGAAGAAGAAGGAGTTGAGGGTCATCACGACACACATCAAAATCGACAGGATGTTGATTGGCCTGTCAAAGTATGGTCTCACCCGGATCACGTAGACGGTGTATGCGAGATCGAGGATGAAGATGGCAAGAGCCTGTGTCATACCAGAACCCTGGGCAAGACCGACAAACAGAGCCTTAGCAAAGTGGTGGGCGATGGAAACGGCACCAAACCAGTACATGTTCGCAGAGTACATGGTGTAGAAGAAACCATAACGGTTCAAGACGCGTGGATCACCATACAGAATGGCAGCAGGGTTCTTGAACTGTTTGATGGACTTTCTACCAAACGACAGGGTTCTGTAACAGGCCCAGCCCAGAACACCGAGACACAATATCAAAAAGAGCACAGCTAGGATGATCACAGCGGCGGAATCGTGAACCGTGAACTCCCACAGCGAAAGAATGGTCAGCTGGGTGAAACCGATGTAGATGTATCTCTGCAAAACACCCTTCAAGATCAAGCTTGTATTCTGGGAGAAGGCGAGTCCTCTGTCTGGCTTGATCCACTTCATCTTACGCGCAAAGGCAAGAGATGTCTTGACTGTGACGAAGAATCCAACGACAACGTAACCGAACAGAACAAAGAACGTGAAACCGGTACACACGATACTGGTGGGTTCGATGTTGGCTTTGTATCCGACACGGTTGATACCTCTGAGAATCTTGATACTGGAAGTGCCTCTGAGAGAGTTGAGACCAACGTCTCTCTTGTCAATGTTCGAGCCTCCGTTGAAGTATTCATCGGAGTAATAGTCGGAGTCGTAGTCCAAAGGAGTGTAGAAGAACTTGGGGAAATACTGGGCGAGCAGGGAACCAACGTAAGAACGGTTCTTGACGTGGTACTTCACTGTGTCGATGGAACGCTGGACCAGAATCGAGACGGTCTCTGTGGTGAGGTACTGTGTGGGCGTGCCACCTGTGGCCTGGACATACCACCTGAAGATCTTCTGCATGAAGGTGACGCGGATCAGACCCATGGACCACGCAAGGTTCTCGGCCCATGCAACAGCGATGGGTGGGACCTCCTGCACGTGCAGCATACAGATGATCACGACACTCTGGAAGTATGTGAAGAGAGAAATGGCACTGGCAGAGATGTGGGAGGCGGAGTTGGAGTTTCCAAAGCCAGAAAGAACGGCCGAGACGAGCAGACCGATACCTGCAATACAGGCGGTGACCCACTTGACAGCGGTGTGGGACACAGTCTTTCCGTTGTTGAAGGCGGCCTGAATGCAGGCGAGTTCAGTTCCCGTGTAGTTCAGGACCCTGACACGTACCTGGGCGTCAAGGTTGGGGAAGGTGTACGCGATGCCGGGAATCATGTCGATGTAGTGTTTTGAGATGTACGTGATCGAGTCGATCTCGATGACACCCGGGTAGATCGGACAGAACTGCTTCCAGCCGATCGTGCACATGTCCACCTTCTCGGTGATGATCTTGAAGCCGTAGGCGTACACGTCGACCATAGCGATGATGTTACCGTTGACCTCAGAGTTGAGCGAGAGGTCGTACGTCAACGCGCGCGAGTCTGGGTCGAGCTCAACGTTGAAGTACGAGGGCGTGATCTGGCCTCCATCCATGCACGTAACAAGGGAGGTGGCGGATAGCTTTCTCGCCGAAGCCGTTGAGGCTATGAAGGAGAGTAGAATACCCAAAAATAAGAATCGCATGGGATCACGGGTTTATGCTGTTCGAATAAACTGAGCGGAGGTCAGCGGGTGGAAGTCAACGAGTGGTGTGTGTGTTCCCTTGGAGCTGTTTTAACGGAGAAAGGGGAGAAGAAAAGGTGGAAACAAAGTAAACAAGGTAAACAACACGCTGCCAAGGGGTAAAGAGAGGGGACGATCAAGACTGTGATCTGAATTTTCTTCCTCTTTTTCCTTGGCTAATGAGAGCTTCGCCTATATGTGCGTCGTGCTATAATCAAATCATAAAAAAAAGGCCACGCTCTAAAAATACACACGCTAAAAAAGCGCGGTTTACGTAAGCGAATAAAACGGGAAATGTGGAAAGCTGGAGAATTTCGGATAAAATCGTGGAGATGGGGGAGGCGATGGGGATGAAGGCGGGGATTCAAGACACCAAATCCAATAGCAATCGTGTGTGTATGACAGAACCTGTTCTGCGTCATGGGAAGAAAGCAATCTCCACAATGACGTAGGAGCAACCGAGATCTCCCCGGGTATATATAAGTCTCCAGCATCCCGTCCCTTCCTCCTCCACGTAAACCCAGCAAAATTATCAGACATGTCTAACATTTTCTTGGGATCAGACACAAAGGACAAGCCACAGGGCACTACCAACTTCGAAGGGGAGAACTGGAGCGACACCCCAAAAAGAGAGAAGAACCGCTTTGACGACGAAGACGAGGATTTCAACCGCGATATGGACGAGAACGTACGCAACAAGATGAGTGGATCCTACGACTCTGGCGTCAACAGGGGAGACGAAGAGTGGGGCAACAAGGAGGCCCAGGGATTTGATTCCTCCGGAACTAAGTAAGCGTCTATCGCCAGTAATGAATGAAAGATTGGTTTTATGGTTTTTTTGCTGTGCGGCGACATACTGTAGACACACTACGCATCTCTCGCGGAAAGAAGGAAAAAATGACTCTTCGCAGTTTTCTGCTCTGCTTCGGCCTATATAAATAGTGTGAATCTACCATTATCCAGATGTCGAGAACGCAAACCGAGGACATGGACAAGATCAAAGTTCTGCGGGTTGTGGACTCGGAGGTGCAGCTGAACGGGGCGCTTGTTCTGCTACAGGAGCTGTTCTGCGAGCTTGTCGAGACATTCACATACCGCATCGAGTCGAACCTTCTACTGGGGTGCATACACCTGCTGCGCAGACTCAAAGACATCAACGGCCTGAGCCACGAGCGCAAGCAGCAGGTTCTGGCGGACTCGCAACAGGTGGTATCGGAGATTTTCCACTGTGTGAGTCAACTGCCGAGGATGGCAGAGATGAGGAGCTTACCGTTCGGGCCGATACTAAGCGTTATTTGCCGGGACCCTTCAAAGAAAGAGAATCTCATCATGGAAATAACGCACATCCACAGCACGCTGCTGTGCAACACCACCAGCTACGCACACTACACCAGCCTCCAGGGCGATCTGGACCGGTCTGTTTCGCTGACCCTGGCGAGTACTCCGCACCCCACCGGTGTGCCGACCGTTGACACCATACTGCTGGACGAGGGCTTCGGCAGGTTCCACACAGAGAGAAAGCGCAGACTCAACTTGTACAATAGGCGGATATTCTAGCCACGAATATTTATGGCCAAAAAAAAGAAAAGGGATAGATTGAATAAGGACAGTGGTATCGGTGAAAAGTTCTGGCGGACGGTTCGGCTTAGAAAGCCGAGGACGGAAAGCCATCCCCATAGATAGGAAAGAACAACATACACGTACTAAAAAGAAACACCAAAACGTACAGCGCGCGCGCGTGCGTGAGATGACGATATCGCCCAGCCTCGAGAATAGAATCGACTGGAAGAAAATCGCACCAAAGCGCCGATGGGGTGAGTCAATGGCATAAGCGCCCTGCCTGCATGAGCCCTTCCCTAATTGATTTATAATCTACCTCAATCCGCTCTGTCTTCCTCTCCTCGCAGTTTATCGAGTAATTCCCGGCGATAAAATCGACAAGGTTCCACGCAAATGTGTACGCGGAGCAGCGGACTAACCAGCCCACGGGCGCAGATTGACGATATCCTGCCCTCTTTTGAGGTTGACAACTTTCTCATGTCGGGAACGCCACATTCGCCACCGATGTACTCCGAGTCCGAGTCGGAAACTGCCACGATGTACTCCGGAGACGCGATCTCGCACTCCGAAACGAGTGCCACCTCGGAGTCCGAGCCCAGCGCCCCCACAATGCCCTCCAACATATGGAGACACCTGCACGAGATGCCCGAGGTGAAGGCACCCGTGTCCATCTCGATCAGGATGACAAAGACCTTCCCGCAGCAGAACGTGCCGCCCGAGCTCGAGCACCCGCTGCGGGAGTATACGAGTTCCGAGTACGTGTTTGGATACGTCGTGGTGAAAAACGTGTCCGATAAGCCGGTCAAGTTTGACTCGTTCTTCGTCACGCTGGAAGGCCGCTCCAAAGTGGGCAACAAGACGATGACGTTTCTGCGCACAATCGACTCGCGCGCCTCCTGGACGCACGACAAGACGATGCTGCAGCCGTACGAGGGGGTCACATGCAGGCTGGTCGATCCCAACGACAAGACCCAGTACGGCTTCGGAGACGACCGCATCTTGCGGCCCAACCACTCCTACAAGAAGTTTTTTTCGTTCCGGTTCCCGGAGTACCTGGTGATCGAAACGCCAAAATTCACCGGCAACACTGACCAGCATATGTTGCCTCCACCCACGATCGGATTCCCATCTACAGAAAACGTCCAGATCAACCCGGCGCTGGGTTACGGTAGGCTTCCAGACGTCGGTTCCCCCTTCAAGTTCCACGATATGTCGCCAAGTGGCACATCCGTCTACTACACCGTCAACGCACGTATGTTTGGAAAGTTCGAGAACGGCAGGGGGAACAACATTCTGCAGCAGAAGGAGTTCTATCTCAAGTATGTGCCCACCACGCCCATGCGCTACATCCCTATGGCCAAGAACGAGATGAAGGTTGTGCTAGACCACGAAAAATTCTGGAAGGAGGATTCCTGGTGCCAGTTCAACAAGCTAGAGGACTCCATCAGGCGCAAAGTGGAGGAGATACAGGAGATGCATGCCCTGTGGAAGCTGAAGGTCCTCGACATAAAGGAAGTCGACGATCTGCCATTGGATGCAAATGCGATTGCACGCAAGAAGCAGCAGCAGCTGTACGTCGAGGACAAGAACAACGCATCGCAGTTCTCGTCTAACCAGAGTTCTACCATCAACGCTGCGCTTGTGCCCAAAAGGCTGCTCGGAAGTGCCACTTCCAGCGACTCGGTCATCTCCATCTCGCCGAACATTCCGGGCTCAGAGTATAACCCTGCAGGTCAGTTGTTCTTCAAGTATGCCCGTCCTAAGAATTTCAGCATCGAACTGCTCAATTTCCAAGGCGAGGAGGGACTGCCTTTCTCTGGTGGGCTTCCGTTTGACTTGGAGTACACACCAAGCAAGAGCGATATGCTTCCTCCCAAGGTCGATTTTCTGGAAGTTCGTCTTCTCGTTTTCTCGTCTAGTGTCGAGAAACCTGCGTGCATGGAGTTTGACTCTTTGTTTGCAGGTATGCCACCCGCCAAGCTCACCGGGATAAGAAACCGGTTCCGAGAATACTCCAGAATTCTCCAAGAGATCACCACTGACCTCGCTTCTGAGTCTGCGGAAGTGCGCTCGAGACTAAGTCCACCGTCTTATCTCTTAAGACAGTGTCAGTCATTTGTAGAGCTATACTTCTACCAAAGACCAATGCTGTTGTACAAGCAGAAACATCTCGACGTGTCGTGGAGTAAGAGCCACGGTTCATACAAAGGACACTGCGAGATTCCATCTGTTCTACACTCTATTGAGAAGTTGCACAAGAGCATTGCGGGTCTCAACTTGGTTCCATCCTTCCAGAGTTTCTTCGTTTCGAGAACGTATGCACTAGAGGTATCGTTCAAGTTCGCAGGTTATAAGAATAGAGAAACACTTCTCATTCCAACCGATTTCCTGCGTTGATTTTATGTACTTTTTTTTTCAGTTTTGCGCTCACAATACACCGTCTATTCCAAATACCTTAGTAATGTAGATCTTGGTTTGAGAAGCGGACTCCGAAAAAGAGACCCTGTTGATTCGAGGTCTGTGACTCATTCCGCCGCATTCAGATCGCCTCCGAAAATGCAGGTCCCTGATCCACGCGTCACATGAACTCTATTCGCGCCAAATTCCAAGAGCAACGCGGGAGTTTCCGAAAAAGAACACAGGTAGAGCCACGCGAAAAGTTCTGACTCACCTCAAGCGAAGTAAAATCCGCACCATAACGCGTGCATGATGAGTAACACAGGCGGCAAAATATTTTCTTGGTAAGCAATAAATTTGCATTCACAACGGCTTATTATATATAATGGGGATATTCTGACAGACATAGGTATCAACAGTGCAATTGAGCTGAGATCGAGGCACTTAAATGGACGCAACAGCTTGCACAACACGCGAAACGTGTAGTTGTCATTCGAGTATCCTGGACGATGACTTGCCTAGTTTTGAGGAATACCAGTGGCTGACACGCGGAAGCGACGAAGATGGTGCCGATCACAGCGAATCAGCTTTGGAACGCGATTACACACCACCTCCGAGTTACTCGGATGTCGGAAGACCCAGCATATCGAGCGCGGCGACCTCATATGCGTCAAACCTCAAAAGTTTCGATGCTGAGATTACCGCGTCCATTTCGATAAAAATCAAGCTTGAGCAGCCGGGGTTGCGGAAGCGATATACAAACGGAGAGTACGTGCTGGGACGAGTCACGGTGACAAACACCTCGGATACTCCAACCCCGTTCCACCATTTCAAAGTGTCGCTTGAAGGGGTCTCCAAAGTCGGATCCAAGAGAATAATGTTCCTGAAGATGGTGGATGCCAGAGCATCATGCATCAAAGGTGGATACGTCAAGGATGTTTACGAAGATGGCACAATACTGGAAGACGGAACGACATATGGCTTCCCGGAGGACCACCTGCTGTTGCCCAAAATCACATACAACAAGTTTTTCGTATTCCGATTCCCCACACAACTGCTGGCATACATGCCGTCACATGAGGGCTCCACTCAATCGTACATGCTACCGCCGCCCACGTACGGGTATCCCTCTCTCGAAGACGTGGTAGTATCGCCCGAGCTGGGATACGGAAGACTTCCTGAGACGGGGTCACCTTTCCGCTTTCACGACATGGTTCCCGGGGGTAACTCTGTGTTTTATACCATCAACGCGCGGATGTTTGGGAAGCTAGAGAAGAACCTATATCTCATGAAAGGGAGAGAGCACCACTTACAGTTCATCCCATCCCCGCCAGAGGAACAATTGCCGCAAGACTCATGGAGCCAGTTTGAAAAGCTCGAGAAATCAATCAAAAGACAGGTCACCGAAGCCCAGGAAAAGTTTCAACTTTGGAAGTTGAAGGCTATGGACTTGTATGCCATCAAAAGCTTGCACCACGATACTAAGAAGCGAGCTCTCCAATACTGTCACACTCCATTGGTGACACCAGAGTACAATGACCATATCCAAACAGCACTAATACCTGCCAAGAAACTGTTCAAGTCCTCAAGGGCATCATCTTCGGTGCTCGTCATAAAGCCACAGGTCAAGTCTCTGCGCATGAAGTATAACTCACGCAATTTCGAGATAAAATCCAGCACTGAACAAGTTTACAGGGGACCCCTGGGTTTCGACCTGGAGATCACCACCGAGAAGTGTCCGCCACCACGGGTCGCACATGTGTCTACTCGGTTGCTCGTTGTGTCTTGCGAAACACAACAGATTGCCTGCATGGAGTTCGATACCTGGTTCTCTACAATGCATTGGGCGAAACTCGGAAAGATCATAATTGCCTTCGAAGAGTATACCCAGACATTGAAGAAAATTCAGAAAGGGCTTAAAGAAGCTCCGCTGGACGTTCAGGAAGTTCTCATGCCGGAAAAGCACCTCGTTCACGCGTGTGAGTCATTCAAGACGTTACGGATCACCAAACATCCACTACCTCTACTCAAGCACAAGAACCTTAAAGTGGATTGGGAAAAGAAAGGAAACACCTACAGCGGTACTTGTCAGATTCCATCGCTTGAAGAAGAGTTGGAGCCACCCAACAGATACATAAGTGGTCTCAATCTTGTGCCCTCTTTCCAGCACTTTTTGATCTCTAGGTCATATGCGCTCGAGGTGACTTTCAAGATGTCCGGATATAGCAACAAGGAGACTCTTCTTATTCCGCTGGATTTCGTCCTATAATTCTTACTCAATATATTATTATCCTTTTTCATTACAACAGAAACTATGTGGTAGGCAACATCATGCAAGAGACACACAAAAAGTTCAAAGGTCAAGCTTTTAAAAGGGAATAAATAAAGAAAAAAATGAAGAAAAAAGGTAATCGAAGAGAGCAAGTTGAAAAAAAGAGATAGAAGGTGTTTTGGTTGAACAGCAAAGAGGATAACGTGGGGTATAACTGTTTCAATGTGTGGTGACTTTTTTTTCTGGATGATTTTTTTGTGTTTTGTCTGACTTTTTTCTGGTTTTCTCTGGATCTATGGGCAAATTCTATTCTTCTTTGACGGAAGGATCTCTCTGTTCGTTTGGAAGAACCCACTTCTCCCATTCTGTCTTTCTTCTCACCTTCTTATCCTTGCCGCTTCCTATCAATTCCAACTGGGGATTCTGTCTTATGGCCTGTACGACCAAGTTGTGGTCTCCGTTGGCGAGACTCTTGACGCGTGAGAAATCCTCGATGAACTGAACGCGGACGTAACCTTCGGAATTCATGTGCTTGCGAAGATAGAAATCCTTGTACAGGTTGTCCGTCGAGAAGTAATAGTTGATCTGTTGGCCCAGCTGCGATACACGATCATTGACGAACGGAGCCGCTGGATACATCTGGACATAAGGGTTTGCGGCGTATGGACTCATGTACATCGATGGATCCATGTAGTTGACAGGAGGCATGCCATACTGTTGTGGGGGAACCATTCCTATGTTTTCAGGAGATGGAGAAGTCGTAGAAGAGGTTGAGGATGGAGACTCGGTATTGGATCTGGAGCCTCTTTTCGATTTGGGGCCCGGTGCAGGGATGGGCATGAACTGCGGATACTGGAAAGCAGCAGGCGACGCGGCGTATGGATTCATGGGGATGAAGGGGGCACCTGGGATCATGCCTCCCATATATGGCTGTGGAATGGCGGGTATACCATAGCTTGGGGAGTGAGAGTTTCTTCTGAAACCACCGTTGTTACCAGCGGCGCTGTTGTTTCTGTAAGCGTGGTGGCGTTGGCCGTTGTTTGGGTATGTTCCGCGGCGACCAGAGGCAGACCCGTTTCTTGCCACATAGGCTTGATCGGCATAGACGGGTTGTTCCAGTGGAGACTCGGACTGAGGCGTCGTCGACTCAGCAGGAGTCCCATCGGTCTTATCTTCGCTGGGAGGCACAACAGTCTCTTCGGCGGCAGCTGCGATTTCCTGCACCGCAGTGGTTATCTTATCGTTCTCGCCCTTGGTCTCTTCTGGGTCATCATCATGCTTTGCGTCTTCCTCGTCCTTGGGTTTCCTCGTCTTCTTGGGGTTCCTCTTTTTCGTGGAGTCGGACTTCGGGTTATTATTGTTGTTGCTACCCGTCTTCTTGCCCTTGGACTTGTTTGCGCTCTTCTTGGGAGCCGTGGGGGATGCAATGGCAATGTTTGCCTTGAGAGGAACCCACTTCTCCTTCCCACGCTTCACCACAGGAGGCACGGCTGAGGAGTCCTTCGTGATTTCTCTGATGTTCTCCTTGGCAGCCTGGTCGGCCGAAGACCACAGCTCCTTCTTGATGGGCGGGGTCTTGACATTGGATTGGATCGCAGAGGCTGGGCGCTGGGACCAGGGGTTCACCTCGGGTGGGGGAGCAGGTAGAAGTGTGGACATCTTGTTCTGTGTGGTCTCAGACATGCTTCTTCTGAAACAGGGGGCAGTGCAACCGGCAGGATCAACGGCTGATGTGGATGGATCGCTCTGGAGCGGGACGTTTCGGCCAGGAGCTCGGGTGACGATGAATGCCTGGAGCGATTGATGCAGAAACGGTTACTGATTGGCCAAGCGTAACCTGTGGGGCGACGAAAAATGGGAGGCCTCAGATCAGTTCGGACAAACCCGCAGAATATATAGACACAGGCACGAAACCGGCGGGTCTGGGGATATCAGTGTTCGGTGGTGTTCTCCGTGCGGAAGGGCGGAGTTCTGGGTGTGGTCTGCGATCGAGAAGAGAGGCGGCCAAGGGGGAGGAGAGCTTTGGAAAGCGAAGCGCCGTGGTGCGGGATTTCTTCTCCCATTTTCCATTCGGTTATGTAAGAATTAGGCCGCGCGCACGCCCCCGCGGGACCCGCGCAAAAACTGGCGGCACGCGTTTGCGGGAGGCGAGACGCGCTCTTTGTTGCAGTTTAGCGGAAACAAGCCATGTCTGAGAGTGGCTTCGAGGTTGTGCCTCTCGGCTCGGACCCGGTGAGGGTCAGGCCCGTGCGCGGGCTGGCCTCTGTGCACGTGCTCGAGGGACAGCTCTTGTTTGAGAGCGTGGTGCCCTACACCACACAGGCTCAGACAAGCGCGGGGAGCACACTGGCGGAATCGGACGAGGGCACCGTGGCGGTGTTTGGCCTGGGCGATGGCGCTGGGGTGATGGCCCACGTGAGCACGTCAGAAGTCACCACAGCAGGCGAACAGGACGAGGAGCTGTGCGTGGTGGACGAGTTTGAGAGGCTCCAGCCGGGCGAGGACATATCGAGCAACGAGTTCCTCGTGTCCACGCTGTCGCTGAAACCCGTGGTGGTGCCGGGCCTGTCCACACTGGACACAGCCTGTTCGTTCCTGTACCAGAGGTACTTTGGCCTGCTGTACCGGCGGTCTCTGCCGCTCCAGGTGTTTGCCAAAACCGCGATACCGCGCATCCGTGCCCTGTGCAACGACAACAGGGACCTGCTCCTTGCAACACTTTCGCATCTCATCCTGAAGACAATCGGCGAGTTCGACAGGCGGCACGAGATATCCACGTCCAGGAATGGGCTTCTCAGTGCACCTTTCATCCACGCAGAGGAGGAGTCGTACCGCAACAACTTCATCACGGGCAACATAGACACGGAAGACGACACGCGAAACGACGATGCAAAGGAGGCCGAGAAGAGACTCGAGGAGAAGAAAGACCCGGTCGAGAGACTCCACGATCTGCTGCTTGCGTTGAAGGAGAGGGAGGCACGACTGCAGATCATGATGCTGCTGGAACTCCTCTCCATAGTGCCCTCGTCGCGGTCGTCATCGAGGGACTCCACTCCTGACGCCAAACCCAAGGTCAAGAGGAGACTCATCGGCCGCAAAAAGAGAGCCGTCGTCTCCACACTCGGTCTGGGAGGCGTGCTCATCCAGCCTGTTTCTCCATCGACGACCAAGCCAGAGCAGGAGCACGCATGGACAGAAGAAACGATAAAGGCCAACTTGTTTGCATACTTCGACAGACTGTGTGTCTGGGACGCACTGTCCGGGCGCGGATCTACACATGACGACTCTGCATTCAAGTTTATGATGGTGTCTGTGGTGCCTTACATACGAAAGTCTCACACCAAGCTGATCAAGGAGATCCTTCTTCGAATCAAAGGCCCGTCGCTCAATTCCGTCGAGAGGAAACAGAAGAAGCCCAAGGAGCCATCTGTGATACCGCAGCTGGCCGAGCCAATGCCTGTGAAGAAACTGGACCTGCCCATCCCTCTCAAACGTTCGTCGTCCACCTTGGGCTCCACAAAGGACCTGGCCAAGAAGTCGTTCGACATGACCGTCAAGACTCCTTCGTTCGCACAGAAACCACCAGCGCCTAAACCTATTGCACCAGAGACGATATTCACATCCAGTCAGCCGCTCAAGAAGAGACGTCTCGGCACCTCGAAGACATACTCTTCTCAACCTGCCTCATCACAAACCCAGATCAAGGCCACTCCGGCAAAGAGCGACAGGGTGCGCGATGTGCTCCCTGAAGTCGAGGCCACACCGGTTCAGAAACCACGTTCGCTCAACTTACAGGTTGAGGCCACCCCACGCAAAGAATCCGCATTCGATGTAACTGTACTGGCCACCCCGGTCACAAACGTACAGTCAAGCATATCGAGTTCATCCAGGCGCAAACCCGGAGCACCAGTCATCCCGTCAGACTCCCCGTTCTTCGAACACGTTGTGGAGGATGAAATCATAACGTCACCAGTCAAGACGAAGCAAAAACTCCTCAACGGCTCACCTGTACGCTACAGATCTAAATATATGCATTTATGATAACGACTAATTTTACATTCTTATAGATTTTATTTATGCTTCGCCAAAGAAGATACCGTTGTATAGGGTAACAGCATCCTCCTGCTGTGCGATAGCATCGGCTATCAAGTCACCCACTCTCTCGCGCAGCTTGGCGGACATATCCTCGCTCAGTTCCGAATCAACATCCATATCGCTGTCGGTCTTTGCGCGCTTTGCAGGTGGCTCGGTGAGCTCACCATCGGACTTGAGCTCGCGCAGACAGTCCATGACCTTGGCAACGAGCAACTCGCGATCGTGCTCGTCAATGTCGGCCGCCACAAGCACGTTTTTGCCCCATGTCTTGAGGTTCCCCACAAGCACAACCCTTATCACCTCTGAACCAAGACACTTGATCCCCTTCAGCGTACCGTACTGTGTGCCCGGCGAGTTCATCGTGCTGGAGCTGAGCAATGCACGGAGAAGCGTACGTGTGATGCGCGGCTTCAGAGTGGAGTAGCTCGAGGAGTAAGTGTTGATGATTCTCTCGAGAAGCGAAGCGGCAAGATCACGGAGCTGAAAGTGCTGTCTGCGCTCGTCGTCCGTGAGACCGGATCCCTGGGGGCCAACCTTCTTTGCAAGCAGCAAAGTCAAGATACACGGCATCAGCGCGTGGATGTATGGATCGAGGAAGATCGAGGTGTTTGTCAAGAGGGAGTATATCACCATCAGCATCGTCGTCAGCAGGTTGATGTTCTTGAGGTTGTGCGTGAGGGTTTCAGCGACAAACTGAATGAAATAGGGAACTAGCTGGTGCAGGCCCGGGTCGGACTTGATGGAGTCGAGAGCAGCGTTCTTGAGATGCTCGTCTGTATCGTCCAGCAGCGCGGCGATCGCTTTGTCGAAGTAGAGCTGCAGCTCCTTCGACAGCATGTGTTTGACCAGCGGCTTGATTTCCATGTCCTTCTTGCCCGTGTCACTCTCGATGGTGAGGATGTTCTCAGTCGAGGCCTTCTGCAGCGCTGGCACAGACTTCACCTCTGCTGGGGTCGGGTTCTGAGGTATCATCGGCTGCACGCCCTCTATGGCGAGCCAGTGCGCGGTGAACGTGGTGTAGCGGGGGACCTTCGGCAGCGGCTGGTTGATGAGCTTTTCGAAGTCCACCTCGTCATCGTCCACGTAGTAGAGGTTCTGGCCCGGTCCCACGATGGCCTCCTTGAATGCCAGTGGTCTCGATACGTCGTAGCCGTACAGCGGCTCGAGGTTCAGAACCTTCATGGCGCGGTCTATGTCTGCGGTGGTGAGAGTTCTGCGCTTGCCGTGGCGCATGAACTTGATGGCCTGATCCAGGATCTCGTGCACGCGGAACTCAACGTCCATGGCGAGGTTCTTGGCCACCTCGTCGCCGAGAGTGGTGATGCCCAGCGACTCCGCCGCGTCCCGCACCGTGTCTGCCGGAGACCACAGCGTGTGCGACATAGGCAGCTTCTGGTTGGTACCGTTCATGATGCTCCGCCTCCTTGATTGATCGCCCGATTTATTCGTGGCGTGTTTTGTGCGCCAGAGCGCCGTGGTGCTCTCCGTTCGTGGCTCGTTTGGCCCGTGGCCGGTGCTCCGTAACCGCCTATGTCGTGTGCTCAGTCTAAAACCGTGGCCGCACCGCACGAGAAAATTTTAGAGAGGCGGAGACAGGCAGAGTGGCGTGAACAAGCCCGGGAGAGAACGATCCAGGTTATTTAACGCCACCCGTTCCCCCCCTTTCCCATTCTTTTTTCTTCTTCTCTCTTCAGATTTTGAAAATTTGCCAAGATGTTCAGGCTCCTCGCACAGACCTCGGTCAAGCACGGACAGAGAGCCTCCACCAAAGCACTTCCACACAACACCCATCCGGCGCCCCAATCGGCCAGACTGTTCAACTCGCCTTCCTCCGCTAACGCCTTGCAGGATGTCGACATCTACAAGAAGCCGCATTTCAACTCGAACAGCAAGTACGCGCGCAACAACAGGAGCTACAACCGCGTCCCCCGTTTCAACAGCAATAACTACGTGCCCGGTATCCCGGAGGATTCGCCTTTCAAAGCGGAGTTGCAGGCCTTTGAGGAGTGCATCGCCCACAACGCCTCCTACGACCTAGCGTCGGGGTCGCTTGTGGGCGGGTCTGCCGAGTTCTGGAACGCTGTGCACTCCGTCATGCCGCTGTACAGGAACCTGACAGCCAAGGGCGGGCTTGACAAGTACCGCACGGCGCAGCTTGTGGCGCTGCTCCGCAACGGGTTGCGTGTGTACAGGATGGAAGTCTCACACTTTGACAAGAATTTTGACTTTGACTCGGACACCCCGATCAAGAACATACACGATTTTCTGATGGCTTCCATCAGAGAGGTTGCCAACGACCTGCTCGACGGTAAGCTGCAGCTGACGTCCTCCGGTCTCTGCCACCTGTTCAAGGCCTACAAGGACCTGGGACTCATCGAGGAGGCCTCGTACGTCTGGAAGATGGGCAAGACCACCCCTCATCTGTCTGGCTTGTTCACCGCAGAAACGGTTCTCGGAGCAGTGTTCCCGTTTCTCATCGAGAGCGGAGACTTTGACTTTGACGAGTTGCTGCAGATGTACAACGAGATCAGGAACTCCAAGAGGGAGGGTCAGCATATCCACAACGAACTCCAGGTTGGTATGATCCGCGCCTGTCTCATCAAGGGTTACAACGACTCGGCGGTCGCCATCCTGAGGGAGTTGTCGACGTCGATCTACAACGGGGCCCAGCTCCGTGGTCAGGTGCCAGCCACCAGTGCGATCAGTTACATCACCGTTGGGCATCTCTCTTTCATCGGATTCTGCAAGAACCTGTCTACTGCGGACATGTTCTTCGAGAGTGCCATCAACAACGAGATGCCGTACCCTACTCCACTGCAGCTCAACTTTGTGAGGAAGTACATCTCCAACATCTGGGAGATCTCGCACGACTACCCGAAGGTCAGATCTGTCTGGCTGAGGACATGGAAGAACTACGAGGAGAAGAAGATCTCAAACTCTTCCATCTCCTCGTCTCTCAACGCTGCGTTCTTGACAGTCTTTTTTGACAAGTACAGGACCTTCTCCACGGAGGCATTTGCTGAGTTGAAGCAGCTCATCGTGGACTACGGCTCTGTAAGACCTCTGGATGAACCATTCCTGAACATCCTGACGTCCAAGTCTGTGTCCTGGGGATCACTCGAGGTGCTGAATGTCATCGAGGAGGCTTTCCAACACTTCAACGTTCGCAAGACCAACGTTTCCATGAGATGTTACCTCAAGAACTGTGGACACGTGGACGTTCCTCCAGTCATGATTTTGCGCACGTGGCGCGAGCTTATCGCGTGGAACGAAACACACCGTTACTCGTACATCGCCCACGCTGACTGGACTGCTCTGAGGGATGCCACTGTATGCTCTCCACTTGTCAAACAACACCCTGAGCGTGCAGACCTCTACTTCAAGCTGTGGAAGCTGTATTCTCCATATTTCAACAGACTGGACAACTTCAAGAACTACGTCGACAGAGATATCAGTCTCAATCCCAACTACATCCAGGTGTTTGAGAACATTGGCAACCTCGATACCTCCGATATCCCTGCACCTATGCTCCAGTCCATCAAGCGCAACCCTGCTATCGAGAGATACATCGGGTACGCTTACTGAGAAACCTACTTTCATTTTTTAACGAACACATCTCTCCGGATCAACCCATTTTATACACACTCTGATCCGGCCTAATGCTTTTCTTCTATAACGAAACATACAAATACACGAATTCTGGGTTTATGACGATACAAAGTTCCGTGCACATCTCCGTGATGCCTATTCCGTTCCGGTGCGCTTTTTCGATGCAGATTTTCCGGAACAACTTCCGTGCCATCTTAGCGCCCAATTACCAATATGCATAAACCGTATTTCCGAGATCGCCAAACGGGTGGGTTAGGAGCCGCCGTTCAAAGCCTCGTGGGCTAAGCGCGGCCGGCTTCGGCTTATCCGGGCTGGCAACCCGGTTCTTTTTCGTCCCGCGTGATCCCTTTGTTCAGACACCATTCATCTGAAATCTGTTTTCTTTGTACGGGTTATCCGAGAGCAAAAGCGTCAGATATGGCCAATATATGGGTATAGACCGAAGCGTTCGCACGGATCCTGATCGGCTTTCGCCTCCGAACACTTTATTTACCCGCAAAAAAAATAAAATTGCGCTAAAAAGTGACGCCAGGGGGTGAAGCCCCGGAAGCGCCAAAACCCGAGATGGTTTGCTGCATGATGTTTACGATTGCCCTGGAATCCCTGAGCTATATAAGTGCGCGTGTTTCGCCGCCCCTTGTCGCTCTTCTTCTTTACGTCCATCAACCCAGCAAATCCACAAAAATGTCCGTTAACCAAGAGATGACCGAGCAGCAGAAGCAGGTGCTTACCACCCCATACGACCCCACGATCGGTAAGGAGAGAAAGCCGGTTCCACAGCCATACTTTGACGAGGAGATGAAGAACAAGCACTTCCAGTACACCTACGACAACGGCTGGGACTACGAGTTCTTCGTTCCAGATGAGTACAGAATCATCTACAAGATCTCCGGTGGCCCAATGCAGGGCAGAAACAACTGGCAGGAGACTTTCTACCAGAGAATCCGCAAGAACTTGTGGCAGGTCAACTGGCTGGAGGAGACAGGCACCATTGTGTCCCTCGTCATCGACCAGGACGAAATGAGAGTCTCGACCCTGATTGCCTTCAGCCAGGGCCACTGGGAGCACCCAGAGGATGCCCACGGCTACAAGGTCCAGGACCTCGAGAGATGGAGAGGACTATCCAAGATCGGTATTTCAACCAACAGATACCTGCTGCCAGAGCAGGCCACCCTCAACAAGATCTACGAGGGTCCTGGTGACTTGCCTCTGATCGACAACAGCTGGAACTGTTACTAGTTTCAGATCCGACAGAGGAGAACACAGCAACAACCAGACAGTAATACAGAAAAGTTTTCTAGCTCAACGAAGATCGCACAAACAACCAGATAGTAGTACAGAATGGCTCCCCGCGGAGAGTACCACAGAAACGGCTGTGGTGATCCGCAATTACGTAAGCGAGGGGTAGTGTGCGCCAGGCAGGATTCAGACGCGTACCAAGGCCTGTTACGCCCCTGTTTTAGACCGCATACCCCGATCGATATATATATCCAGGCACATACCGTCAGGGCCATCTTGCTGTATATAGACCCATGGCCGCAGATAAACAGAGGTTCCACCTGCGGGAGTTCAAGACTCTCAACACGCTTGGCGAAGGGCGGTATGCGAAGGTCATGCTGGCTGTCACGTCTGTGGACCACCGGTTGGGAGTGCCGCCACAGGCCGACGGGCGGTATCTGTATGCCGTCAAGGTCATCAACACGAAGTTCGATAAGCCGGCGCTGAACTTTAAAAACGCAAACAGTCTGGCCAAGATCAAGAACGAGGTCAAGATCATGGGCATCCTATCAAAGACGGACCACAAGAACGTGCTCAAGCTGTACTCGATAGTGAACAACGAGTCCACCGCGGAGGTGGAGTTTTTCGAAGACGTGACGAGGAAACACCACAAGATATACCTGATCATGGACTACTGCTCGCTGGGTGAGCTGACGCTCGAGAACTTCCAGCAGCAGAAGCCGTCCCTGGCTGGATCTCTACAGAAGATGCGCGATATAGTGCTGGGGGTAGAGTTTCTGCACAGACAAGGCATTGTGCACCGAGACGTCAAGCCAAGCAATCTGCTGATCGACCCCAATGGAGTTGTAAAGCTCTCGGACTTCGGTATATCGTACAAGCTTACCGGAGACGAGAAGTCAGACAGCTTCGAACTGGGCACTCCGTGCGGTACGCCTTTGTTCCTGCCGCCCGAGCTGTGCGGGTATGGCTCTCACCAACACCACAGCCTTGGGTCCGTGCAGTACGGCACGAAGATCGACGTATGGGCGCTCGGTGTGACTTTCTTCTACCTGTTTTGGGGGTCCTTCCCGTTCTTTGACGACAACAAGTTCAAGCTGTTCCAGGATATCTCCAAGAGCCCGCTGGAGTTTCCCGGTACAGAAAACGCATACTTCTACCGCAACTTCACCATAAGCGGGTGTTCCGACAGAGAAGTCAAGTCGCTATTCTTGCAGGTCAAGAGTCTGGTTGGCTCGATGCTCGTCAAGGACCTCGAGCAGAGGTTCAGCATACAGCAGGTGAAGAAGCACAAGGTGTTCTCCAACGAGATCTCCAAGAGCGCATACGAGAGAGATTTCCTGCAGTACAACGACGGGCTGCTTCCAGAGGATGCCGTTCCCGGAACGAAGAAACCCGGTCTCAAAGACACGTTTTCCAAACTGTTTGTGTCCAGGCGCGCGAGCAAGCATAAACACAAGGTTAACGTGACGGCGATATCCAGCCCGGTTGCCGGGTCTTTCAAGCACGTCACTGCCAAGGCATCCTTTGCGTCAGACCTCAACACCACCACGAGCACCATTCCGTCGTCCATGTCGTCGTTTGCGCCCGGCGACGAGTACGAGTACTCCGAGGCGCAGGAGATCGGCAAGTTCTCGGCCCAGCCCAGCCTGTTTGTTCTCCAGCCGTTCCCGAGGATCCTGCCTGCGGAGAATGCGTCTTCGACGTCGCTTCCGGTGGCACAGGGCAGACCCAGCTTCTCGACCGAGAAACACCCCAGGTGTGCCGCAGCTGCAGCCACCACGAAGAGAGAGTCCGTCAACACACTTCCCTCGCAGTTCAGCGACATCACGCCGAACCTGTCATCGGCACCTGGTCGGTTCGAGTCCCCGGAGAGCATCCCTTCCACCTCGTCCTCGCTGCGCCATGGCATTGTCAGGTCCAAACCCACGCGCAACCTATCTGATCTCGCCCTCTCTTCCGCTGCAGAAGAGGGCATCCCCGAGCAGAAAAAGCATAACTTCATCTCGATGGGCGATTACCTTGACAGTCTCGCATAACTCAGCATTTCTTCGAATTCCGTAGCCCGCCGCACTTGTACTTAGCACACCTCCGTGTCTTGGCCGCTGGGCTTCTCGCCTCCCCCTTTTCATCCATCGCGCTTCGCATCCGAGCATCACAGAATGGGAGTGTGTGGTTCGAAGGAAACCCCAAGTGCTGCAGGTGCCACACAGCACCGCACACACAACAACGTCGTCCAGGCCCCCCAGGGGAACAAGTTGGGCGGTGGTTCCGAGGGAGGGCTCTCGCCGAAAGAAGCAGCCGCCAAGGCGGCCGAGGAGCGACAGAAACGGCTGGAGGAGACGGAGTCGCAGGGAGTCATCAGCAAAAGGCTCCATATGGAGCAAAAGATGAGCGGAAACGCGTTTCTGAGACAGGAGGCCGCGCGGGCCAACAGGGAGGCCCAAACAGTGCCACTTGTCTACGATTGAGCTCTACGGCGCACGGAGCGAACAAGCAGTGTATATTCGGATTCTAAAGAACAGCAGCGTGCAGAACCTTCAGTTCGCACTACGAACGGCCTCTCTGCAGTTGTGTTAGTAGCTGGACCCGGCCGGTGGGCTGGCGGAGTACGTACCTCAGGCTCTGTGTGAATTCATCGCCGTCTTCGTCGTCGTCCCAGCTCTCATCCCAGAGGTGCTCCTGCTTCTGGTTGGCAACGGTCTCCGAGTCTTCCCAGTCTGCGGTGGTTAGTACGGGTCGCACGCCCAAGCCCAAGCCCGGTGTACACTTACCCTCGGCTGGAAAGTCTTCAAACTCGTCATCCTCCTCGAGCGTCTTGAACAAAACAGCCTTCTCGGCCTGTGTAGGAACACCCTTTTCGACTTCCGATTCCTTCGCGCTCATTCCGTGTGTGTGTGTGTGCCGTGCGGGCTGTATTGGTCGGTGGCTGGGAGGAAGGCCCAGAAACGTTGCCACCCGCGATGGGCCCCCAGGGCTTCCCTGCCTTCTCCTCCCCCCGCCACTCGGGGAGCTGCTGTCTCCGCCTCTATTTGATTGCTGCTGCTAACATCCGAATCGCGCATCTTATCTGCATCAGCAGGCTCTCTATCCACTGGCTGAGCTCTAATCTACTGGTTGCATCCCTGTTTCGCATACTGTCTGCAGCGACCGCATCCATGAGCAACTACGACAGACCGCCAAACACATACAGGACGATAAACGCCTCGTTTGTCTCGCGATCCGTGGAGAAGGCTGCGGAGCGGGGCCCTCCGCTGCTGAAGACCACGCCGTTTGTCATAACGACCGCGCTGAGCTCTGCGTTTCCCTACCTGCTCATCGTGGACAAGGCTCTGGCGACTGTCACATGGACAAACGACGACCCGTACCTGGGCTTCCTGCTTGTCGTGGCGTATGTTGTCGCCGTGAGACACTGGGACGCCCTGGGAAGCGCGATCGTCCCGCTGGTGGCAGCCACCTGTTTCTGCTGCACGTCGTGGACCATAACGGTGACCGCGCGCGAGTCAAGCACAGACCCACCCACGCTGGAGGAGGTGGTTGCGCTGCTGTCGAACATCTGTGCGCGTTGCGACATTCTGCGAGAGCCCCTCAAGGTTCTGGACACGTTCACGCGTGCCGACATGACCAAGCTGCTGATCAGCAGTCTCCTGCTGTGGCCGTTCTACGTGTTTGTGCTGCTGCGATTCTACAGCCCGCAGTGGTTCCCGCTCGTCTCCGGGGTTGCTGTTCTCACATACTACTCTCCGTGGGCAGCGGCCTCGCGGGGTCTGCTGTGGCGCAGCGTGCACATCCGTTCGCTGTTCAAAGCAGCCACGGGGCTCGACATAGCGCTGCCTTCGGGGCAGAAAGAGTTCACCACCGACCAGCGCACGCTGTTCACGACGTCCGACGACAAGACAGAGACGCGCACCGTCGAGTTCCAGATCTTTGAGAACCAGCGGCGCTGGCTGGGCGTGGGGTGGTCTGCAACGCTGCTGCCCGGCGAGCGCAGTCCGTTCACAAACGAGAAGCTCGAGCCGTGCCCCGGGCTGGACCAGTTTGTGTTCCCGGATCTGCCCAAGTTGCAACAGTACCAGCTGCGGTGGGGGTGGCTCGACCCGCAGTGGCAGATCGACGTCGCGTTCAACAAGGGCGCGGACAAGGAAGGGTGGATATACTACGACAACTCCTGGGAGACCCCCAGTCTGGTCGACTCGATGTCGAAGTACACGAGATCGCGCAAGTGGCGGCGCCGGGCCACCCTCCAGCGCACTCTGTAGGCACAATACAACGAGTTTTATCCGTGACAATTCGACCAAAAGTAGTGCACCGCTAAAACACGGTTACAAAGGGGCGAGAGGGAAAAAGATGGCCGTTCGTTGTCCAAAGCGCCGTCCAAAGCAGAAGAGCATCAACCACGGGGCCAAGCAAAACCCTCCTTTCCCACTGCCAAACGGGGGTATCCCATCTTATATTACAGCGCCCACCATATACAACCGCAGGCGCACCCATCTTTTTGATTGATTGGGCCCGCATTTTCCGTTAGCGCTCTGCTCTGTGTCCTTGTTGTCCAGCCCCTGGTTAAATTTTCTTTCGTTCAGCCGACACGACTGGGTTGTTTACACCGAAAGTCCCCGCGTTTGGAAAACATTGAAAAATACGACCACAGGAGTTGAGCTTAGGGGAGCTGACTATACTAGACACACAGACACACAGACACACAGACACAGACACAATGACGGAGGCTCCGAGCGTGTCCATCGACAGGATACGTCTCGAGTCGATCGAACACAGGCGACAGACGTGTAACCATGCCATCCGGTCGAGGAAGCGCAAGCTCGCAGAGCTGTACTGCATATCGCGGTCGCCACTGATCCCCATCTCTGAGGATCAGGTGCTGCATATCGAGGACAGACTGATGGCCTTTCTGGAGAAAAACGATCTCGAAAACGGCCACGAGTTTGATCTCGCAACGCTGACAGAGAAGCAATCGCCCCCAGCACAGCAACAGCAGCAACAGCAGCAACAGCCTCAGTCAACACCACAGTCAACACCACAGCCACGGCAGAGCTCGCAGACACCGCAACTCCAGCCTCAAGAGCAGCCTTCGCGGGAAGAGAAGAGCTCCGAGTCCGTGGAACCACCACAGAAAGTTGCACGGACAAGCGGAGATCTGTCTGTGTCTCTGCAGAGAGTTGAATCCAAGGATGACACAGAGTTCGCAAAGTCCGAGTCGATAGTGATAACCGAGAGACACGCAGAGTCTTGGCCCGACGAAGAGCCAACACTCTCGAGTCTTATACGGAAACGCCCCGACAAAGAGGCCCTCAAGAGAAGCGATGCAAAGTCAGACAGGGATCTGGATATCGCTGAGGTTGATATGAATGACCTGCTGGTGTTGTTGATGCCAGAGAAGTACCCACACAAAATCCCTGAGGCAACTTCGCTCACTGAGCTCTACTACCACTCACAGACACTACCCATAATAAACCTGATACTAAGGGCACACAAGTCGCTGTCCACCGATGCATACGAAACAGCTCTGCTCGAGGGGAAACTCGCAGTTCTGTACTCGAGAATCGAGGAACTGAAAAGACAGAAGAAGTGGTCTCTCAGACAGCCAAAGAAATACGTCGACCCATTCGGCGGATCCGCAGCTCATTGGGACCACGTGCTAGGAGAGATGAAGTGGCTAGCCACAGACTTCAAGGAAGAGAGGAAGTACAAACTGGTGCAATGCTTTCAGATTTCTCAGGCAGTGATGGACTACTGGAACTACGGTAAGATAATGTGCGTGAAGCGCAAAGCTATCAAGCACCTGGACATACCTGAGCCACAGGACGTGGAGATGGACAAGCCAGAGGAGCCAGTTCAGCCCGAAGTGGCCGAAGAAGACAGTATTGATGTCTCGCTTCTTCTCAAAAGGCCTGATCCCAGCCAGGATATTGTGCCCAAGGAGCTGCCGACGTACACCGAGGAAGAAGCCAAGAAGTTGCTCACTGAGGATGCTGATCTACCGTTCAAGTTGTATGCGAACATAGAGCAACTGAACGGAGTGAGTGCTTCTATACTGGACAAGATGCCCGTGTACGAGCCACTTAGTGAGCCTCCTGTGTTGCCCGACACTTACGAGAGCATGTCCATTGATCCAATCTCTTCGCTCATCAATCCGATGGACGAAGACGAGGAAGAATGGTACAAACTCATCTACAAGAAGCAGGAGGAGCACGACAGAGCTCATCCAGAGTATCAGAAGGGTCTCTTCGGCGTGGCTACTCACAGAAGGTTTGCACTGCTGCGTCCACCCCCACCTCCATCGCTGAAGAACCTCGAGTTGCGCATTCCAACTATATGGCTTCCTCAGGACGACAAGCCGCTTATTCGTTACGTGACAGAGTACTCGTTCAACTGGGGCGTCATTGCAGCCCATCTATCGCCAAAGCCCACGAGGAGTTACACATCAAACATAGAGAGACGTACTCCTTGGCAGTGCTTTGAGCGTTACATCCAGCTCAACGACAAGTTCCAGTTCGGCGATATGAGAGGAATCTACGCTGCTGCTGCAAAGGAGTGGTTAGAGGCTGCACATAAGGCTCAAACCACAACCAAGAGACGTATCTCTCCCCTTGGAGTCGGACCAGAGTCCATCCAGAGAGGCCACCGCAGATTAAGATGGGGCTCCATGTTTGATGCCATCAGGAAGTTGATGAAGAAACGTGAAAACACACCCAAGCCAAACACCACGGCGAAGAGGAGCAACGGCGATGACAAGAGAATGGATACTCCAACACCTGCAGCTCTGTCGAGGCTCAAGTATGAGCGCGATAAAGCTATACAGGAGGCATACATGCACCAGAGCAGTGGAAATGGGTCTTTCCCAAGGCCTAGAGCTTCTGGTACTCCTGTTGGAGCCGGGGGAGCCGCTGCACCTGCTGGTGCTAGTGGTTCTGCTACACCTGTTCCAACTAGACCACAGGCTGGCATGCCGATCGCGAGACAGGGCTCAGATGTTTCTGCTGCCGCTGCCGCTGCACAGAGGGGGACTCCTATCGCACGCGCTCCAGGTACATCGACGCCGGTTCCAGCCAATGCAGCCGCTGCTGCCGCAGCCATGGCTAAGCGTCGCATGAACGGTCAAAGTGGTCCTCTCACTGGTCCCAACGGTGTACCTTACACGAACGAGCAACTTCAGCAGCTGATGCAGTTGCAGAAACAGAGACAGCTCCTTCAGAAATCTGCCGAATCCACCCCTCCTCCTGGTTCTGCGGGATCGAGTTCCTCTTCTGGAACGGCAGGGTCTTCTGCACAGGCCGGCGCTGCTAGGCCAGTACAGCCTAAGGGAGACGGTAGGTTGTTGAGCTTTTCCGCTCAGCAGGTCTCTGCCATCATCAACCAGATTCAAGCGCAGAATCCAAAGATGTCGAAGGAACAGGTCACCAAACTTGCTGCTGCATACATTGCCAACCGTCAAGCCCAGGCCAAACTTAAGGCTGCCGGTGGTGAAGTCAAGACTGAGGGAGCTGCCGGTGCTGCTGCCATAAACGCAGCCAACCTCACTCCTCAGCAGCGCTCACAGCTTGCGCTTGCCCGGTCGGCGCAGCTCCAACGGAGACAGATGATGCTTCAGCAGCAGCAGCCGTCACAGAGTTTCAGCCCTGCTGGAAGCGGACCTCCTTCTCAAGGTGTCTCTCCTACAGCTGCCACACCACAGGGTGCTCCATCACAGGTCAGCAGTGCTTCGGCAACGCCTGCTGCACAGTCTCCAGTTGATAACGCATCGGGTACCCGTACGCGAAGCACGCAAAACCCTGACAAATGAAGAAGAAGATGCCATCGCATATATATTCACATGTATTTTTACAAAGAACGGCTTTACACTGTTCTGGGAGGATGATATACCCCTTCACCTACTTTTCACCAAAATTACAACTCTGTAGTCTCTCCAAGAACGGTTCCCTCTCCAGCCACAACCCTTTCGCGTATCGTCTCTGTGAATGTATCAGCGAACAGTTTCTCTTCTGCGGCGATGGGATCCGTTGCCTCCTCGTCTTGGCTGGCCACACCAGGCCGCAACCATTTTGTGTGCCTGAACGTATCTGACAGGTTCGCCAGCAAGCCCTTGTTGAACGGTTTGTCAGTTGGTTGCAGAGGCACCACAACACGGACATTCTCCCAGGATGGGTGTGCTATGTTGACATACTCTGGTTCTGTTTGGCGTCCACGCTTCGCCTCGTGCTTTCGCCGTGTTGCTGCCATACGGTCTATAGTGGTCTCGTTTGTGAACAGCATGTGTACATGGGACGCAACAAGCGCAGTGATCATCACGAGCCAGAATATCACAGCGATGTAGCACGCAATGATGTTGGGGTTCGGTATGTGCATGCCCGAGGCGGATCGGTACGTCTTGATCTGCGGCATCAGCACCGACATCGACACGAAGGTGTACAGGAACAACACAAACAGGTACGAGATCGTGAGGAAGAACGGCTCAAAGTTGTTCTCTGCGATGATCGTGCCTAGCCACAGGCACTTGTGATCGAAACGCGGAATGCAGCGCCCGAATCTCTTGGAGTGGTGGCTCCTCTGCACTTTGAGACAGCGGCATCTGGGGCACCAGAACGGGAACCCCTGCGAGTTGCACATGAATATACTCGGCAATCTTTCGTACTCCTGCTTGTTGTCCCCGTCGCTATCGTCGCCTCCCTGCGACAGAAGCTTGCCCCGTGCGATGTACGGCCCGAGATTGTACGGTTCCACCGTCTGCTGTAGCCTCCCGGGCCCTCGCACCACGGTTCTGATCCAAGCCACGAAAACCTGCAGGAGCAACAGGTTGAACTCCACCATGAGCCCTATTGCAGGAGCGTGTTTGCCTAGCTTCACATACAGCGCGTCCCAGCAGTACACCTTGGAATATGTGAACTCCAGGTATCCCAGACCAGCCAGTCCTAGCACAAGCACCACGTACTCCGCACAGCCTAATACCCAAGCCTTCACCTTCATGGATTCCCTGTGGTTCAAAGGAGAAACAAGGAGAGAAACAAGCCTCCCGGTGTGGCCAAGTACCCGTCGCCAGTGTGCGGCGGTGGTCTGGTATGCGTGCACGACCACAATCCTGGCCTCCCGTGAAGGCGAACCCGCCTTTGCTCCTCTCCTCTGCTTTCTAATCACAGCAGCCATGACGGATATCAGCACCAATGACATGTGTCCTGTCTGCAAGACAGACAGGTACTTGTCGCCTTCGCTCAAATTTCTCATCAATCCAGAGTGCTACCACAAGATATGCGATTCTTGCGTGGATAGAATCTTCTCGCTGGGGCCAACGAGGTGTCCCTATCCCAACTGCAACAAGGTTCTCCGAAAGAACAAGTTCAAGACACAGACGTTTGAGGATCTCGGCATAGAGCGTGAGACGGACATCAGGCGGAGAGTGCTGAGCGTATACAACAAGAAAGAGGAAGACTTCGAAAACCTGGAGGACTACAACAAGTATCTCGAAGAGATAGAACTCGTGGTGGGTAAGCTGCTGAACGGTATAGATGTTGAGGAGACAGAGAACAAGCTGAAGCAGTACGAGGTGCTGAACAGACAGCAGATCAGCGCGAACAACTCAAGGAAGGACCTGGAGTACGAGAACTTCCTGAGGCTTCAGAACATGGAGAAGCAGTTCAAGCTGGAGAAGATGAGACTCGATAAGCAGATGAAGCAGGAAGAGGACCGCATGATGCAGTTGTCCAGGATGGAGATGATCGACGAGCTGCAGAACTCGGAAGTGGAGGCAAACAAGGCCATAGACAACATGAGACAGTCCATACTGAAAAAGTCATCCGCGCGTCGCAAGCAGCGCGATGAACTCGAGCAGAAGTTTCTGGCTGAGAAGAAGGCGCTCCTCGAGGACCTCAACAACAAGAAGAAGGGCAAGGACGAAACAGGTACAGTCATACCGTTCACGCCGTTCAACGGAGATCGCGAGCTCGAGCCTCGTTTCAGCCTGCTGCCGGCGTACTACGATCCCATCTACAACAAGATGGTACAGGAAGATGCCATTTTCAAGGCCAGTGGTTACAAGATCGAGAAGTTCTTTGCCAGATCCATCAACGAGGCTTTCACCGGTCTGGACTGTATAATAGAGGCTGAAAAGTCCTTTTGAAACGATCATGCGCCCTTTAGCTGTGTAGAGCCTATGACGACCCGTTCTATCGTGTGTATGTCTTCGATCGCACCCAGTTTGAACACCTTGCGGATCTGCGGAATGTTGGCGAACCGGGCGAGGTTATCGTCTGTGAAGGGCACCGCTCTGCCGGCCACCCTCTGCTTCAGGTCTGTAACGTACTGCTGAGCCATGTCCAGCTGGCTGTCGGATATCACCTTCAGCGCTATTATGTTCTTGGCGCCCGGCGATATGCCAAACTTGTTGAGGGACTCAACGATCTGTGGGTGTTAGTACGGTTCGTTTCTCAGGGCAGCGACCACTTACGTTCTTGAAGGGGGCCAGGTCGAATATGATCTCGGAGTGTAGCGTCTTGGACTTCATCTGCTTGAGGTGATCGTCCAGCAGCGTCTTGTACACCGCGGAGTAGACCTGTTCCCGGGAGACTATGTTATCGCAGTTGACAAACGCCCAGTCGTAGTCCCTGTTGCCGGAGAGAAGCTGTTCTTTTATCTCCTTCTGGTTGGAGACATCCTCGAACAGCACTATCACCACCTTGTCACTGAACTGAGCACACGTGTACGTTTCGTATTCTGCCATCGTTTGGTATTGTGGTCCCCGTCCGGTAATGGTGGTGGCGCTGAGACGATTTCTGAGCCTCCCCTCCGATGAGATTTTAGACGTGTTAAGTTCCTCCCCCTCTTGTTCCTCCTCTTCTCTCTCTCCACCACCGAATACGACAAGCTCGCGGCTACAAACACATGTCTGTTACTCTCATCAGCCTGCAGAGGGAGTGTGAGTACGATTTTGGCGTCTGGATTGACTGGGTGTACCGGGAGTCCACGGCTGGCCGATCTCGATGTGTATACTAACCTCTCAGATCTCCTCAACCAGTTCAGCTCCGTTGGCTCGAGGACAAAGTACCTCGTACTGGATGAGCGCGGGTCGGAGCTAGTGGATACACTGTTCACGAAAGAGGAACTGTTGGACCACTTCTTCGGCGTTCAGAGGATCGATGCCGCCAATAGAAACAAGGATCAGGCCAAAGAGGCGTTCTACCTTCTCGATCCAAACATGTACAGCATCAATTGTCTGCTGGCAGACTTTACAGTAAGGCCCAGCAGGTATGCCAGGGTTTACCTCCACTTTTTCCCCGGTTTTACCCCTGCTCACCACGACAGGATCAAGCGCAACTCAGCTCTGGAGAAGAGTATCGCCAGGCTCGAGGTGCTGAAGCTCGGAATGTTCCCCGTGGGTAACAACGTTTTCGTGTCAAAGTTCTACGAGTCTCTACAGCCCTACTACAACAGATCTTGTGTTGAGCTGGTACAGACGCAGATAGACCAGGCCGTTGAGGCCCTGCTCAATGCGATCATAGTGTCGGAAGAGTATCCTGTGATACGATACTACAAGCCCACAGACAACAAGAGCAGAACATCGCCGCTGCCCAATCTCATTGCTGCGCAGCTGAAGCAGAAACTGGAGGATTACATCCGTCAGCACGAAGAGTACCGCACGGACCGCAGGCCGAGGCCAACACTTGTCATCACAGATCGAACCATGGACCTGTATACCCCCATTTTCCACTCTTTCAACTATGAGGCGCTCACCTTTGACGCCATTGAGTTCCCAGACAACAAAGACGGGAAGTACCCCAATGAGTTCAGCTATTCCGCGACTCTTCTCAGTGGAGAGAAGGAGAAAAAGCGCACACAGCTCAACGACAAGGACAAGTACTGGACACAGCTGCGTAAGCTGCACTTCATCGAGGCCGGCAAAGTCATCCAGTCAACGATCAAGACGTTGAGGGCCGAGGATGAGCGGATGAAGAACTCAAAGTACGTGGCCGATCTGCACCACACCCTGGCGACCAAAGACGAACACATGGAGGACAAGCGTCTGATCTACGCGCACGATCAGATAGAGAACAAGCTGTTGCAGATTTTCCAGGAGAGACACCTTATGGACTTGGCTCTGTTTGAACAGTGCTGTGCTGCAAACGGTGTTGAAGAGGATGGCACACACAACAAACACCTGACGAATTCTCTGCTTGAGCTTTTGTCTCAGCCAGAGATAACGCGCAAGGACAAGATCCGCGTCATGACGTCGTATGCCATCTACCGCGGTGGAATCATAGAGGCTGATTTGAAGAAACTCTGCACTTTTGCCGGTTTTGAAGAGTACTTTGACGTCTACAAGGTTCTCTTCAAGAATTTCGCGCTTGTCGGATTCCCTCTTCTCAAGCCAGATCTCAAGCAGAAAAAGTTCAACAAGGCACATACGTACTACATTCAGAGCTACGAGGAGATGGGCGATCGTGCGACGAGGTTCAGACCTGCAGTCGAGGTCATTCTGCAGTCTATCATCCAGGGAAACTTGTCCGAAGGGATGTTTCCATACATAGATGGAGTCGCACCTAGCACAGAGACCACAAAGTCCAAGGGACCTCTGGTTCACAGCTCGCGTAATGCAGAGTGGTCCACCTCCCAGAAGGGACGCGAAAAGATCTTTCTCTTTGTTGCTGGAGGACTCGCATACTCTGAGATCGAGTCTGCCTATGTCTTGAGTGAAAAGTACAGGAAGAACATCTACGTTGGCGGGGACGAACTACACTCTCCGGAAGGGTTCCTCAACCAGATCCTTCATCTGTCGAATGACAGGTTGGATCTGTCGTTGCCCATGGATCTCAAGCAGCAGAACATACCTGCTCCAAAACACCTGACTGCACAGCCTGTGTCACAACAACAACAGGTTGCTTCTCATCTGCACACACCGTCCAAGGATACTCTGAGTTCGGCGTCCAGTTCTGCATCTGAGGCTAAATCAACAGCATCTCCAGAGAAGAAGTCTCTCAGAAAAAAACTGTTCAGCAGAAAGAAGTGAAGAAAACGCAATTAGATCATTTTGGGAAAGTTGTAAACAGAAGTCTGTAGAATCTGATATTTCACCCTAACAGGGGCACAATTTTCGGATCAAAGGCGGATTTTCTTCCATCAGCGTTTATCCAAGGACACCGAGAGAGAATTCAGCATAAATGGAGAACACACAGTGCAAACTGGTCAGACCACAGAGACCAATGCTGGCGCAGAGGAGGTATGTGTGGCTCGTTCTGGAAGCCCATTCTTTGGTGAAACTAACCTGATACGAAGCACAGCTATATCATCGCCAACTGATAAGTTCATGTCTCCTGTGACCAAGCGTCTGGAGGAACAGAGAACCCGTTTGCTCAAGAGCACTTACAAGCCGACAAGACTACAGTTCAGCCAGAACTGAGAGACATACCCATAATTACAGATCGAATAAGTCAGATTTTCTTTTATCTATGGACAAGTAGGTATGAAACTTCATGCAAAGTTTCAAGTAGTTTTGTACTGTTATTCTTCATCTGCGAGAATCACGGGAGTCGGAGATCGTGTTCAACAAGAGGGCCTCGTTGTCCAAGAGAACCTTGTTAGGGGAGTTGGACAAGATAGTGGCAATCTCCTTGGCGGTATCCAATCTCTTGAGCTCGACGTAGTCCTTGGACTTCTTGATAGCCTCACCGATAAGCTGAGCAGATTGGGCCTCACCCTGAGCCTTGACAACCATACTCTGTTTCTCCTGTCTTGCCTTGTCGACAATGAAAGCAGATCTCTGAGCATCCTGCTGGGCGATCTGTTTGGCCTCAACGGCGTTGGAGAACTCTGGGGAGAAAGACATGGCTGTCAGGGAAACGTCATCGAGCAGAATGTCAAAGTTCGAAGCTCTCTTGACGAGGTTGTCTCTCACCATTCTGGAAACCTTTTCTCTCTGGGTGATGAGCTGAGAGGCGGTGAACTGGGCAACAACAGACTTGAGAACCTCGTTGACAATAGAGGGCAAAATTCTCTCGTCGTAGTCCTGACCAAGGGTACGGTAGATGGTTGGAAGAGCAGTGATTTCAGGCTTGTACAGCACTCTGCACGTTATGTTAACCATCTGCAAATCTTTGGTTCCGGTGAGCGAAGCAACGTTTCTGGGCTTGGCTCTGACATCGTAGATGATTGGACTTTCCAACCATGGAACAACCAAGTGGGTACCCTCGTTGTAGATCTGTGGCTTGACACCTCCAATTCTGGAGTACACGATGGCACGCTGACCACCGTCAACGTTGTAGAGAGAGTTGTTGAGCAAAACCGAACCAGCACCAAGCAGAATTAGTCCACCGGCACCGGCGAATATACCCAGCGGAGAGCCACCGGCACGTCCACCTTTGGTAGACTGGCTGGCACGGCGCTGCAGGTCTCTGACCATCTTGTCCCAGTTCTGATTGTTCATATTCGATATATTGTGAAGCAGTTGACGAGATGGGCGTTGACAGTGGGTTGAATTCGCCTCCCATTTCGCCCCTTTGGCCTCGCCCCACCTCGATTTTCGGTGGCGGCGCACGACCACCTCCAAGCCCTCCTCCCATTGGCGGTGCGGCTCGCTTACGTATGTGCTTTCTTGGTGAGGTCAGTTTCACGTTATATGAAGATCTCGCTCGTCGACACCTTTCTTGAAGATGAGCGTATCGGCGGTGGAACCTTCTTTGGTTTTACAACTATCGTGACCGGTGTCTTTGGCGTAGCCTCTGGGGTATTGGCTATGCTCGTAGGCAATCTCCTCTTGGGTCCTTTGGCCCTGGCCTTTGTGGTGTGTGTCAGCTTCTGAGGCGCAGTGTTCTTCTCGAGGACTTGGCTCTTTGTGGCCTGCGAAGTCTTCAGAACCGGAGGAGCGGCGTTCGGGTCCATGAACGGTAGTCTCACCATCTGAGGCATGGTGCTTGGAAAGGTCGGGGTTCTGTCGGGCAACGGCGGTCTTGTGTCCCTTGTCGTTGTAGTGTTCGACTTGCGCAGTCCAGCAAGTGAGTTTCGCAATAGGGACTCCTTGCTGCGCTCGAAATCGCTCAGTTTGGGCGTAGTTTTGGCCACATTTCCCTTCTTCATCTGATTGGCCTTCACGACTGCGTCGGGAAGCTTGATGTCTGGTTTTTTGGCCGGAACCGCAGGCTTCAGCTTGCCCAACTTGGCAAGTGCCTCCGGCTCCGTATCGCTGGCCTTGCGCACTTGCGGTGCCTTACGCAGTCCGCCCAGTTTCTTCAGTGCTTCGGGCTCTGGCTGTTCCTCTCTGCGCACAGGGGACGCCGATCTCAGACTGGTGGCTTCCCTCAAAGCCTCAGGCACGTCTGCGCTCGGTTTTCTGACTGGAAGGTCCGGCTTTTTCGGCACAATTGGTTTCGGCGAAGGGTGTTCCCCTGGCTGTGTGAGGTACCTGCCTATTCTGTCCAGGCCTGGCTCTCTCTCGCCCGACTTATCAAGCGTCCGCATTAACTGGGGAGCCCTGGCTGCCGCCGAGGCAGACATTGCTGCCACAGGCTTCGGCATCGGGATGTAGTTGGAGGTTGTTGTTGCTTCCTCGGCCGGGAGTTTGTCAATGGTCCTCATCAAGGACGGTGCCTTAGCTGCTGCCGATGCAGACATGGCAGCGACAGGTTTGGGCATTGGGATGTGACTGAGTTTGGTGTCGTCGGCAGGTATGTTTGACGTTGGCCTCATCAGCTGAGGGGCCTTTGCAGCGGCAGCAGCAGACACGGCGTTGATGGGCCTGGGCATTGGGACGTATGAGTGGGCTGACGGCGGTGGAGTTGACAGCGAGGACTGGTAAAACAGGTCTTTCCTCTTGGGCTGGGCGAGAGTGTCTTCCAGAGTGACTATGGGGATGTGCTTCTCCTTGGCTGTCTCTTTCTTGGCCTCCTTGTACAGCGCTTCGAACGGCTTGTGCTGTTGGGCGGGCTCAGCGGGCGCCGGGCCGTCCGGTCTTGCCTTGACGTTGATCAGCTGTATGTCGTCAGCCCTTTTCGACAAATGCGACAAGCTGAGCTTGGCCAGATGCGCGGATTTGGCAGGCACGAGGGGCGATCTCTTGGAAACGCCGTCAGAGCCCAACCTCTTCTTCTTAGCAGCTATCTCCTCCTCCAGCTTCTGTCTGCGGATATTGTCCTCTCGCATTCTATCTATGTCGAGCTCCTTAACCCGCGACAGGAAATCATCTATCTGTGGATCGGCAGCAGACATGTTGGGTATATGGGTTGTTCCCGAGGAAGAAGAGTGAAAGGTAAACAGGGCGGGCTTGTAGGGGATGAGCAGTGAAATGTGATCGGTCAAGTTCCTCGCCATCTGCCCTCAGCCTGTGGATACCGCACCCAATGACAACGGTTTGGCCTCTTCGAACACATATACAGGGAAGAAGTAGTACCGGTGTTCTGATAACATACTGTGCTATAGAGGGGATAAAAAAAATTGCGTAAAATCCTGAAAAAAAGACAAAACCGAGAGACCAAAACTGTCAACCACCACCAAAACCGCCAACCAAGAGATAAAAACCACCATAAAACGAAAAAAAAGAACGAAAAAGTAAAAAAAAAGACGAGGGAACCATGAACTGCTCCTTCCGATAAGAAGAGGCCTGCTAGAGCAGTTAGGTAACTCCAAAGCACAGGAAAGGACGAACTGAAAAGTTAGAGAGAACTGAAGTTTACCCCACAGATTTTGACGGGAACGTGAGGGTAGAACAAGCAACAAGCACGTTCAACCATCCAATGACAGAACCGTGTTCACCTCAAGGATGTACTTGCCCTCTTTGAACTTCATTGGCTTCTCGTTGCTCCTCAGGTACTTCCACCCAACCACACTGAGACACTGGTGGCACATGATGTCGCAGACCGTGTACATTCCAGTGGTCATCTGTCTGTACTCCTTCTTGCCACTGATGATGTTGACCCTAGTTGCAGTTAGTATCGCACAGCAGCGAAGACAGAGGAGACACTCACACGTTGTGGACAAGGTAGGCGTCGCCTGTCTTGCCACGGTACTGGTCGGAAATAACAAGCGAGGACTTTGAGAGGTGTGTGAGACAGTACTGGCACGCGTACGTTGTTGGCTTGCCGTTTTTGGCACAGAACCTATTGGTACAGCGTGTCAGGTCTCTGTACGGAGCTATATCTGAGTTCGAGATCGGAGTCAGCACATCGACGTTGTCCAAGCTGACAGAGTACCTCAACCCCATTTCTGTGTGTAGCTTCTGTAGATCTCTGTGTGTCCCTGCGCTTCTCTTATAACCCTGTTCCCAAGCGCTGCTGAAGAGCAAAGGGCAAGATCCTAAGGGGGGCGCAAGGGAGCGGAGAGATAAGGGGAAAAGGGTTTGAAGTGTACCAACCGGGCGTCTTTGCGCTAAGGGTGGGTGTTTACACGCAGGCCAGCGGTTCCGCCAGCACAACCACAGCTGAGACGCAGATAGCATCGTCAGAAGGGAAGAGGAAGCCGGCACGGCGCAGCGAGCCATGGATTACATCAAAATAGCAAAGGTGCGTAGGCAATCGGGCCGATCCGGCGTGTCCCACTAACAACACACAGGTTTCAAACATTACCCTGCACCGAAGAGCGCAGTCTGTGGAGGGAACGGTGCATCTGACCACACACCATCTGATATTCACCATGACCGCCTCCGCGCAGCGCGGGATGCGCGAGCTGTGGTTGTGCTATCCGATGATCGAAAAGGTGGAGTTCAAGCTGGGCTCCTCGCTGCTGTACCTGGAGGGCGCCGTGCTCGCGAGCACCGCAGACCAGGACGGCGGCATTGCTGGCGCAATCAGCAACTTCACATCGTCGCTGCAGACCGCACCACAGCCACAGCCGTCTTCCGCAGCCACACCACCGGTGCAGCACAAGGAGTACAACAGCACAAACAGGGCGCTGCTCAAGGGCGCCAATCTGCGCATACGCTGCCGCGACTTTACGTTTCTCGCGTTCGACTTCCAGGACCCCAAGATCTGCAGCGAGGTGTTCGAGAGCATCACGCGTCTGACGTGCTTGGACTCAATTGAGAAGGTGTATGCGTTCATATACAAGCCGGTGCGGATAGAGACCCCGCTGAACGGGTGGAAGGACTACGATCCGGTGGGCGAGTTTGAGCGACAGGGACTCAGGTTCGAGAGCACAGAAGACGAGGAGACCGAGAGCGAACAGAACGACGACGAGCTGGGCAACACCAGGTGGAGGATAAGCACTGTGAATCAGCACTACAGGCTGTGCAAGTCGTACCCTGCAATACTGGCCACTCCTGCGTCTATTTCGGACTCTGTGCTGAGCCACGCGGCTCGGTTCAGATCGAAGAACAGAATCCCGGCGCTGACGTACTACCACAAGCACAACGGATGTTCCATAGTGCGGTGCTCGCAGCCGTTGGTCGGGATCAAGCAATCGCGCTCGTTCCAGGACGAGAGACTCCTGGCAGAGATACTCAGGACGAACGACGGACAAACGCGCAAGAACCTGATAGTGGATGCACGTCCGCTGGCGAATGCCATGGCGCAAACGGCACTCGGAGCAGGAACGGAAAACATGGACAACTACGCCAACTGCAAGAAGATCTTCCTGAACATAGACAACATACACGTGATGCGCGAGAGTCTGGGTAAAGTTGTTGAAGGTTTGAAGAACGGAGACATAACCACGGCACCCGTGAACCGCGAAAACTTGGTCAAGAGCGGATGGCTCAAACACATCTCCAACATGCTCTCCGGCATAGACGTTCTTGTGAAGGTGATTCACTTGAATGCCAGCCATCTTATAGTGCACTGTTCAGACGGATGGGACAGAACCTCCCAGGTTTGCTCTTTGGTGGAGCTGTGCATTGACCCATACTACAGGACGATAGACGGATTCGTCGTGCTTGTGGAGAAGGACTGGTTGTCGTTCGGACACAGGTTCAACGAGCGCTGTGGACACCTGCAGAGCGAGACCAAGTTTGTCAACAACTCCGACTTTGGTTCTTCCAACCAGGCTCAGCAGGCGATAAAGTCTGTGTCCAACCACTTCAAGCACAAAAAACACCTCAAGTACACGTCTCCCGTGTTCCACCAGTTTCTCGACTGCATATACCAGATAATGAGACAGCACCCAACCGCTTTTGAGTTCAACGAGAGGTTTTTGAGGAGATTGGTGTACCATCTGTACTCGTGTCAGTACGGTACTTTCCTGTACGATTCTGAGCTGGAGCGCAAACTGAACAAAGTTGAGGCGCGTACCACGTCTGTTTGGAACTACTTCAAGGCACGTCGCCCTGAGTTCGTCAACAACGAATACACGCCGTACGACGAGGTGATATACCCCAATTTCAAGGATGTCAAGTGGTGGTACCAGCTGTTTGGACGTTCTGATGAGGAGATGAACGAGTACCTGAAGCACGAGGATAAGAAGAACGAGGTTTCGCCGGTGTTGTCTCCTGATGTCGCCATTCCGTCCAAGGAAGACGTGGAGAACCTCCCTTTGAGTCTGAGAGACACCGACGATCCACTGAGTGATGATGACGACGACGACGACAACAGCGATCCACTGGGCGTGTCGATGGACGTATCTGGATTCCTTTCGGATTCTAAGAACTTGTTGCAGAGCCGTACGAAGAAACTCATGCAGACTTTCAAGAAGCACGACAAGGCAACCGGTATAGAGATGTCGTCTTCGGCAACGTCTACAACAGGGATCGAGACACAACTAGACGGAGTCAAGTTGTCATGATGTTTAGCGAGTATATAGAACAGCTCAGAGCTTGGCCACCTCCGTTTTCCACGAAATTCCGCACCATTGCGATATCTCAATGGCCATGCTGCGTGCATCCGAGATTTCACTCTCAGAACAGCCGTTGTTCAGAGCTCCTCGAAGGTGCCCCTTTAGCTGGGGATTGACATCCTGTGGGATAAGACACGAGATCACCACGAGGCTGGACTCCTGAGGCGTAAGAACACCGGAGTAGCTCAACAGCGGAGAGTACACATGCGTTATGGTGTAGTCCCACAGATCGGGGTACGCGGTAGCCATCTGCCGTATAACACGGTTGGATATCTTTCCGTACACTTTCTCCCAAAACTTGACTCCACGGTCCTGTTCTTTGCACCAATGGGACCAGTCGGCTATGCGTTCACGGCGGGTGTCCTGCGAAGGTCTGAGGTGCTTCGGGGTGGCCTCTTTCAGCACCATCAACGAGTTGATGCACTTGGGCAAACCACTCAGGGCTGCTGTTTTCAGAATGGCCTCGCGCAACTTATCTCCAACCTGGCTGCTGGAGAGACCAGCATAGTCTGTGTCCGTACTGGCCTGCTTCACCGTGGATTCTGCGCGTGGAGCACCGAGCTCCATCGTGTGCATGGCATAGTGGTACAGCAGGGGCAGTTCCTGTGGCTGGTTGCACACCGTCAAAGTAGCTGCTGCTATGAAGTACCAGCTCTGCGAGAGCGACTGTGATGAGTTGGACAGGTGGACTAGTCTAGCAGGAGTCAATATCGACATGTGTGGAGATGTATCCAGGGAAGAGTGCCAGGGAGAGATGGAAACGTGGAGATTTGGACACGGGCCGCTGCCAAACAGCCCCTGGAGAAGTACGCGGAACGATCACATAGATTAACAAATGGTAGATATATATATATATTAAATTGAAGAAAAAGGGGAGAGAAGGGAGATACTAAGAGAATATTTGTAAAAAAGATAAGAAAGAAAGAGAGAAGAGAGAGAAAGAGAGGGGACGGGAGGAACTCATCAGAGACGAGCCTTAACAGTAAAAAACTAGAAGAAATGCAGTTCAATTCAAATCATGAGATAGGGGTTTCGGAGAGAGTTGTGATTGAGTGGAATGGTTGGGTAAGACGGGTTCGATTAGTGGGGCCATTCAGAGAATCAAACACTTCTTCTTACGCTCTCTCTTCTCCTTGGTCATGAGCGAAGCTCTTGTGGCATTCTCGAAAACCTCTCTCACACCTCTGTTCTGTCTGGCAGAGCACTCAAGATAACTGATGGCACCGATCTTGTCGGCAACTTCCTGACCCTGGGAGGTGGAGACTGGAGCCTGGTTGATACTGTGGAGGTGCTCAACGGTCTTGGGGTCATCCCTCAGATCGAGCTTGCAACCAACAAGGATGATTGGGACACCTTGGCAGAAGTGCATGACCTCGGAGATCCACTTTTCCTGAACGTTATCGAGGGTATCTGGAGAGTTGATGGCAAAACAGATGAGGATCACGTTGGAGTCTGGGTACGAAAGAGGTCTCAATCTGTCGTAGTCTTCCTGTCCGGCGGTATCCCAGAGAGCAAGCTCAACTCTTCTTCCGTCAACTTCGACGTCGGCAACGTAGTTCTCGAACACGGTTGGGACGTAGACCTCTGGGAAGGCACCCTTGGAGAAGACAATCAAAAGACATGTCTTACCACAGGCACCGTCACCAACGATGACGAGCTTCTTTCTGATATCGGCAACTGGATGCATCTTGTTTGATTCGAAGTTTTTTTTGATCCTTTATGTGTATGGCTGTTCTTTTGCTCCCAAGAGTTTTGAAAGTGATTTGTCAGAGAGAACAGAAATTCAGCGAAACAGAGACAACAAAGATAACAGACGACTCCTATGGATCAGGGTTAGTATGTAAATCACTGGATATACAGTATATGGACACAGGGGATGAAAGATCAAAGGGGGCAAGAAGAACAGGCGACCACGAGATCCTGAAATTCTAGAATCGATGGACAAACCTCCCCTCGTTCACGGAGTCGTGTGGGACCGACAATATCCACGCTAAACAAGGGGGAGGCGGGATCCGCCAACCGTGAGGGCTGTCCAGGGCCTAATATAGACAGCAGGATGATGCGTAGACTTTGGGCGATCTCTGGCAGAGCATGCTGATCTGCGTAGACGTGTGTAGAAGCGAGGGGGGCACACAGAGTCCGGTGTCTCACCGCACAATGTGCTCGGATCACTAACAATAACACGAGATACACACACCGGTATTCGTCTGCCGACGGTTGCCAGCCGGATAGATCAGCGCGGAACCTGCTCATCTTCCATCTCCATGTAAGGCCAACCTCTGGATGCACAGGCCTCTGGTCTAGTGTGGGCCTGGTGTGCTTCGCTCCATCCCCGTTGTAAACACAGAAAAAAGACACCTACTTACCCAGATATATTCGGACTCAACAGGAGATGATTGTTCGAGAAGTAACAACGATGTGAACTGGAGAACTGAGGAATATCAGACGATTTGATCGGAGGAGAGAGAAAGAGAGGGAAGAGAGAAAGGGGAAAAACAACACACAGCACCGGCGGGTAAAAGGGGTGCCGCGCCCCCTTGGTTTGGAGAAATTCTTTTTTAGAAACAAACCGAGGAGGCTGTGTCGGGCGGTGCACTTTTTGACTTGGGTAAATACAACCAAAGCATGGTGAATACAACCGGAGTTGTTTGCTAAATAAATATATACGGTTCGACTGGCTCATTTGCTCTCGGTGTTGAGGAACTCGGCGAACTTGGAGGTGACGTGGATGCCACACTCGGTCTTGGCCTTTCCCTTCCACCTGCCGCTGCGCTCGTCCTCTCCCTCGGCAACCGGCTGTGTGGAGTGCCAGTCGCCGATGGATTTGTATCCGAGGTCCAGCAGCTCGTTGTATGGCACCTCGTTCTGCTTCACGTACTCATGCACCTGTTTGAAGTCCCAGGAGGCCAGCGGGTTGATCTTGACAACCTTGCTGACATGGTCTATCTCAACCACGGGCAGAGACCCGCGGGCACCTCCCTGGGAGCGTCTGCGGCCCGTGAACACCGCTTCCACGTTGAGTTCTCTGTATGCGCGCTGTGTGGGCTCCACTTTGGCCAGATAGTCGTACCTGACATCGTCCTTCTCCCACAGCTCATCTCCGTACTTCTCCTTGAAGTCCGCTTCTGTCTCGCAGCCGTCTGGCTTGAAGACGTATATCTTGGCCCCGTACTTCGTGCGGACCCTCTCGACCAGATCCAGCGTCTGTGGGAAGTGGTACAGCGTATCCACAAACACGAGGTCTACCGGGTGTGGGGTTGTGGCGTCCAGCTTGCTCAGCATGTCGCATATCACCAGTCCCGTGAGCCCAAATGCGGTGGTCTGGAATAGGTTGGGGAAGGTCACGATGGACCATCTGAGAACATCCTGCGGACTGAGGTACGACAGCTGTTCGTTCCAGTGGCTCAACTGCGCCTCGCTCACGGTCACACTGATCTTCTCCTGGGTCATTGCTAGCCTCCGAGGAAGAGAGATCGCAAAAAGGTTCAGGCCTGACAAATATCGCCGCTTTTCAATCTCCGGCTGTTGTTGTAATATCACGTGACTGCAAATGCCCTGTCGCACGACCTTATTGGTAGCCAGACAGCGCCAGACAGGCTTCCATGGGTCATACATTGAGGCTGAGCATGACCACGGATACGCCGATAGAAGACAAGTCGACGCCGCTGGGCCAGGTACAGGATGAGCTGGCCAATCTGATCGAGACTCTGATACATCTGGGTGTGCAGGTGCACGATTTCACCGGAACCAACGAGGCTAAAGCGGGTCTTGCCAACAACATGTACGTATGCTATTGAGGTTCTGCAAGAAGGGCCACTGACTCAGTCCAGCAACAAGGTTGTGCTACAGTTGCAGGAGCTCTCCAGGAAGGATCAGCTGGCGGAGTTCAAGATTCCGCTGGAGGTGCTCAACTACATCGAGGATGGACGCAACCCCGACGTGTATACCAGGGAGTTTGTGGAGGTTGTGCGCAAGATCAACCAGTTTCTGAACGGGAAGTCGTTTGGCTTTGCCAAGTTCAGAGATGTGCTTGGCGACAAGATCGTCCAGGAGTTTCCCGAGCTGGCTGAGTCCGTCACCGATATCAAGGTGCGGACCAACTGACACCGGCCTGTACAGTATTTAGCGATTTTACGCATTAACGATGTTTCCGTATGAGCAATGTTACCGCAATAACGGCGTTTCCGTAATAACGACGTTTCAGGACCACATTTCCGCAATTGTAGGTCCAACTCACAGTAACCTGCGCGGCGAGGCAGGCTGGGCTGCCCCAGGCAGAGAGGCGATGAGCTGAGAATTTTTTTTCCCGCTCTCCGTCTCTCCCTGTTTACTCCTGCGCTGGGATACACAGACCATGGGAAAGAAGTCGAGCAAATCAGCCAAGCTGGCTGCCACCGAGGCCCTGAGCTCTGGGGTCGAGCCTATTCTCGAGCTGAAGCACGAGGACCCCATATTCTCAATGGCGGCACACCCTTCGGAGCCACTGTTTGTGACCGGCTCGGCATCGGGCCGTGTCAAGATGGTGCGCTACGATGCAGACGCGCTCACCGACCAGCTCAAGAGCAACACCGTGGGCAGGTCCCGGGACTCCACGAAGAAGACCGCAAAGCCGTGGAGCGTGGTCAAAGTGGGTGCCAAGGACGAGTTTGACTCCGAGCACACCAGCACGGCGTGGAAGACCAAGCGCCACAAGGGCAGCTGTCGCTCGATAACGTTCGACAAGACAGGCGCAAACGTGTACACCGTTGGGCTCGACAAGATCATCAAGTGCGCTGCCACCGAGACGGGGCGCGTGGTCAGCAAGACCGAGGAGCTCGGCTGGAAGTCCAACGTGACCCAGCTGCTCAAGGCCCCCAACAAGGACATGATCCTTGCCGGAACCGAGTCCGGAAACGTTTTTGTGTACGATACGCGTACGCTGAAACAGGTGTTCACGGTGCCCAACCTGCACGACGATGCCGTCAACAGCATAACGCACCAGGCCGGCGTGAGCGACTACAAGTACATATCTGTTGGCTCCACCACCCTCTCCGAGTTCGACGTGCGCAAGGGTGTTGTCAGACAGAGCGATGACCAGGGCGACGAGATGCTCGGCGCAGACTACGTCGACAGGTCGAACCTGAAGACGATAGCGTGTGGTATGGGAGAGGGTGTGGTGACGCTGTGGAAACCAGACAAGAACGACCTGGCTGACCAGATCTCGCGTGTTCGTGTTTCCAAAGAGAGCGTCGAGTGCGTCGTATCGACCATGGACGATACCGGAGACTGCGTGTGGGCCGGAACAGCAGACGGGCTGGTCAAGAAGGTCAATTGCAGGATGGGCAAAGTTGTGGAGGCCAGAATACACAGCATGGCTGACGATGTCAGTTTCATGGACATAGATTACGACTACCGACTCATCTCGTGTGGTATGGACAAGCTCAAGCTTTGGAGTGCAGATGCACAGGAAGACGAGGAGGAGAGCGACTTTGACAGGAACTCCTCGGACGACGATAACGATTCCGACTCGGATAAGTCAGACACCGGATCGTTTGGCGGCTTCTCAGACGAGTGGGAAGACGTTTCGGACGATGACTCGCATCTGAAAGAGCTGGGCAAACTCGCTGTCAAGCGCAGGTTTGGAAAGTCTCCAGCGGAGCCCAGTGCGAAACCAGAAGAGGCAGACGAGGCAGACGGGCCAGAACAGCCAGAAGAGGCAGAAGAGGCAGAAGAGCTACAAGAGCCGCAAGAGAAACCCCAGAAGAAGGCCAAGAAGCAGAAGCTGAGTGGCAAGCAGATCAAAAACATGCAAACCCACGAACACGGCATTCGCAAGTTTTCGGATCTCTGAATAGAGCCTAGAACAGTAAAGAAACTAACCACACTGCAAGTGTTGTAGTCATCGCACTACCAATCGTTTTTTTTTCCTTCTGCTCTGCGAACGCACCGGGCGCCGCCCCTCGTTGCCTTACATTGTATTTATACACAGATCGCCGTACCGCCAACCGTTCCCAGAGGTTACCGTCACGCTAGAGGGTTGATTCGGTCTGCACTCTGCTACCCAAGCGCGAGCACTTGTATTTCAAATCCATCGCCTGTGTTGTTACACTTCCGCTCTGTTGTCCCTGGAACACGATGTCTGAGGGAGGCGCAGATTCATACATGCGCCGGGTTGCGTTCAACCTCAAACTGCCCAAGCTGAAGGTGGTCAAGAAGAAGATCAAAGAGGATGAGAGAGCTGCAGAGCAAACGCTCAAGAAGTTCAAGAAGGACATAGCAAGGCTGGCACAGGAACGCATGGCCAGAGACGCAGAGCTGGCCAAGACCGACGGAAGGATGGGCTGGGTGCAGAGAGAGACTCCGCAGCCCAAAGTTGCCGCTGCTGTTGCCGCCAACGATATCAGCTCTGCTATAACCACAGATAACATCACGCCGAAACGCACGCGTACGCGCGACGATCCATCGTCATCGACGGCAACGCTCCCGTCGACAGCCACGCCCACGCCCAGAACCCGCACGAGGACCGTGCCGGTGAAGAGACCGCGGGATGCGTACGATTCATCGAGCACCGGCAGCGGAGGCACTGCAACGCCAACCACGAAGAAGCAGCCGCGGAGACGAGGGGGAGAGCAGGCTATCACCCTTGACGAGGTACTGGCTACCGATCCCGGGTTTGCCAACACAGACCTGGGACGGCAGATGGAGTCCATACGAAGCTACACGATAACAAAGCAGAACAAGGGCGGTCTGTATGCCAACAGGCTGCGACACAGCAGCGCCAACACCGAGCCGGAGGAGGTTACGGTGCTGGAGGGGGAGCCGGAGAGGACAGACTTGGTGTGGATGAGGTCCTACACAGAGATAAGGTCCCATCTCGACATGTACAGGGAGATCTGGAAGTCTTTAAAGTGACAAAGATCAAATATTCAATAAACGCAAGTATAAAGGGGTAAAAAAAATTACTCAACCTAGAAGGGAACGAAGTCTGGAAACTTCCGCCTCCAGCTCACGGTTACGAGCAGTAAGAGACTCGCATATGTCTTCAAGCTGAGACATACGCTGCATCTTACGGGCTCTAGAACGGCGGGCAGCCTCGGTGTTCTTTGCGCGTTTGACGGCAACGAAATCACTGGCGTCCACCGATTCGACCGGAGAGGTGGTGGAGCGACGCTTCTTGCGGTTGTAGCTAACACAGCCAAACTCATCAAGTTTGAGTGGTGATTCAGGCTCCGCTTGCTCTTCCTTGGACTCGAGTGTCGTACTGCTGGTAGTTGTACCAGCAGTCGGACTCTCCTGTTTCACCTCGGGAGTGCTTTCAACTTCGACAAGGGAGTCAACCTCTTCGAAAAGAGAGTCCCAGGTCTCAGGCTCGGCAAACATAGGGGTTTCGACAGAAGCAGATCCAAAGACGGAGTCAAGGGTAGACGCGTGGATAACCATAGGATCAACACTAGACGATGGCAGTTCGGAACTCTCGTTTAACTCGAGTCCCAAATCAGCCATGGTTCCAAAGAACGAGTCAGCATCTTCTAATTTGACCTTAGAATCTCTGGGCTCGCTCTTTGCAAAAGCATCAAATACCGACTCGCCAAGGACAACTTTGTGTTCTTCAAAACGAGCCAGTGTATCTTCAAAAAGTATTCCGGACATTGCAGCGGTATGGGGTTTTTCGTTTTTCGTGTTCAACAGTGTTTGCAAAACTTGTTTGGTAGGTAAAGACCAGTCATTGTGACGGTGAGAGGAGATATTTCTTATAACATTGTTCAAAGGGGGTAAACGCGGGAGTTTTTTTGTTTTAGCAAACAAAAAGGTGTGAGTTGGGGGTAAGTTGTTGACAACTTGTAGTTCTTTTCTTATTTCGACATTATCGGGGGGTTGGGTAACACAAGTGTTGGTTTGGTGTTGATGTTGTTTCTCAGGGGGTAATTTAGCAGCACATTTTTGATTGGTTCAAAATCGGTAATTATCACAGTGGTCAGAAGATGATATGGCTAAATTTGAGTATGAGAAATAAGAAAGGTGGTGAAAAGAGGGAGAAAAGAGAAAGAAAAGGAGGAAGGGCTGAAACCAGGCGAGATGGGCGAAACCGCGCCAATTTATAAAAATTTTTCACTTTGAGCGCATTGTTTTGCGAGTTGTTGGTTCGCGCACACCGCGCGTAAACAACCAATTTGGCAATCTCACGACAGGGATGAGTCAACTTTATCGGGCGCTCTGATTGGTCGACAAGATGAGGGGTATGTGGCTGACGATCACTGATTTTTAGTGTACGTTATATAATGTACAAAGCGTAGATGCGAAGATATGAAATGCGAATTGGCACGAGACGGTGTGCTAGCTGGTCCAGTCCAGCCACTTCCGCCTCTGAATGTAGATGTACAGGCCAAGGGCTAGCACAGACAGCACTATCAGTGCCTCCATGGAGACCCTTTCCCAGAATTGTATGCGATCCCTCTTCTGGGACTTGGCCCGGCGCTGTGCATCTGTCTCGGGAACGGCGACCGCCCGCGGCGCAGCCGGTGTCAGATCGCTCTCGTCAACGTCTCCCAGATAGCAGGGGGCTAGCATGCTGAACGCATAGTACGAGTGGCTGACATCGTCAAACGCAGAAGTCGCATCCACTCCAGCACAGCCAAATAGCACCTCTGATCCACCTCTGTATGTGCGTTAGTACACTCCCATCACGGCGCCAGCGTCAGCTACTTACGGATGCTTGTCCACCAACGATGTCACATCGTACACTTTGCCCCGTATGATCATCCACAGATCTTCTCTGGTGGTATGCTGGGATACCTCCTCCAGTGTGTATGTTCGGCTAGATCGTTTCTGCATGTGTCCTCCGTATATTATGATCATGTTCCCGTGTGTGTGCGGAGCCGGTGCGTGGTGCCCTCAAGCGAGTTGTGCCGGGATACGTGTATCAGCGAATCTCAATCTGAGGCCAGCTATGCGACTGTATTCCTTTGATGCCACCCAGCAACCGGTAACCCGCCGTAAGACCCTTGCTAGCCATCCCCTCCAGGCCGCTGTGGTGGCTCCTGTTGATGCGTCGTGCAACGCCCGACAGAAATGGGTGGTGCACGGCACACACAGCGCCCAGGGATCACCAACGGTAAACGAAATCAAGGTGGCGTTCAAGACGCAGGCTGAGCCACGGGCGGAGTTGATCAAATGAGTCGCTATACATCGTCTGCTTCTTCTTCGAGAAGAACACATAACGAGAAAAACCAGCAGATCCTGAAAGCGCTTCTCAAGGAACCGGCCAACAAGTTCTGTGCGGACTGTAAGACCGCCAGCCACCCTCGCTGGGCCAGCTGGAACCTTGGCATATTCATCTGCATTAGATGTTCGGGTATCCACCGCAGTATGGGAACACACATATCGCGCGTCAAGTCTGTTGATCTGGATTCGTGGACTGATGAACAGGTCAAGTCAATGGTGCAGTGGGGGAACGACAAGGCCAACTCTTGGTGGGAGGCCAAACTACCATCCAGCCACGTCCCGGACGACTCCAAGATTGAGAACTTCATCCGGACCAAGTATGATCTGAAGAAGTGGGCACAGGGTCCAACCGCTCCAGATCCAGCATCTCTCGGTCCAGCACAGACCACGGCCCCCCCTCCTGCTCCCGCTCCAGCTCCAGCTCAGCCCGTCCAACAGGCGGCTCCAGTGCAGCAGACACAGACCAATCTTCTCGATCTCGACTTTGGTGAACCTGTGCAGGCTCCACCAGCAGCCACAGCCACGCCCATCGCACCACAGCAGACCTCGTCCTCGGCAGCGTCTTCGTTTTTGGACGCACCTGTCGACAACAAGAACAGCAGACCCGACCTGAAGAAGGCAATTCTCTCGCTGTACTCTACACCAACTGCATCTCAGACAAGTTTCTCAGCACCACAGACAAACTACACCACCACCGCCACACCCATCTGGCCTCAGCAGAGAGCGGCACAGCAGCAGACAGCCCCGCAGCAGCAGCAGCAGCAGCAGCAACAGTGGGGTCAGCCAAAGACAAACCCTCTGGATGACGATCTGTTCAAGAACGTCTGGAAATAGGTGCAAGTCTGTATAGAAACATTGGAATTCGTTGTGAAAAACAGCTATATATGTAGCGGCTTAGTGTCCACCTGTAGTTGGCAGTCCAACGTACAGCTTGAACGAGTCGTAGATTAGCCACTGGAAACCGGTCAAGGTACCGATCATGAAGATACGTGTGGACAATCCGTTCCACAGGCCCTTGAAACCGATCTGTTTGTAGATACGGGACACAGCAGCACCCGAGGACTCGGTCGGCTTCTTGTTTCCGTTGATAAGACTCACCAGGACATCGGCTGGGTGGGAAACAGTGGCACAGAAGATACCGGCAATGTAACCACCGGTGAACGAGACACCGGTCTGCTGGAGAGCCGTGTACTCAGACTTCTTCTTTGGAAGGTACTCGTAGATCTTTTCGACAATCTTCTCAAAAGACGCAAACTTGACCATTGTGTATGGGATCTGTCTGAACCACAGGGGCACAAGACCGCTGTACAGAGAGGCGATTCCACCGTAGTTCACGGTCTGTGGTGGAATGGTGATCTGGTGCTTCACCTTCATGGCCTCGAATGGACACAGAAAGATATCGGCGATGAACTCGGCCGATGCGGAGGCCGCGGCAAAAACGGCGGTGTTGTACTTGGCCACAAACTCCTCCCCAACAGCATCGCTGTACTTCTTCTTGAAGAACTCGTAGAATCCGTACTTACCAGCACCTTGGAAACCGTAACCTATGAAAGTGGGGAGACCTCCGGTGTAGAGACCTTTCAAGCCCTCGCTTCTGATGATGGCCTTCCAGCCCTCCAGGTTGCTCTTATACAGAGACGAATTGACCTGTCTGCGGACCTTGACCAGATCCAGAGGCGTGACAAAAGTGTGTGTCGGAGCACAGGCTGCAATTCGTTAGTAATCGATAAGATAAGGACCATGAAGCATACTCACCAATAGCACCACCGATACCACACGCTATAAAGTACTCGTTTGTGAACAGCTCGATCTTTCTATCACTCATAATAGAATATAATTGAATAGGAAAGAAGAAAGAGAAGAAGAGACGGATTTGAAACAGAAAAGGGGGGCGGCGACGGCACTTTTATAAGCGGCCTGAGCCGGAAGCGGCTCCCCTGTGTGCCGTACGGTTGCGAGAAAAAAATTAGAAATTTCGGAAGAGGCATTTTGACAGGCGAGGAGAAAAACACGCGCCGAGGCCGAACCGTTTGAGAACCGTTTTTGTGTTTTTCCGTTTTTCCGTCAGGGGAACATTGACATTTATATGGTGCGAGTGGCATATTTCGGGTCTGACCAGTTCAGCGTGAAGTGTCTACAGAGACTGCTCGGGAGCTCCAAGCTCTCGTCGCTGCACGTTATCACCAAGAGCCCGAAACCAGCAGGCAGGTACAGAAAACAGCTACAGGACACGCCGATAGCCGCATTTGCAGAGAGGTCATGGCTGAATCTGCACAGGGCAGACACAAACTCGGATATTAACGGGCTGTTGTCGCTGGATCTGGATCTCTGTATAGCCGTGTCTTACGGTAAGCTTATCCCGGCACATTTCCTCTCCGAACTCAGATACGGCGGCCTCAACGTGCATCCGTCTCTGTTGCCTCGTCACTCGGGACCTGCTCCGCTGCACAGGGCTCTACTGGACATGCGGGAGCCCGTTACTGGATGCACTCTGCAGACTCTGCATCCTACGGAGTTCGACAGGGGTCATATAGTCATGCAGGAACAGCACACCATAGCCCCGCGTGAGACTTTGCAGAGCCTCTCGGACAAGATGGCTGCCCTTGGTGGAGATATGCTGCGCAGATGCGTGGATCAGGGGATCTACGCAGGTTCCCAGTTCCTGCACCCTCCGTTTGAGTTCTCGTATGCGTCCAAGGTGAAACCGTCCGAGCGCAAGATAGAGTGGACCGAGTACCCAAACGATGTAATCATGCGCCGGTTCCGTACACTTGGTCCATTGTTCACCTACAAGAGGTGCTATTTGCGCAAGCAGAAGCAGCACGCCTACAAGCGCGTTGTGTTGAACTACCTAATTCAGCCAAAGGTTGTGCCCGCTGTGTTCGCGGAGGGTGATCCGCCAGGAACGTTCAGGATGCACACAGACGGACGGTTCTACGTGAAGACATTGGATTCTGCTTTGCGAGTGGCACACATGACGTTCCAAGGAGAACCGCCGAATGAACTTCCCGCCAGGTTCGTCACTCGTTTGGAAAAGAGAACGCGCGACTCTGCACGGAGCATGTTTGAAAACGAAAACTGAGACACTTGTATATATGTAACATTATAAGAACACCTGACAGTGTTTGTTGTACTCCGCAACACCAATGGCTAGTCTCTGGTAGATGTATCTCTTGGAGGAGGGCTCGGGGATAGGGATGAACTTCTCAAAAAAGCCAGGGATACCTGGTCTATTTTTGAGCCTGAACATGATACCTGCCTTCTCAAGCGAGATGTTGGAGATCTTGTCGTAGGCGGTTATCCAATCAACAGACATACGCACGATAGAAACAATCATGATGTGCTTCAGCGAGATGATGAGACAGAGTTCCCCACCGGGGAGAACAACGTGTGCGAGGTAAGTATCGTCAAAGAACTTTCCACCATCCGCACTCTTGAGCCAAAACTGACCTTGTGCCTCACGCTCAGAGTAAGGAGTAACCGATCCGTTGATAGGGACATAGCGCGGTAGACGCACTTTGCTCAGTGCCTCTCCGTCAAAAGCAGTTGTCGTGTTTCTGATACCCTCACCAATAGAAGATGCAAAGTCAAACAGACCGGTGGCAGTCTTTGTAGGCAGACCAATCAGACCCTTACCGACACCTTTGAAGAATCCAGCAGCACCTTCCTTCTCAGCACCCTCTGCAGGAGCCGTGGCCATTCCAGTTATACCACTGGTCAGACCATCGATGAGCGAGCTAGCACCGTAAGAGAATCCGTAAATCGCATGGTTGGGCTTGTTTCTCTGTTTCATCACCCTTCTTCTCTCTTGGAAATCCTTGTCGAGAGTGGCAACAGTGAGACCCTTCGCAACAGATCCAGTGATTCTAGCAAAACTATCGCTGAATCCAAAGACCGACTTTTTGAGGAAACTGAAACCTCCTTTGGCTAAACCTATACCCAGCTCCTGGGGACGATCGGTCATGATGAAACCATGGTATGGCTCGTAGAAGATATCAAATACACCAGAACTGACAGTGTTGAAGAGACCAACTGGGTTGCCGAGCACATCAGCAGATCCCAACACTTTGTAGAGCTGGTACAGAAACGCCTGTGTATAGTGCTCTTGAACACTTTGCACAAGATATGGCAAGGGCACACGCACGTTGTTCATCAGAAGTGCGGAGAGTCGGATAGGTGCGTCGTTGATGTTTCCAATGGCCATTGTGAGAACGTTCAAAACAACCACTAGAGCGTCCTGACTTCCCTCTGTATCCTCAACAGCATTGATGTGCTCTGTACGTACAAACGACAGGTTGATCTCAAGGGGTTGCAGGTTTAACCACTCAAAGTACATGTCGTTGGAGGAACGGATCTCAGGTGGTTCAGGTACCTCTAGGTTCTCATCCCATAGCTTGTGAGTAACCTGCTTGCTCCATGGAGCACCTGGAATCTTGGAGAAGTCAATCAGAGCAAATATGAAATCCTCATCAAGCTCAACGGAAAGCTCTTGCAGCAGCATGGAAGCCTGTTTGATGTACAGCACACCATGAGTGTCGTCCTTCACTCGAGAAACAGACGCTGAAAACGTAGGATGTTCGTTCATTTCCTTACTCGACTTTGCAACCACACTTGGGTACAGAACAATAGGATAGACACTTCCATAGAGCTGATTGTCAATTTGAATCCACTTGAGCTTCAAGCTGAGGTTCTGATAAATCTCAGACTCGTTGTAGTGTAGCTCTATTCCCCTGATGTTGACGTATATGAGCTCCTGACTCTTCTGGTTGATCAGGGAGACACCCAGTCCCTCAAACTTGATAATAACCTTTGTGAAGTAGTTCTCATCGCTCTCCAGAGCTTCAAAGCGGTCTGAGTCCACAGAGGTAGTCGAGTTTTGGATTCCCTTTCTCTGGTACATACTTGTGGATGGATCATAATTGGAAATGACCAGACACTGTGTTGGACCATCGGCTATGACCTTGAGATCAACACTGGTTCTCTTTCTTGAATTACCCGTTGGAGGCAAAGCCATTGGCTCGAGCTCACCAATCTCCGCGAGTTGGATATGCCTCTCCTTGTTGCCAACCTTCAAAACCAAATCCTTGACTATACCAGCAGGGAAATCCCATGCATATGGCATGGAGCTCTTTGGTGGGATGCGGTAGTACACCCTCTTGAACGGAACGGCCGTTGAAACCTTGACACCATCATCATTGATATTAGGATCAGATTGGTAGAACAAAAACTCTTGATCACTAAAATTTCTGATGGAGAATGGCCATTGGTTTGAGGCATCGTTCACATTGATGTAAAGTCCAGCATCGGCGGTAGCAGTGGAAATTCTGAGCAACTGGTGTGACTTCATACCCTGTTTCAAGACTCTCAAGAACACTTCACCCACATCGTTGATAGGGAAGGGCGCTGACCACTCAGACTTGGCACCCAGAAACGATATTCTGAGCTGTTTATCAGCGACACGCGGCAGCTCGTGCATAGGAAGGTGTTGACCAGGCTCGACAAACAACACTCTTGACAAACCGACAAGCGTGATTTGAATAGTATCACTCAGGTTGTTCCTGATGATAAACTTCGGGATCACATTGATGATCTTTGTGAGATTGTACTTTCCCTCTCCCTCAGAAATGTGGATGGCAAGATTTGTCTCAAGCTGTCTGTCCTTGAGAGGTACCTTCAACTCAAAGCTCTGACCAATCTTATCAATACTGATTGGGTTACTGGGCAACGAGTCACCCACCCTGATGACAGCAGTGTTGTCTCTCAGGTTTCCACCCATAAGTAGACCTAGTGTATCTTTGGTGTTCCTATCATGCTCAAAAGAGAACATGTCTGGCGTCTTGATCTTGCCATCAGCGTCACTGATCTTCGAAGTCATCACATTGAACTTCTCACTCATGTAAAGAGTTCTGCCCGTTCTGTTCAAGATCAAATATGGCACATAGACCGCTATCTTCACACCGGCACGCTTCCTTTTGTAATGAACCTTGAGGTGCAGAGTTTGATCGTCGGCACTCTTTGTCTTCAGAATAGTAGAGACTGGAGTATTGCTACCCTCAGGGACGTTGATTATGCTGGAATCAGACATCCTGTACTTTGACCCGATAGGGGTTACACTCAGCCTCAACACATTTTTCAGATCAACAGTGTGGAACAAGGCACGAGCACCCTTCTCGATGTGACGAGACCACTTTCCACCGGTCCTGGTTTCTTCGACCAGAGCCTCAAGATCGAATGGCAACAGATTTTCGATCACCAGCGGAGAGGATATAATCACTGTCATGTGGGGATAGATCTTCGCGAGCGGTTCAGACTCATCGTACTCAGCGGCAGCCTGTAGATAGTAGCTGTCTCCAGACGACTGACCGATACCACGACACTCCAATACCATTTGGTGTTGTAGCAAGTTCTTCCAGAATAGACTTACCTTTCTCTTGGTATTCTTCGAAGTGCACGCAGACCAACCAAACTCCTGACCTTCCACAACAGGCTTGACAGAAAACTCAGCTCCATAAACGTAGTCAATTGGCACAGCCCTTTCCTTCCCTGGTGGAATGATCACACTATCGCTCGGGTCACATGAATCGCCGTGACCCTTCCCAACGCAGATTGCAGTCTGGGTGGTGTTCTTAATCTTCATGGTTGATCTCAGAGTGACATACTTGACCTTGTCATCTCCAAGCCTGATGGTACAAGCAAGACGGTTATGGATACCATCCTTGCGAGGATTCAAGACAAACAGCTCTTCCCCCTCTGCCTTCAGAGAGATGTTGGAGACCGCGTCGTAGCTAGAGTTGATAAGCTCGCATCCAATAAATCCACTCTCTGACTCAGACTGCAGTGTTTCTCTGACCTTACGCCAATCCTGGAAGTGCCACATCACCTCTTCGCCATTCTTGACGAGTGTAAGGTTCCGACGCTGATTGTCCTCGTTGATCCAGATATTCATATCGAAACCAGTCTCATTCAAAATCCTGAAAGGGCTGTCCTGATCTCTAGGTTTCAGCTCTGCATTTTCTTGGAGCAGAATGCTGATATGAGACATAAGCGCAACAGAACGGGAGGAGAATGTTAACTCAGCTGTGTCTCTTGAGAACACCTCAATCATCATGGACTGTGTGGGTTCCAATACCTTCGAGACATGCACACCGAAAGACCAAGGCTCAAGAAGTGGTTCCCACATAGATGTAGAGTAGTTGAAGATGTTAACCAAGGAGGTGATGTTGGTGTGGGCCTCCAAATCAGAACTCCAGTTGCGAGCTGAAGCTGAAAAAGGTTTAACCTCCATATCCAAAACAGGCAGCTCATGGACATCACCAATCAGTACCAGTCTCAACCCCTCAAACTTCACTTCCAGGTTCTCTCCGTGTATGATCACCTCTGGTTCTTTGACGGATACAACGGACCTTCTTGACCTTCCTGAGTCACTAGTCATGATACTCGAAGCATACCTGGATAACTTCCTCTTGAAGTCCTTGGAAAAGCTGGAGACGAACTTTTGATCATCAGTTTCAGTTGGGAGGAGCTGCTCTATCTCTTTGTACATCTCAGAAGCTCTCTTGAAAATGGCCAGTGCCAATCGTATATCACGGAGCGAAACCCTGACTAACAGAGGGTCCACAGAGGCTTGAATACTGGTCAAGAGCTTTGTTGGTGTGGAGTCTCTGGAGTCAATAGAGAGAGAGGTCGAGAAGTCATCAATGACACGCAATCTGTTCTCATCAAAAGAGCTCATTCTGCACATGAAGATGCCAACACCAATTGCAGAAAGAGATATGATGTTCTGGCTGGTAAGCAACACCTGCCCAATCTTGAACACAATAGCCTCACTATCTTCATTGCTAGGCTCTGCAAGCAAGATTAAAGACGAGTCAACAACGTTGAGAGAGAACCCATAAGTTGTCTTGGCCTCTTCAGACCCTTCAGAATCAGTGATCGCAGGTCTCTGATCTTTCTTAGATCTGTATGCTAGTTCGTGGCCTTCGTCCTGGTCATCTTCAGCAATTGCTGGCAGAAGTTCTTTCCTCTGGGAGATGTTGGCTTCACGGGTGTTCAAAGCCACATCATAGAAAGACTTCAGAGCGAAGAGATAATCGAGAGCCAGGATAACTCTAGGACTGTCAATTTCAAGCATAGAAAAGATATGGCGCTTCTTTTCTGATCCTTCAGAGTGGGCAGAAGCCTTGAACTGGTAGTTGTCATGAATGACCTCAGGAATGAGCTCTGTGAATTTGTTGTCCTTTATCTTTCTCAGATCCTCAACAGTGAATGATTTAACATGGAAGTCCAGTTTAAAATTTCCATCTTCCCTCATTTCACATGAAACTCCCATGTCATTGAGGGAAAACCTGGAAAGGGTCTTGTCACTGATATCCTTGACATCCTTCGTTTGGTTGTACAGAGTCGTAGCAAGCTTAGGAGCAGAAAATTTCATCTTGAACTTCAGATGGTCATCTGGGCGCTCAATAGACTCTTCAGCTTTGTCTTCCTTCGCAGACACAGCAGATTCTGGAGTCTTTCCCCTGTTATCAATAAGCAGATTGGCGTTCTCTGCATCTTCCTCAAGATCCGTGAAGGCATCGTCACCTGACATGCCATTGAAAACACCTGGAATTGTCTGAATAACCTTCATCATATGGAAAACCTGAAGCTCTGTCAGACTGATCTCCTTTCCACTAATGCCACCAGTAACTATCATTGTTGGTCTATCGGGATCGTAGCTTTCGCAGTAGTCAACCTCAAATCCGATATCCAAATCATCAATGATCTCCAAGTGTTGAACAAAGTTGTTCTCAAAGTGCAGCTCTGATGACATCTTGGTCGACCTCATACCAGCAGAGATCATATTTAACACGTTCTCACCACTCCTCACGAACTTGTTTGTCAAGTATATCTCGCCGAGGTTGAACGTGACCTTGTCGTAGATATCTCTTCTTGGGTCCACAATCCTGGGAAGCACAACAATGGGTGTTTTAATCAGAAGGTCGACACGCATCTTACCGGCTCCCTCCATGTTATTTGCCTGGTTGAGGGCAGCCTCTCTGGCACGGTCGTAAATGTACTTCATCCGCTGGAATTGACTCAGGAAAGTCAATATTCTGTTGAATGGGTGCTCAACGTAGTTGATCTTCACAGATCCCGTGTGGAAAGAAACCAAACTGTTGTACTCCTCTTTGTTTGTAGCAATGTCAAACGTCTCGTAATGCAGTTCAGCAAGATCTTCGCCCTCGATGCTGATCAAGTTTCTCATGACTGAGTTCCTCGAAGAACCCTCGTTGACCTCATCGTGAAGAGAGAGACCACCCAGTTTGGCAAGCACCTTCATCTTCTCTGGAAGTAGGTAAACCTCCACATCAGCCTGACTTAACTTCATGGTAGCAAGCTTGATACCGTCGTCGTTTAACACCAAAATAACACTTTCTAAGTTCATTTTCACGTTGATCTTTTGTGGTGCTGTCTCCTCCTCTTCTTCATCGTTGTGCCTGAGCTGATCGGCTGGGGTTTCGGCTGCATTGGGATCAGTGAATGTGTTAAGGGCAAAGTTCAAGAGCGTAAGCAAAGACTTTCTGGTGACAACAAGCTTCACATCCGCAATGACCATGTTCACATCCTGGTCGTAAACCTCGATTTCTCCTCCGTTGAAAGGAACAAACCTCTGCGTTCTCTGATATGCCAGCTTGAAGATGTCATCCTTCTTCACCACGCCATCGTAGTCCCGAAAATTGTTGGAGGAGATCAACTTCTTGAACTCATCAGGTCCAGTTTGTTCAATGTGGTCATCAATGGAGATATCAGCTAACAAAAGATCCACGTGCATATCAGCGACAGTCTTGTAGAAATCAAGCTTCAGGTGATCACCAACCAGATCTATCAAGAGGTCAGATTCAAAGGTGGTGGTATCAATACACCTGGAAAGCGAGAGCACAATAGAGTCAACGTCAAAGTTAAACTCAATGATGTGTTGCTTGGCAGCCTCACCAGATAAGGCAGGTGAGCCCTGCTTGGTGGTGGTTTGTATTCTTGCATTCTCCTCTTCCTCATCTTCATCTTCATCAATGCCAACAAGAGGATCTCCAGCACTGAAGCTGCCAAATTTGAGGGACTGAACTGCGCCTTCCGGTTCTGTGGTATCAAAGTTGGGGATTGCTGTGTCGATAAGTCTCATGATCACCTTGTACTGCACATCACTGAGAGACGCCTTGAAACGTGGTACATTACCACCGATCTTGATTTTAGGCAAGTGGTAAGCACTAGGTATGATGGACATCTGGAGCAGGAAATCCATGCTGAAGTTTTCGAGTACCAGTGTAGACTTGTCAGAAGCCGAGTGGAGCTGTCCAATGGTAGACTTCACATCTGGGCCAATCAGTATCTGGGAATCTTCCAACTTGAGGTTGAATTTATCGTACATCAGAGACATAAGCTTCTCCTGGTTCTCAGAGGTGTCATGGGTGGTTAAAGCCTCAATCTCCTCCACGGACTTCGGATCTGCAAGATCACTAACGATTCTGATATGACCGGCATCGAGAATTGCGACAGGAGCCTCCCAGTTGGTTGGGTCAGTTGGTACCACAATCAAGGGAGCCTGTAAATCCATCTTACAGTTGATAGTCTTGTGCTCCTCAATGGCATACTGCAGCCCAAGTCTCGTTTGCTGAGTCAACCCTTCAAATGTGGTTTCGGCTGCGTTCATTAGCATGCCGATGGTGTCTCTGTGTATCTTTGGAGGGCTGAAAAATGCAAACACCTCTTCTATGAACCTCGGATTGTGGAAGATGGTTGTACTAGTCAAGTTGACATCCAAGGCAGAATCGGCTAGTCCATCCAACGGATTCTTCTCAAATCTGAAATCAAAGAAAGGTTTGTCCTCATCAGCTTCGTGGTCATTGTCACCATGCATGTTGTGGTGTAGAGGCTTGACACTGACAGCATGTTTGTACAACGTATTGTCCGTACCATCTTCAACTCTGAACTCGTGGAGTTGAAAGCTAGCCACAAAAGAGTCAGGTCTCTCCAGGAACTTTGCTTCACACCCTTCGAAGACAATCTCACCGAGGTTTGAATTGCCCTTGTGCTTGCGAAGGGCGAAAGCACCACGTTTGAGATTACAGTGTATCTCAGACTTCACGCGTTCCTTTGGTATATCGATAGATTCCTGGAAGGCCTTTTCCTCGTCGTATTCGATTGCCTCATATAGCTCCTTCTTCTGCTCCTCAGTCATGGTGATGTCTTCGTTACTCGCGTCGGCTTCGGGCTTGGCTCCACCCCACCAACCTCCAAACCAACCAGCAGATTGTTGCGGTTGCACTTCGGTCTTAACGTCACCAGTGGATGACGATAGAGCTTCTTTCCTGTACTCTCTCCTGGTGAGGGCCCTGAAGAGTGAAAGTTGCTCGAACGATAGCTCATCCTCAAGCTCATCTAATCGAGTCTGCTCTGTGGCAGTCACCACATCCTTGGCAATTTTGTTCTTCCACAATGAGATGTACTCCTTGCGCATTTCACATTGTTTCTTGATATGTTCCCAAGTCCACAGCTTGTTCCTCTCGCGGATGTCGTCGTGCACACAAGTTGCAACAAACTTGAGCCATGCATCTGGATCTTCACTAACAGAAACAGAAGGTCTGAACTTTCTGTACTTGTGGGTCCTGGTATACTGGTGAAACCTAGACGCAGTGGTCAAAGCATCACGGTACTGGTCGCTGTTGAGGTCAACGCTAAACTCGTCAAAGTACAGCTCCGAATGTATATGCGGGGCTGTCTCTGTGGCTCCTTGTTTGTTGACTGTGAGGTGGCCTGAACCTGAAACAGGTCTGAGCAAGAACTGGGTATTCTCGTTGTTCTTTGAGTTCTTTTCGATGAGGTCCTGAAATACCTCAAGCAGCTCTGCTGGGTCTTCCCTGAAGATAGTACCTGTGTTGCTGTCCAAGTAAAGCGCGAGTGAATCCAGCGTCATCAGTTTCCTGGCAAAGATGGAAACTCCGGATATGAAGTTCGGTATCCATGACTCGTCCGCAGACACGGCAGACAGCTCCCCCAGGGTGAGACCGACGGCGTATGGCGAATCTGTAAACGCATGGTCATCCTCGTATCTGATGTGGATGTTCTTGACGGTGAATTGGAGGTTGTCAACTATCTTGGTCACCAGAGACTCGGTGAAGCTCTCGTTCTTGAGAGCATCTTCCTTCGAGACATCAGCGGCAGGCTTGCTGTTCTGGATGAGCTCGAGCTCCTCTAGCTTCTGTCTCTTGAGCCTCTGTTCTCTCTCCGCCTCGGCCTCTGGGTCGAACTTGGTGCCTGTTGCCGGAACGCAGAGAAGATAGACGTTCTCCACGATGACCTTCACGGGCTTGGACTTGAGATTCGACCACGGAATCTGCAAGGTCAGCTCACCGAGGTGGCCAAACTTGACATCGAGCGGGAGCTCAAACTTGTCGAATGACTGAATGGGGTTAGTACAGAAACGTCAATCGCGCAACAGTCGACACTCACCTCTTTCTTCAGCCTCAGGTTGTGGAGCTTGACATCTCCTCCCCATATGCCGATGTTCAATTGCTTTGGGTCAAAGTTCTCGACGTAGGAGCCCAAAGTGCGGTTCAAGAGCGAAGCAACAAGGGATTCCAACATTGCTCGAGCGATATGTATATAATCTAACCTTCCAGTGGATCAGTGCTGGTGTCGGCGATGGATTCGACCTTCTTTTTCCCCGAAACAAGAGAGAAGCTGCTTGTTTGGCGTGTTGTTTTGGTGCCGGCGCCTCCCAAAAAGGGGGAGATCTGCTGTTTGCTCTTCGCGGGCTGAGCTGGCATGACATTCCCACGGCGTGCGGCTGAAACTGCCCTGACCACGTCTTCTGATGGTGAAACCTGTCCTTATCTAACCGGGTTTTGTGTATTTTTTGGTGTGGAAGGTAGTGGAGTGGGCATCAGAGTGAATATAGTGTGAATATAGAGTGAATACTACGATATGCCCTTCTTTCGCTAGCAATGTGTGGGTTTCAGGGAGAAATCCTAGGTTAGTCACTAGAAATCTCAAATTTTGGAGAAAGTTTATCATTATAAAGTGAGTTGTTATTATACTGCTACAAATTATTAAGCAAATGGATTGGCGGGACGACGGGTTTCGGCCGTATGAGCGCTCTCGATCTCGTCGAACTGCGACATGCCAGACAGGTTCGACTGCGAGTAGTTGGAGTGCGAGATATTCGACTGGATATCTGTGGTGATGATGGACTCGGCGTCGATCTGCGCAGCCACAGTGCCGTCTCCGAAGTTGTCCCTTCTTCTTGACCTGAGGCGGATCGCATCGAGGATGTTGCGGTCGGACTTTCCGCGTGCAAAGAGGAAGTAGTAGAGAGCTGCTCCTATCAGAGACAGAACAACAATGGGAACGACCACCGCTGGGACGATCACCTTGACCTTGCTGCTCCCCCCACCGCTGCCCGACGAGGAGTAGCCGTTATCCGATGGAACACGCGTTATTTTGGGGGAAACAGAGTCAACAGAGTCAACTATGCGCAGCAGCGGTCCAGACTTGGTTCCCACATGTTTGGCGGTGGTGGTGGAGGTGACAAGCGGTGTGATGTTGAGGAAGAAGTAGCCAGCACTACCGGACTTCTTGTAGCTGGGCTCGATGGTCCATGCAAAGTAACCGTTGTTGTTGCTGACATAGCTGGACGTGAACAGGGCGTCGTCGTTGTCCTCTAATGGATAAGCTCTAGTTTGCAACTTCACACGTGTGATGTTTCCGCCCCAGTACGATGGGTCCCAGGTGACCCAGTACGTCTCACCGACAACCAGCTCTGTTCCGTTCTTCATGCAGAACGGGTAGCCAAGGGTATCTTCATCTGGAACTCTGTCTCCGAAACATCTCAGAACGGGGGGAACGCCGGTGGCCTCGGGGTAGTCAGAGTCTGTTGGTGTGGGAGACGCAGAAACGGTGGTTGATCCGTCAACGGTTGGGGTGATTCCGTATGGTATACCGGAACCGTCCAGCGAGACCCAAGGGGTCGGAGTCGCAGTCACAGGAGAAGCCGAGATCGTGACTCCGTCTATCAGAGTGGGAGTGATAGCCAGCTTACGGCCCGAAGAGGTGGATGTCCACACGTTATCGGTGAGGACTGTCTGGGCGCAAGCCGCGCTGATCAGAGTAGCGAGTAGAATAAACTTCATTTGGCTTTGATTTGCTTGAAAAACCGGGCGAAACAAAAATCAGTGAAATTTGCCGCATTATATACACTAAGCACAATTTAATCAAAAAGAGAATTCATTAAGAGGCGCCAAGAACAATGGCGTGCAGATTTCATTCGCCGATATGTCCAGCTTGACACAACGTTTAGACGCAACCCATTGGAGCGCGCCCAACCGAGCAGATTTTTCCCGGGACCAACTCGGGGTTTCAAATACACTTTATCCTATTGAACAGTTATTAGGGAATAAATATGAATCAAGTGAAATCGGTAGAACAAAACGTGCATGCGGCTTAAGATGCACCGGCGGCGGCCTCCTTTTCCCGTTCCTTCTGGAGTCTGGCCAGCCATTTCTTATCACGTTTGGCCTGTTCAAGGTCCATCTTTGCGTTACCCCAGAGTCTCAGGCGCTCACCGTACTTGAGCATGAAGAGAGGGAAGGGAATACCCAGAGCAAAACCAATGAACGCAAACAGGGTGTTTCCCCAGCCGTAGTGCAGCTTGGCATACATGTATGGAGCAAAAAGCGGGAAGGCAAAGCCAAAGAGCGAGCGGAAGGTGGCTCCTGCAGCGGCCAGACTCGCGGCAAACCGGGGATTCATATCGATGAGATAGTTCTGGATAGACTGGAAAACGGTGATGAGGTGGAAGGCAAAGATGGCACTTCCGATACTAGGCATGATCCAGTGTAGGTGTTTCTGTGCGGACCAACCAAACCAGAGGAGTCCAACTGGACACCCAACTCCTGCGAATATCAGGGTTGGCAGTCTGAACTCCGGCTTCGCAACACCACCGTTCTTAGCCTTCATCGACTCGTAGAAGTAGCCCACTGCCCAGGTCCAAACAGCAATGCCAAGTCCAAAACCTATACCCATGGGAAGGAACATCAGTCCCGAGATTCCCTTGTTGAAGCCATAGATATTTCCCCACACGGCTGGGAAGGTGACAATCATCAGGTACATGAATCCGTAGACAAACGCCATGAACGAACCCAATCCAATGACAACAGGGTTGGTAGTCAGCAGCTTCAGAGGTCTCGCCATGTTGATCAGCAACTTCTCGGTGGTGGTGGAACCGTCTGCGATATCGTAGATGGTCTTCAGGTGCGGGTTACCGGTTTGCTTTCTGAGCCTGGCCGCCTTGCGGCGCAGAAGGGTTGGAGAGTAGGTCTCCTGGTAGAAGAACAGACCAAAGATACCAGTGACACCGTTGATGATACACAGGAGCCAGAAGATCCAACGCCAGCCGCAGTTCTCAACGATGAAACCAGCCATGATCGGGCCAAAGATGGGACCGAACGTCGGACCGATGGAGTAGAAAGCCATGGCGAAGTTTCTCTCTTTGTCACTCCACAGATCTCCAAGCACACCGGGGCCTATCGAAAGCGGGGCAGCGCCTGCACAACCAGCAAAGAAACGCAGGACAATCATCTGGGCGGTGTTCTGTGCGAAAGAACAGCCCAGGTTGAATGCAAAGAGCCCGACAATGGACACGTTCAGGATTAGTTTGCGGCCATGCATCTCAGACAGCGGAGCGGCAACAAGGGGAGCCAGGGCCCATGCAAGGATAAATATGCTCACGATCAACGACTTGAGAGACTGCTTGGTCAGGTTGAAGTCCTCAGCAATGGAGCTGAGTCCAGGCGAGAGCATCGACGACGAAAGCGGCGAGACAAAAGTGTATGCGGACACAATCAGCGTCGAGACCCACTTCTTGGACGTCGGCCAGTTTCTTGGAAACTGGGGATCATCTGGACCGTCCCAGGTAACCAGCTCTGGATCAACACTGGCAAACTCCGCACCGTAGCCCTTGACCGGGAGTACATTCTCAGGAACTTCGGCAGGAAACTCGGCCGCGGTGGACTCCGGTTCGCGATCTTTCTCGTCAGCCGCCTCTGACTCTTCAGAGGAACGGTTCTCTACGTCTATGGCCGACGTGGTGGTGAGCCTTCTCTGAGCTGACCGTTCAGTCTCCGAGGCTCTGCGTGAGAGAGTCGTCAGAATTGTGTTGACCGTTTCTGTTCTGCGCAGATTGATCTCCTCCTCCGGTATGTCACCGTACAGTTCGCGTGCCGTGTAGCCAGACACGCCGGACACGTTGGACTGTCCAGATATGGTTCTTGCTATGGACTCCAGGAAGGTGCTCGGCCTCCGCGCCCTAGCAGAGCCTGTGTAGGCCTCCGAGTCCAGTACCTCTGGAGGTGTGTTTGCAGCCCCATCGGGCTCAGAAATCGACGAGTTGAGCGACTCTTGTGTCGACGTAGCTGCTAAATCGGCCATCTTGGTCTTCGTGTGGAAGAAGAAACAGAAAACAAAAAAAATGCACAGACTAAAATGGGTCTGCGGGAATTTTTCCGAGCGGGGACTTATTCCCGACCTATTCCCGAGTGAGCGGCATAGTCAGCGCTTAGTAAGATCTAAGCCACCAACCATCTCCACGGCCAGCATCCGCAGTTTGAGTTGCTGGGGCTTGCAGGCAGCTAAGAATATGCAGGTATGGCGATAAATCTAACGGATACGCCTAACGAGAGTATATTCGGGGTTGCCAAGACCGCCAGCCGTGCCTGATGACGCCATTCCTGGCCCCAGAACACATGCGCTTGTGAGATGCCGCCTGAACTGCAAACCGGCCAGCCATACTCTCGCAGTGTTGGTGGCCCAGGAAAAGGGCCCAGAACACCCAGAAGGTCCAGGAAGAGCCCGGTGAAGAAGATCTTCCAGAAAAATACAACGTAACTCTCGGGTCGCAACGCCCGGGTAACTCGCGATCACACCGCACACGACCATTTTGTTTGGTCAGACGAGAAAAAAGCCGAAAAAAAATCCGTAAGCCCAAGAGCTCTCCAGGCCTGGTTTCTCTTCAGAAGACCTTCTCATCAACCCCTATTCTACAGAGTACATCACTCTAAGTGTGGAGTCGCCATCCATCCAGCTCCCACTGCCACGTTTTCTATTCCACACCTCTTTTCCCCCATCCCCGATCACCTTTGACCCTGATCGCCCCCCCTCCCCCTTCCCCGAGATAGATTCAATTACCAGACAATGCTTTGAACATACGGTTCCACAAAGCTGTCTCTCACTCTGCATCTGCTTCTGTCTGCATATCGAACAACCAGATCAATAAACACACCAATGGAAGGAAGCCATCACTTTGCATTGGCGTCTCCAGACATGAAGGAGGAATCTGGCTCTGACTCCTCGCCACAGAAAAAGTCGTCCACGCCGTCAATCAAACACGGACTGAGTGCCAGGTCGATCAAGTCGTCCGTCACAGACCACCCGGAGCTGGTACAGCTGTGCCACCACTACCTACAGACCAAGAATGTTGGGGGACTCGCCATGGTGGCCAGACAGCGTGGTTTGCCGCCAGCACTCCGTGCCAAGGCGTGGCCTGTGCTCTTGCGCTACCACCCGTTTGTGCTGAACCCATACATCACCCCGGATATCGAGGTTGACGAGGATGACGAGGAGAACGAGCGCGAGGAGGATGTGCCTGTCTCGCGGATCAAATCAGATCTGCAAAAGTATCTCAAATCCTCGTCGCGATCACCGACCGCGGCCGCAGCTGGTCTTTCTCCGGAGCTGAAGGAACTGTTCTCGACACAGGATGAGATCTTCCTCACGATAGAGCGCGCCATCGTCAAGTTCATGAAGAAATGGGGCACAATCATTAACTACGACTCTGGGCTCACATGGGTGGCCCTGGGACTCGCCGAGTGGATTCCGCCGCTCGCCGACTCGAACTATGTTCTGTGCGGTAGATTCGATAAGGCTAAGAACGGTACGAAGCTGAGAAACCTGCTGGATGACTTCTTCGAAAGATTACCAGAGGATCAGCTACAGAGCGTGATATCAACTCCCTCGGTGCCCGAGTCCCCCAAGAGCTCGTCGTCAGATGAGGAGTTCGAGCTACCAGAGTCGGGATACCCGCAGCCTTCCCCGCTCAGTGGCATAAACTCCCCCTTCATCGAGTATCCCTACAAGACGATGACGTTTGCCGAGATCTACGAGCGTATAGTGCTCGTCATCTTGCACAGTCCAGAGACAGAAGACGTTGCAGATGCTCCACAACAGACCGAGGAGTCCCTCATGAACACACTGCCCATAAGAGGAGGCACGGCAAATGAGAGGATATCGTTGTTTCTGTACTGTCTGCGTACGTGTCTTCCAGAACTGAACCAGTTCTTGAGCGAGGAGGACATCCTGAACACAAACAGCACAAAAGACGACTGGCTCATCTGGTGGATCAAGTGGTGTGGCGCAAAGGCATGGTCTAGGTATGACCGTGGCCGTGTTTGGGATATGCTTCTGGGATGGCGCGATTCCAAGAGCTTCCCACAGGAAGACATAGACCGTCTCGGACTCACCCAGCATGTCAGCGATCTGTTAGGACCAGATGTGTTCTGGAACCCTCTGTCTAACAACAACAACGCGTGCAGACCATCGCTCAAACCACTTATCACGTCTTTGTCGTCGACGAATCTGCTCAACATGAATTCGACCCGCAAGTCACTGAGCAGTATGTCCGTGCTAGATTCGAATCAGATCGCCCCTCCGGTGTCAATCCTCGACCCGCACTTTGAGCTGATATTTGTGTCTGTTGCTTTCCTCAAGTCGAAGGAGTTTGCGCTTCTTGAACTCGAACAGAGCGAAATCCGCGAGTTTTTGAACAAGGCTTCGTCTCAGTCAAGCGGTCCAAACTTCCAGCGCGTGATGGAGTCAGACATAAAGGCCAGACTGACCAAGGGACTCGATAAGGAATCAACTGCATCTCCATCGCTCACCGAGTCGCTCGATGCGTCTTCGTCACACCACCACTCCAACTTTATACACAGGAAATCATCTAGAGATATAGAAAACGTCATCTATGAAGCTGGCGAGATCTGGAGGAAGTGGCTGTGGCAGGAGACAGTTGACAACAACAGCCTTTCTTGAACAGCACAAAAAGAACACAAAAACACCAGTTAAATCCAGTTATATATATACTATTCAAAATCAGACAAACAACAAGAGCGTAGGATCATTGGGCAGCAGCAGCAGCCTTCATCTCAGCTTCTCTTCTGGATTTCTCCTTATCTATGGCGATCTGGTTCAGCCTGCGCTTCTCCTCTTCTTCCTTACGCTTCTTCTCCTTCTGCCTCTCCAACTTCTCAGCACGCTTCTTAGCAGCGAGTTCCTTCATCTTGAGAAGCTCTTCCTCTTCCAGTTTCTTCTTAGCTTCTTCCTGTTCTTTCAGGAGCTTGGCCTGTTCCTCTTCTTCTTTGAGCCTTCTCTTTCTCTCCTCTTCCTGTTCTTTCTCCTTCTCAGCCTTCAAGGCCTCTTCCTCCTGGATCTGCTTGTTCATTTCATCTTCCTTGAGCTGTCTGGCCTCGCTTCTGGCTAGTTCCAATTCAGCCTCCTCCTTCTTTCTCTCTTCGTCGTTCGTTTGGCTGTTAACGATATCGTCGCCTGTGCCCTTTCTGAACTTGACAAACTGGTAGTTCTTACCGTTCTTCCCACTGACGTATGGGTTCAATGGGAACGAGTTGAACACTTCCTCGTGTGGATTCTCAACCTTCTTGGACGATTGCGCCAACTTGTCTTTGAAATCGTCGTCGTACTTTTCAAACTGGCTCATTGGATCCTGTTCCTCTTCCTCCTCGTACCATTCGGTATTAGTACCAGAGTTGTACTCATCTTCCATCTCAAGCAGGTACTCGTCAACTTCAGACCAGTCCACTTCGACGTTTCTGCCTGCTTTCCTGAGATCGGTGTTCTTGAAGACGTTGAACTTGAGTCTCTTCCACTCATCGTCAACCTCTTCAAACGCAAGCTTCCAAGCCTTGTCGTAGAACTTTTGGATCTTGGCACGTTCGAGCCTGCGCTTTTCTTCTTGGGCCATCCACTCCATGTGTCTAAGATCGTCAGACGATGGCTCGTAGATGTGCCATATGGTATAGTGAGGTAGTCCAATCACGCTGTATCCCATGGTCTTGCACAGTTTGCCGAATCCCTCGGTTTCTGCGTGTTTCTGGTACGAGAACGCAGGGAAGTTGGCACCGCTCCTGAAGACGCCGGCCTTGGACAGAATGGAAACACCTCCGATACCATCGAGTTCCATCTCAACCTCGGGGTCTCCGTTTGCATCACGTAGGTATGCGAGGTGTGGCCTCCAGGTTGCATATTCAACGTAACCTTCCACGATGACAGCGTCTTCGTCAAGTCTGTCGGCGAGTTCGATGCCACCTTCGCTTTCCTGCCACGAGTTTAGATCGTAAGGTTGTTCGTAACCAAGCCAGTCCGGCAGAGGTCTCCAAATGTTGGGGACAATGACATCTCTGTCGTGGTGCATCAGATCTTCTATGATCGTAGCGGGAATGGTTTCCACATCGGCGTCACGCCAGTACACCCATGCGTGATCTGGTCTTAGGGCAGTGGAAAGCAGCCAGTTACGGGCAATGGCCATAAGTTTTCTTCTCGGACCTTGCGCCTGGAATCCGTGTCTATCACTGAAAGACTGTCCGATGATCTGGCCAAAGTCTTTCTCGTAGATGTTGATTCTTCCAAAGTGGAACGCGGGATCTGGGTCCGCCTGGATCTCGGCCATGTATCTCTTGAGATCCTTGATGGTCGAATCCGACGTATCGGAGATGAGGAAAGCCAGATCGATTAGGTTGTGTGGGTAGGTCAGGTTCCTCATGTGGCCGAAGAACATGGGCAGGTGAGCAGAGGCATCACGCAGTGGAACACAGAACAGCACACGCTCCTCCCTGTTCCAGCCCTCGGGTGTCGATCTGTAGTCCTTCAGGTCGTAGAATTCTATGCCGAAGTCGTCAAAGTTACCAGACTTTGAGGCATACCCAGAGGGCAGGTCTGGATAGTACCTGTTATCCGAGTTGGAGGCATACCTGTAGTCTGTGATGTAGCTGGCGAGGAAGTAACCCAGAATGCCTAGCGGAAGAGTGGCGTATAGGATCCACAGAATGGTTTTGAGGAGCGAGCTGACCTCCACCTCGACTCCGTCGTCGTCTGTGTCCTCGTATCCGCTCAGCGAGTTGGCAGGACTGAGGCTGATGGACCGCGCGCGCTGGTGTCTCTTTCTAGGAACGAGGAACTGCTGCTCGCGCACTGGCAGCGGAGACATCTCACCGGATTCTATCGAGTTGCGAACCACCGAGCCGGGCGAAGACGACAATGAGTTGCGTCCCGGCGACGAGCTGAGTCCGGTCTCCAGGTCCGGAGGCAATGAGGTCTCCTTTTCGCTGATCTCTGACTTCTCCATCTATGTGTCAAACCTAGATCTAGGGCGAAGACAAGGGCTAAGTGCGGGAATGTGGCGATGTGGGCAGAGACTGAGGACCAGCACTAGTAAACAGGATCTGCAACGATTGACTCCCACCGATAAGCCGCGATTATCAACAGATCCGCCTTGTTGATCCACCAAGAGTGTTGCACAGGAGTACCAGATCCGCTGCCTTCTTCCCCTGTGTGCCGATCCCCAATTTCTGAAAATCAGTCGGGACACGACAAGAGGGCAAACATTTTTCCCGGCTCCTGCCTTGTGTGTGGGCCACAACAAGGGAACACGTTACTCCTGACGATCACTTGCAATCAGTGGGCGAATCCAACATGATCTGCGCGTTATCAGGAGAACAGGCCCAGGAGCCGGTTGTGTCGCCAAGGAGCGGGAAGGTGTTTGAGAGACGGCTGATCGAGACATACATCAGCGCCAACGGTACAGACCCCGTCAACGACGAACCGCTCGGAGTGGAGGAGCTGGTAAAGCTGGACCAGAATCCAACCCCCTTTGTGAAACCGACCAACCTGACGTCCATTCCGACGCTGCTGTCGACGTTCCAGAACGAGTGGGACGCGCTTGCGCTCGAGGTGTTCCAGCTGCGCAGGGAACTGTCCGAGGCCAAGAAAGAGCTGTCTGTGGCACTGTACTACCGCGATGCCGCCGCCAGAGTGGCCGCCAAGGCCATAAAGGAGAGAGACTCGGCGCGCACTGCGCTGCAGGAGCTGGCTGGCAGCATTGCCAAGGGCGACGAGATTGACGGCATGGAGGTGGACAATGCCAGCACGGAGGGTGTGCCCGAACAGTACTCGCAGCAGATACTCAGTGCACAGCAGGAGCTGTTCCAGGTGCACAAGAAGGAGAGGAAGCTGCATGCTGCGCCCGAGGGAGAACTGGCTTTGGGCCCTTCCGCGACCACTCTCAAGACCCTCAAGGGCAAAGTCTCTGCCACTGGTCATCTCGACACAGGCATCGTGGTGGGCACTGCCACGGGAGGTGCTGTCGTGTACGACACCGCCAGTGACAAGATCGAGGACATAGCCGTGACGGGAGACCTCGGCGGGGTGAGTGCGTCCGCTCTGAACGCAGAAAACGCCGCCATCCTTGCGTTCGAGAGCGGCAAAGTGTACAACGCAGGCACCCCTGCGACTCTGGACGAACTGCAGATAGCGGTTTTTGCGCACCCTGGTCTGGACGCCCATACTATCAGCGTTGGGAAGTCAGGCACCATCTCATACCTCGATGCAGGCGTACTTGCCTTCCAGATAAAGAACGACTTTGCAGCCGTGGGTGCGTCGCTGCACCTTGACGGTGTTTTGATAGCTGTCACTGAGGCCGCTGCTGTCCACGTGTACGAACTGAGTACAGGTAAGGAGGCCGTTGTGTTTGATTCAGAAGGCTTGACCGCCGCGTCTGTGCAATTTGCGCCGAACGGATACTGGCTGGCCGTTGGATACTCTGAAACGATCAAGATCTTTGATCTGAGAACAGCTGCTGTCGCACACCAGTGGAGCGTTGCTGGAACTCCACGCAGCCTGACCTTTGACAAGAGCGCAAACGTGCTGGTTTCGAGTCTGGGCAAGTCCATCGTGTATAACAGATACACCAAGTCGGAGAAGAAGTGGGGAGACGCCACCCAGCCCGCATTCAAAGTGGGTGGAACCGTTGTCGGGGCGCATTTCGCCACTTCAAACGAGCTGTGGTTGGTGTACGATACCAGAAAGCTCCAGAAGTGTGTGTTCCAGTGATGTTCCCGGACGTATTATTGATTCCATAGATTTCCCGCATGTAATAAAACCAGCTTTGTATACTCAGAAGCAGCCCAGATGTGTTTGCGTGCCATTTACAGCGGTGTTCCCGTCGTGGATCCATCGTGGTTTTAAACAAACATACACCGTCCGCTATGTCCACGCCCATGCACGCAGCCGTTTCGAAAATTGCCTGGCAGGTGGACACAGACAAGTAGATCCTGTTGAGCGCCTTTCCATGCCAATCCACTAATAAAAAGACCCCAAAATGGCCAGAAAACTCCGGTGTCGTGCGCCACACGACCGGCTCGACATGGGCCAGCCACGAACGGCGAAGCGTCGAGAACTATCCTTATTAGCTCAGTTGGTAGAGCGTTCGGCTTTTAAGGATTTCGTTTCGCAAGAAGTCGACCGAAACGTCCAGGGTTCGAGCCCCTGATGAGGAGTTCTTTTTTTTGGTTTAGTTCGGTGTTGTTGGCTGGATCAGCGTGTGAGAATGTTTTTTTTTCTTATTTGTATCTGCCCAGCTGTTCGCACTTCTGCTTCTTTATCGTTGTGGCCTTCAGGTTATCTTTATGCTCTGGATGTACTGCCGTGCGCCTCATGCTGACCAATGATTCTCTCGTGTGGGAATTAAACTGATAAAAAATTTTTTTTCTGAAAAAAAAAAAAAAAAACCTGCCCAAACGTGTCTCTGCGCCCTTTTGTTTTCTTCTTCTGTATCGAATCGTTAGGGAAAGTACTAGCATGCCTCCCAAGTTCAACCCCAACGCTCCGGCGTTTAACCCAGGTGCTGCTTTGAAGGGCAAGTCCCAGAAGACGATGTCTCTGGACGACTACCTGAAGACCCAGGATGTGCGCTCGCCCAGCCCAATTGCCAGCGCTGTGTTTGACTCGCGCCAGTCTTCCACGTTCACCAGCGGTGCCGCGACCCCGGTGTCCACCGCCATGTCCACCACCGATTCCACTGCATCGCTTTCTTCGCTGAACACCGCCCTGCAAAAGCTGCAGGTGTCTCCCATCTCCGACAACCTCACCAACATCCAGAACGCCAAGCAGCTGTCTGAGATTCGCACCGAGTGCGACGCCATCGCCACCAAGGTGGCGGAGTACGGTGCCAAGGCCATTGTCGACTGGGACATCGCCGGTGTGCTGAAATCGCTCGGTAAGCAGAAGAACCCGGTCTCGGCCAGAGAGGGAAGCATGCTGCTGCTCTCCACCCTCAGCAGAAAGTTCGCCGGAAGAACCCCCTTCGAGATATACTTTGTCGATCTGCTGCCATACGCCTTTGACCAGCTCGCCGACAAGGACAACAACATCAAGAGATCCGCCCAGGCTGCCGTGGACGCCATATACGGCATGTTCCCCAAGGAGGCGCTTGCCTCTGTGGTGCTCACCTCTCTCCTCAAGTACATGAAGTCCTCTGCCAAGTGGAACTCGAAGATCTCCGCCCTGAAGCTCGTCGACAAGATCGTTCTCGAGTCGCCTGCGGATCTGCTGGAGATGAGGTTTGTCGATGCCATCCCCATCCTCACCGACATGTCCACCGACTACAAGCCAGAGCTTGCCAAGATCGGTCTCAAGACTCTGAAGGACTTTGTCGCTATTCTCGACAACCTCGACCTGCAGTCCAGATACGATCTGATCGTCGAGACCCTCGCAGACCCCTCTAAGGTGCCCGCCTGTATGAAGACACTCTCGTCGGTTACTTTCGTGGCCGAAGTCACCGAGCCGGCGCTTTCCATTCTCGTTCCCATCCTGGACAAGTCCCTCAAGATGTCTTCCTCCACCCAGGAGCAGCTGAGACAGACGGTCATCGTCACCGAAAACTTGACCAGACTGGTGAATAACAAGCGTGAGATCGAGTCTTTCATCCCCACTTTGCTCCCAGGCATCAAGAAGGTCGTCGACCATGCCCCTCTGCCAGAGGTCCGTGAGCTTGCCTCCAAGGCCCTCAAGGTTCTCGAGGATGCCGAGGCTGAGCACTCCGACGGAAAGTTCCACGGTAGAATCTACCAGGAGTCTTCTGCCAAGTACTTGGATGCCTTCAAGTCTCGCATTGAGGACCCTCTTGTTCTGGACTACCTCACTGCCATCCTCGTTTCCGACGCCAACGTCAATGACTGGGCTGCTCTTGAGGAGTACCTAGACATGGCCTCCACTTCTCTCTTTCAGAACGAGGAGGAGAGAAAGGCCGCTGTTTCCTCCACCGTCAAGACCGTCAGAGACCTCTTCACCCCCGAGGCCATCCAGGCCAGCAATGACGATGGGGTTGTCATTGTCGATGCTTTCTTCTCTCTCGCCTACGGCTCTAGAATGCTGTTGAACAAGACCACCCTCAGACTCATCAAGGGTCACAGATACGGCCTCTGTGGCCGTAACGGTGCTGGTAAGTCTACCCTCATGAGGTCGATCGCGAACGGCCAGCTCGAAGGTTTCCCTGCCCCAGATGAGCTCAAGACCTGTTTCGTCGAGCACAAGTTGCAAGGTTCTGAGGCCGATATGGATCTCGTTGCTTTCATTGCCTCCGATCCTGATCTTAGCCACGTTTCGCGCGATGAGGTTGCCGGCGCTCTAGAGAGCGTTGGTTTCGACGAGGAGAGAAGAGCCCAGCACGTTGGATCTCTATCCGGTGGTTGGAAGATGAAGCTCGAGCTTGCCAGAGCCATGCTTATGAAGGCCGATATTCTCTTGCTGGATGAGCCTACCAACCACTTGGATGTTGCCAATGTTGCTTGGTTGCAGAAGTACCTCGTGGAGCACACCGACATCACCTCTCTTATCGTTTCGCACGATTCTGGATTCCTCGATGCCGTGTGTACCGATATCATTCACTACGAGAACAAGAAGCTCGCTTACTACAAGGGTAACCTGTCTGAGTTCGTCAAGGTGAAGCCCGAGGGTAAGTCCTACTACACTCTGACCGACTCCAACGTCCAGATGGCCTTCCCACCCCCAGGTATTCTGACCGGTGTCAAATCGAGTACCAGAGCCGTTGCCAAGATGAGCAAAGTCACATTTGCCTACCCTGGTTCCGCTAAGCCATCTCTCAGCAACGTGTCGTGTTCGCTGTCGCTTTCTTCGAGAGTTGCCATTCTTGGTCCTAACGGTGCTGGTAAGTCTACTCTCATCAAGTTGCTTACCGGTGAGCTTGTCCCCAACGAGGGTAAAGTTGAGAAGCACCCCAACTTGCGTATTGGTTACATTGCCCAGCATGCTCTCCAGCACGTTGAGATGCACAAGGAGAAGACCGCTAACCAGTATCTTCAGTGGCGTTACCAGTTTGGTGATGACCGTGAAGTTCTCCTGAAGGAATCCCGTAAGATTTCCGAGGAGGAGAAGGAGATGATGTCCAAGGAGATCGACATCAAGGATGGAAGAGGACCAAGACAGGTTGAGGCTATCGTCGGAAGACAAAAGCTCAAGAAGTCGTTCCAGTACGAGATCAAGTGGAAGTTCTGGATTCCAAAGTACAACTCGTGGGTTCCTAGAGAAACCCTTATCGCTGAAGGTTTCGGCAAGCTCGTTCAGAAGTTTGACGATCACGAAGCTTCCAGAGAGGGTCTCGGATACCGTGAGCTTGTTCCATCTGTCATCCGCAAGCACTTTGAGGATGTTGGTCTTGACGGTGACATTGCGGACCACACCCCAATGGGTTCTCTTTCTGGTGGTCAGTTGGTCAAGGTTGTCATTGCCGGAGCCATGTGGAACAACCCACATCTTCTGGTGCTCGATGAGCCTACTAACTATCTGGATCGTGACTCTCTTGGAGGTCTGGCCGTTGCCATTCGCGACTGGGCCGGAGGTGTGGTTATGATTTCGCATAACAACGAGTTTGTCGGGGCCCTGTGTCCTGAGCAGTGGGTTGTGGAGAACGGAACCATGGTTACCAAGGGTATCACTGCTGTTGACCAGGCTAGATTCGAGGACGGTGGCGGAGACTCGGACTCCGCCAAGGCAGCTGCCGCATTGGCCCGTAAGAAGGCCGACGATGACTCTCCCGCGAACATCAAGGTGAGGATCAAGAAGAAGAAGCTCACCAGAAACGAAAAGAAGGCGGCCGAGGAGCGCAGAAGACTGCGTCACATCGCGTGGCTCAGTTCGCCAAAGGGAACGCCCAAACCTGTCAACACAGACGACGAGGAAGATGACGAGTAGTCCATTTTCTGGAGATATAATAAAATTCATCCACATAAAACGTTCAGCATCGCAACGTAGCTTAGCCGCGCGCAGAGAGCGGAAAAACGGTCGGGATTAGCCGAAAGGGGAAGGTCGATTCGGACCAGAGAGAAGGGGGGCATCCAAGAACGAAGCCCCTTGACAGCCTTCTGGAATTCCTCCTTCGATCGCGTTTATAGAGACACCACGCTTGTCGGTATGGACTCGGGCACCTCAACGCATGCGATGGCTGTGCGATCGCCGGTGGTGATGATCGATGCCGGTGGTGCCATCAGCACTCCCAGGAGCCTGCGTAGCCCGCCGCAGATTGCAAACGCTGCGGATACGGAGTATGCCACACAGGTTGTCGAGCTCATCAAGGACGCAGAGGCCAAGAAGTGGCGGTACGGACTATTCCTGCTGAGTGCGGTTGTGGTGACGTGGATCATCTCCACCCAGCTGATCAACACCATCACAAAGACGGGAGAGTACGAACAGCCCTTCTTCGTGAGCTACGTGACCGGTGGATCCTTTGTCGTGTACGCTGTTCCGGACGTAATCTCGTTCATCAGACGGCTTGTGGTGCCCAAGAGCGCTGCAAAGGACCTGGAGGACGAGGAGACGCCTCTCATGGACTCTGTGTCCTCCATGCGCACCATTCAGACCCCGGAGATCAAGCTCACGCGTGGCGAGATTGCGCTGCTTGCGCTGGAATCGTCCACCATCTACTTCATTTGCAATGCGTGCGGCAGTGCTGCCCTCAAATTCACAAGTGCGACCAACCAGACCATCCTCATGACGGCCACCTCCCTCTTCACGCTGGTGCTTGGTGTTGCGTTCAAAGTTGAAAAGTTCTCGTGGCAGAAGCTGGTGGCCATCATCGTGAGCATCATGGGCATATTCCTCATCGCCATGAGCGACTCCCACTCCAAACATGACGATGTGCTCAAAAACCCGATCCTCGGCGACTTCATCGCCCTGTGTGGATCCTTTGCCTACGCGTGCTACCTGGTGATCATGAAGGTCAAGATGGGCGACTCCACAGACCCTGAGAACGACCGTGTTGTGTTTGCGCTCATCGGCGTGTTCACCCTGGCGTTCTTCTGGCCCGTGCTCATGGTCCTGGACGTTACCGGTTTCCACCACTTTGAGTGGCCTGCCTCGGGCACCATCTGGTCCATTGTGCTCGCGTCCGGCATGCTCAACTGCATCTCCGACTACTGTTCTGTGGTGGCTTCTCTGCTGACGTCTCCCCTACTGGCTGCTCTGTCGCTATCCACCGCCATTCCCATAAGCATGATCTGCGATTCGATATTCTACCACACCACAAACACCAGTGTTGCATACTACATCGGAATCGTGCTGATCTTCTCGGCCTTCCTGTTCACGAACAAGGAGGAGGACGAGGAGATCCTGGAAGATGCCGTTGAAGGTGCTGTGGAGGAGGCCATTGCCCACGACGCACTTCTCAGTCCTATTCTTAGTCCTATCCTGGGGTCGGCGTCTTCAGAGCCGTACATTCCGGGTCTGTCCATAGACTCGGAGTCTGGAGCTTCGTCGCAGTTGGTCATCAGCGGTGGTGTTAACCACAAGTACTTCATCAGAGAGGTGCGCAATATTTAAGTTGGGATTAATATATTTATTACATTCTTTTTGTATTCACCAGAGTCTAAGTAGGTCTCCCCAGTCTCCTCTTTTTCTTCTGTTCCAGTAGCTGTTGTCTCCCTCGATGTACGTCCAGTAAGGTTTACCGTCGTTACCGGGATCTTCGCTACCTGGAACAAGCTTGAAGAACTTGGTCTGGTGGGTCTTGGCACTGTCCTCGTTCTGTTTGCGTCTCATACGCTGAGACTCCTCAAGACTCAGCTTGAGCTGTTCGGCCTCATCGACGTCTCCGTTCTCGTAAGCACGCTGGTCTGGCCTGAGTCTCGAGTCGGTTGGTGCAAGCTTGCCCTTTTCGAGAGCGGTGATCTGGTTGAGACTCGCAGCAAATTCTGTGAATCCGAATTTCTTCTGGTAGTCAGGCACGAGGTTTCCCGCCTTCCATACCTCGGGACCTTCGTCTTCACCGGTGAAGAAGTTCAACTTCTCAGTCCACGATCCGCGGATTTCTAGTGCCAGATACTTGTTCGTCTTGTCCATGGCCTTGATGGTCAGAGTCTCAGATCTGCCGCTGAACATTCCACTAACTTTGAAACTCACAACCGCACGATGACCGGTCGATGACGTTATCGTGATCGATGATGCTGGCTCAGAGTACTTTTCTCCGGCAATTAGGTTCTTCAGCAGCGTGGTGGGCTGCACCCACTGGTACACTTCTCCCGTAGATCTGATGGTAAGTGTTATGGTACCCTTGACTGATACCTCCATACTCTTACCACGGATGGACTGCGAGGGCGTGGGACAGTGGTCGATGGCCCACTCAGCAGAGTCGGCATGTGCGGCCATCACAAACGGACGGTGTTCGACCTTCTCGACAACGAGTCTGAAGCCTTTGTCTTCCCTAACGAGTTCAAACGTCTCCCCTAAAAGTGGGTTGAACGCCTTTCTGATGTTTCTCTCCTTGGCACGGAAAGGAGAGAGTGACGTGACCGCAAACGCGGCAATCTTCAAAATGCGCTCACCGTTCTGTATATCGGACTTGAGAGCCTCGTCGATCAGATTGGTGTACTCGTAAGACTCAGCATACTTCTGCAGGAAAGTGAGCGGTTCGTTGGAAGTGACAGGCATCGCAATTGTGGACAGGTCCTTACCCAGATTCTTCCTGATAAATGCAATCCAGCTTGGCGGATCACATGTGCTTGGGTTGATGTCCTTTCTTCTAGCAATTGGAGGCAGTGGGAGTGGATAGAGGTCGCTGGGAGTTGCCTTGATGGGGCTCTTCAGTGGAGTGAACGAGTCCACATCAGATGACTCGGACGATGACACATCAAAGTTCATGTTGAGGTTATCAGATGAGTTGTTTGTGACACCATTCTCAGAACCATCCTTGATCATGACGACTTTGTCGCCCATCTCTTGGAGATACTCTTGTGCGTCATAGAACTCCTGAGAGAACAATGAGGTGGCTGTTGTGTTGGTGCGCGAGAGCTTGGGTGCATCTATCAGAGATTCCAGCTCCAGCAGACCTGCATACAAGTTCTTCGCCATGGCCCCTGCATCTGTAGGCGCCCTTGCGTTTGTTGTTATCGATGCAGCATCGTCGCTCGACTCCTTTGGCGAGTTCAGGTTGGTGGTGCTGTTTGACCTGCTGTACCTCCTCCAGAACGAGGGTTTTCTCTTCTCGAGGTTGTTTGCGAGTCCAGACGCCAGTTGCTTCAGAGCCTCAATCTTCTCAAGCACTTCGTCCTCGTCAAACTCAACGCCGGCAACACCAGTGCTGCCGATGACGTGCTCTCTGTTCTTCTTCTTGATGAAGTTGAAGGCCTTAATCCAGACGGACCAGTCGTCTTCGTTGAGAGCCTTGAGAACCCACAGTTCGAGGCCCGAATCGAGATAGATGCTCAGGCTGGGCTTGTCTGCCGAGATGACAACGTTCTTAATGTACATGTTTCCTCTGACGTGGTTGGATCTCTCGTTCACGTAGTAGTTCAGAATCCCATACTTGAAGTTCAAAACGAAGAATCTCTGGCTGAAGTTCTTTGTGGATCTCTTGCGCTTCTTCTTCAGCAGCATACCTTGGAGGTACTTGCCTCCCTTGACCGTGAGGAAGGACGAGTGTGGTCCGGCAGCACCCTGCTTGGGGAGTTCGAACTTCACGTTTGGTGAGGGCGGTGGCACGTCGATCGTTGTCGTGGCGGTGGATGCCGGCTCGCTGACACTGGGTTTTCTCTCCTCCTCTATGTACTGGTTGAACATGATCTTCTTTCCGACGGTCTTGCTGAAGGTGTTGTCGAACACAAACGCGTACAGGTTGCCCTTCTCGACCTTGACGGTTCCTGAGATGAGCTCGTTTCCGTTGCAGCGGCCGATCCACTCGACTTTCTTGAGCCTTGATCCCAGGCGCTGTTCGAGGTTGGAGTTGGTGGATAGAGTCGACACCGAGTTGGATCTCTCTCTGTTGAACTCGTGCACCTCGTTCATGTCCAGCTCGGTGTTTGAGTTGGAGATGTAGATGCCAAAGTTGACCGACTTTTTCAGCGGTTTCACCTCCCACTTGATCTTGGACTTATCCGGGGCGTTGATCCATTTGATGATAAAGTTCTTCGGTCTCACCTCGAGGTTCTCCATGGTGTATGCGATGCAATTGTGTGTGATGCAGCAGCGATCGGCCCTTCTCAGACACGGTGGTCAAAAGGCGAATCTGGCAGTCGGGAAAAAGAGCACTGGCTGGTGCGGGTGAAATCTGGCGATGCAGGAGTATATATACCGGGCCAATGGAACCGCCTGACGTCTGTGATTCCAGCAGTTGTCCTTGTTCGGTGGGAGACAACGTGTTCTGTTCAGGTCTAAAACAGAAGGGCGAGGGCGAAATCGGCACGCCCTTGTTTATGTGGTCGTGTACCGGCCCGTCTTTTCAGCTCTTTCTGGGGAGGCGAAAGGAACAAGGCAATGGGGGCAACCGCCGTCCTTGTTGGTGATTCAGGCGATAACAAGATGCTTGTCACGTTCAGCTCGAGTGGGAAGGGCGCGGGCAAAAACGGATCGGTGACGCCCGGCACGCCGTACTCCACGGATATGTCCGGATCGCAGATGGATGGCTCGACGCCTGCGTTTCCGGTGTTCAAGGCGTTTGGATCGAGCCCGCAGGGCCTGGCCGGACGCAGGGAGAAGAAGCGCTCCAAGGGCTGCATCACCTGCAACGTGCGGAAGAAGGGCTGCGACATGGAGAGGCCGATCTGCGGATCGTGCTCGCGGCTGAATAGGGAGTGCAGGTACCGCGAGGAGGGCATGAGCGAGGACGATGTGCGCAAGATCAAGGAGTACCTGCGGGTGCTGGAGGAGGACGCAAAGCGCTCCAAACGCAAGAAGACAAAAGAACAGTCGCCGGCCGGCGAGTCGGGTGCAAAGCGACAGAGAACCGAGTCGCCAAAGGCCAAGAAGAAGCTCCCGCAGGTGGACGCACTCGCGCAGGAGTCGCGCGTGGTGTTCAACCCGATGAGCCCGTCGTTCATCAACCTGTTCTCGCGCGAGGACACGCCGTCCGCGTTCAGCTTATCGGATAACAGCATGGCCACGCCGTTCCAGCCGGCCGCAAAGCCGCTTCACGAAGAGACTGCAGCCAAGTCTCCATCGCAAGACTACACGAGCCTTGAGGAGAGCGTTTCCTCAGACTTCCACTTTTTCCGTGACCTTAACCCGGAGTTCTCGCGCGCGTTTGAAAACGCCATAATGTTTCGCCCCAGTCCTGCGGCTGAGCAGCCCAGCTACCAGGACCAGATAGTGGAGCTCATCGATGGCCAGGAACAGGAAGCCGCCGCAGAGGCCGAGGCCGTTGCTGAACAAATAATCGAAGCGGTGCCTGCTGAAAACTACAAACCCACGCTGTATACAGCGCCTTCGATGGTGGAGTCGACGACTCTCTCTACCCTGGGACCGGTGGGCCGTCGTCTGTTTGACTACTACAGAGACCATCTCGCGGTTCAGATATCCACGGTTCCCAAGGCCGAAAACATGTTTCTGACCTCGTACCTGCCTATGGCACACCTGGACTTTGGTTTGCTGTACGGTATTCTCAGCTGGAGTGCGTTCCGTATCGGCGGAGAGTCGATGGACAGGAGAGGCATATACTTCATGAAGAAGTCCTTGGACTACATGAAGAGTAACCCCGTTCTTCTCGATGACATCAAGGACCCGAACTACCTCGCAGATGTGCAACCGGAGGTGTCGGTGGACATCTCAAAGGACGAAGAGCGCGAACTGACCAGTGAGACCGAGGAGGACAAGGTGCTCGAACTGGTGAAGAATGCAGAGGCGTTGGACCTTGCGGATCGTGTGGACATGAGATTTGCCACCTACAACACCATGATTGGTGTTTTTGTGTGCCGGGGAGACGTGAAACACTGGTTCAAGTACCTTGAGTACGGAGCCAGACTGATCAAATACTCGGGAGGTGTGTACAACTACGGACATCAGTCGAAAGAACGTCACTTCCTGATGAGCAGTTATGCATACCACGATATGCAGTCTTCCTCGGTCAACGAGAGAGAGCTACACTTTAGCATTGACGACTATGACTCCATCTGGGACTACTTTGATTTCGGTATCGACGCGCTGCACGGCCTCTCGAAGCCCATCTACGGTCTCATCGCAAAGGTGAACGAGTTGTCGATGCGTGCACGTGTGATGATGAAGCAGGTTTCGAAGTCTTTCGAGGAGAGGGCAGAGAGTCCCGCTTCGAAGGATGATGCGTCCTCCGTTTCGAGCGCGGAGTTCTACGCAAAGCAGATCTCCGACTCGGACCAGGTTATCTTCCAAACGCGCTACGAGGTGCTCGAGTGGGTCAACGACCGTGCAAAGGAGCTGGAAAAGGCTCTGGAGAAGGTGAAGCCAAATCTGTACAACAACTCCATAATGGGGTTGTCAAGCAAAGACCTGGAACTGCAGCTCACGCTGTTTGAGATCTTCCAGCTAACGGCTAAGATCCACCTCAAGCAGTCGGTGTACAAGATGAACCAGTCGTGCCTTGAGATCCAGTACCTCACGACGCAGCTGGTTGGATGTCTCGATGTGGTGCTCGGTACGCCTGTCGAGTGCTGTCTGTGCTTCCCGCTGTTCATAGCGGGCATGAACTGCATCACTTCCAAGGACCGCAACCTAATGAAGACGAGATTTGAGAACTTGAAGAGGAGATACTCGTGGAAGAACGTTGACCGTGCAGAGATCATCATGCTGAAGTTCTGGGAGCTCAACCCCACCGGAGAGAAGTTTGTGGACTGGTACGGAATAGTTAAGGATTTGGGATGGGATTTGTCGTTTGCTTGATAGCCAAGATATTTAGTGATAGGAGACTCAACAGAATGTGCGGTCTGGCCTGATGGCCTACTCTGTGCCCACGATAAATAGTTCAGACATTTCTGAAATGCAGCGATTGGGTGGATATGTACAGCTTATGCGGAAGTGTTGGCCACTGTGCGGCCATTCGTCAGTCTCATCCGGATGTCGTCCATCACGTACTTGAGACCGAGCCTGCTCCTCTTGAGGTTGTCACCGAACCTCTGGAAAGACCAGTTTTCAATGCGGTCTTTGACCCCCCAGGCCTTGAATCCGCTCGAGAACTTCACCCGCGAGGATGACTGCGTTTCCTTTCGGGCTTCATCGTACTGGAAGGTAGTGAACTCCTCGATCTGCAGGATCTTGGTGTGGTCCAGGTTGCGGGTGTATGTCTTCATCGTGCGGTCTCTCGCGTTCACCATCGTGTGCTCGATGATGCACGAGGATGTGATCTTGGAGCCCAGGAATGGCGCGATCCACTTGGGAAGCCGCCCCGTCTTCACGATCAGCTTGGTCTGGTGCAGGTTGCCATCGCCATCGATGTGTTTGGAGATGGTATCGCACGAGAGGACGTGTGTGGAAAAGGGGTTGGGATACCGGTTGAAGTATGCCAGCGAAACCGTTTCGAAATCGTACTCAAAGTTGTGTTTGGACTTGGACACGAGAACCATCTTGGCCGTTCCGGAAATCAACGCTGTTTGCTGGTGTTTGTCGATGGTGGAAGCCGAGTAGCCGTCGTTTGCTCCTTGCCGAAAACTCTGACAAATAGATTCGGGTCGGGTCGTGTCCCCACCGTGTCTGACCCCCGCATTGGCAAAAACCACCTGCTGATTGGCTCTCTGAATGCGTTGTTTTTGTGCTGGAGAGCTGCGTCAACCGCAGTCTTCAGAGCTGCTGGGGTGCACCTGTGGTGCACCTGTGGTGGAAACTGGCTCATGTGGCGGGTGTTGCCTGAGCACTGGGTCCTGCCGAGAACTGGTGGCATTTTTCAGGTGCAACCCGGGGAAGAAACATACGGAAACACCGCATGCTACAAGGATATCTAGACACAAGACGGCACTCCTGGCTGTCCCAGAGGGTTTCCACACCAGGTCTGGAAAGCAGGATCTCCGGGGCCATTTCGCGCGAAAGACTAGCGTGCGGCTCAAGAGCAGAGGATGCAAAGAATCTTTGCCTGATTGCCATGCTGCTACCAATGCCTGCTGGAAATGCTACTATACCCAAACTGGGTCGCGGTTTGGTGTGTCTACCAGACCCTTTTCTTCGCTGAGCGGACACAAGAGAGCGGGTCCGAAGAGAGCGAATTCGTTTCAGGAAGGCGCAAGAGCCAAGCGCGTCGGCGAACCGAATATCTGCCAAACGATCAAAAGCCGTGTGTCTGCAAACTAAGGCCGAAAGAACCGTTATATCTGGGTGAACATGTTTCGCGTCAAAGCCCCGCGTCCAGGCAGATCGGCGGATCGGCAGATTTTCTGTGTGGCTCCTACCGGAAATAACGCAGAACACGAATGCGTGCGGCTCTTTGGTGTGCTTTTGTGGCGCATTTAAAAACAGCCCAGTTGGCACCTGTTTCTTCCCTGACACTTTTCGTTAACGCTATTTTTTTTTTGAATAAAACCACACGATATGAAGACCACTTCCTCAAGAATAGCCCAGGGCGAGATCCTGCCCCTGAAGTCGGACCTTGGTGCTCTTGCCAACAGAATCAACAAGAGAACCCAGAGCGCGCACAACAGCATCAACAAGCTGATGGTGCTCAAGTTCACGCTCGCCCTGAGAGACCCCAAGATCTACAGACAGGGTATCCAGATGTACTACCACGTGTTCTCTGCTATTGAGCGCTCTATACAGCGCGAGATGGCCAAGGACACCAAGTACTCCGAGATCATCAAGGCCATCTACAGACCAGCCATCCTCCGCTCGGACAGACTGTACCAGGACTGTCTGTACTTCTACGGCGACGACAAAAAGTTCAACACCCCGATTCTTCCCGAGCAGATCGCCTTCTGCGAGCACATCGAGAGGGCCACCGAGGAGAAGCCATACCTGCTCCTGGCGTACATGCACGTTCTCTACCTTGCGCTCTTTGCCGGTGGCCGTATCTTCAGCTCCAGACTCGCCCAGCAGCTCGGCCTGTTCCCACAGGTGGCGGGCAAGACCACCGAGGAGGTGATGGTTGCCGCCACGACGTTTTACCAGTTTGACGTTGAAGACCCAGAGACCCTGAGAATAGAGTACAAGAGAGACTACGAGCTGGCCACGAGGAACGCTCTCACTGAGAAGGAGAAGGAGGAGGTAATCGAGGAGTCGCAGTATGTGTTTGAGAGCAACTCGGCCCTCATCAAGGAGATCGAGTCCCACAACCTCGAGAGACTCAGAGGCAAGCTGTCGTACCAGGTGGCTGTCAAGGGCTACTACGCAGTTTGCACCATTCTGCTCCTCTCTGTGCTCTACTACATCAGGAGGGTTTACTTCTGATTCTCTCGGTTTTTGCTCCATCGGTTCGACAGGTTTAGGTTTCATTTTTGTATCTTTTTAGTACTTCTCTCGCTCGGAATACCACCCATTACGTTCTCTTCTTTGGCCAGATGATAGATCTTTGTATTTCTGTATGTACATGTGCTGTTATTTGTTCAACCTGATTCTGAGGGCACGCTGTGCCTTTCTTCTCTTTCTGAGCTTGTGCTTCTTCATCTTCAGCTTTCTCTTTCTCTTGACGCTGTCCAGAGACATACCGACAACCTCCTCGCTTGGATCCACCATCTGCGTATCTATTATCCTAGCTATCTGCTGTGGTGGCTGGAAGAAGCTCAGTGGCTGGTACAGCGAGGGTTGCACAAAGGTGGATGCCAGTCTCCACTTGGCCATGCCGGTGGCGGCAGCACGCAGCGGTATCATCGTAGACACCCTCGTGAGCGATCTCAGAAACATGGCTTGTTCTTGTTGTGTTGGCTGGAAGCTCCAAGGGTCAGCGCCTTCGTCGAACGACGTTTTTTTGGTGAGGACTCTGGTCGTGTGGAACCCAACTGAAAACTTCGGCAGCACACGCAGATTCTCGCTAACCGCACGATTTGCCGTGTGCGAAGGGTGGAGAATGGAATATCATAAGATCTATGTTACAGATTACATTATAGACTGGTAGAAGAGTACAAACTCCTTTCTGACACTCTCCCAGGTGTGTGGGTCGAAGAAGATGTACACGCCTCTCTCACTCTGCGGAGAGTTCTGCACAGGTTCAACCTGCGAATCCTTGGTCAACCACACCTGTAGTTCTTTGTGGTACCTCCAGTTTCTGTTGAAGAGCTCCCTCGCGGCCAGTTCCTGCATCATGTCCTTTGTCTTTGTGTAGAAGATGAAGAACAGGGTCTCGTCGTTGAACTTACGTATCTGTTCCTCCGGACTGGGCAGATCCTCAACCTGGAAGCACTCTGGTTTCGTGAAATCCGGCTCCACCTCGCTCCTGCTGGTCTCTACCCAGGGCGACGCAAACAAACGCGAGATCTTGTCCTTGCTGTGTCTGGGATCCATGTCCAGGCCAATCATGCTGAGGTCCGTTCCGTTCGCAATCATTGTCTGGTCGTTGTTTTCCATCCTGACCATCTTGAGCAGCCCCTTGAGTCCGTACTTGTCCATATCGTCAACGGGTTGTGCTGTCGCTGCAGACACACCCGTGCTGCCATTCGTGCTGGGGCCCACTGCTGCTGGCACAGCGCTGTTGATGTTGTTGCCGTTGCTCGAAGCCAGACTCTGTCCCAGCACGGGGAACTGGAACTCGTTGTTGCTGGAATTTATCTGGTGTTGTGCCCCGAAATCGCTCGTCTGAACGTGTCCCCATCCTGGAGTCGTCGCTTTCCCATTAGTAATCCGTCCCACTCGCGCTCAAAAAGAGCACGCAAATGTAGCCCGGAGCCGACGAAACATACCCATCTTGTTCTATACAGCTTGTCTTGCGTGAACTGCTCTCTGTGACGCCTGTGTGGGAGAGGTGGTGATGGGCGGTGGCCTCCCAACAACCCGTGCTCCCTGTGTGCCCAGTGCCGCATAACCACCACCCAAACCTTTTTTTGCTTGGCCCCACCACGGGAGGCGGCTCCACAGTGCAAAGACAAGCAAAACTATGAGCAGGAGGTATCTGCCGAACATAATCATCACGGGCACACCGGTATGTTGGACGGTGGAGTTAGTCTGGCTGGGATTCTAACGGAGACAGGGATGTGGAAAGACCACACACGCCAGCAAGCTGGCTGAGAAGCTCGACAAGCTGACGCATGTGCCGATCAGCGAGGTTGCGAAGGAGAGAGACTGCATAGAATCATTCGACGAGTCGCGAGACACCTCTGTTGTGGACGAGGACAAGCTGCTGGACTCTCTGGAGGAAGACCTCCGCAAGGGCGGAGTGATCGTTGACTGGCACGTGTGCGATATCTTCCCCGAGCGACTCATAGACCTGGTTGTCGTGCTGCGGTGCGACAACACGACGCTGTACGAGAGGCTCGAGAAGCGTGGGTACATGCAGAGCAAGATCAGCGAGAACGTTGAGGCGGAAATCATGCAGGTGATTCTGCAGGAGGCCCAGGACTCTTACGCTCCAGGCGTGGTGATAGAACTACAGAGCGAGTCGAAAGAGACACGCCGGACGAACGTGAAGCGACTGGCGAACTGGGTGAAGTGCTGGGTCAAAGATCACCCGGACGGCGTGAGTAACGAGCTACAGGACGATGGGTCTGACTCTGAGACTGGTTCTGGTTCTGGTTCTGGTTCTGGTTCTGGTTCTGATTCTGATTTTGAATAGCTTAGTTTTCTAGCAGATACTCTCTGAGCTTGGCAAGCGCCTTGTACCTGTGGCTGATGGTGTTCTTGACCTCCTTGTCCATCTCTGCGTATGTCTTGTCGAACCCCTTGGGCTGGAAAACAGGGTCCCAGCCAAAGTCCGTGGGGCCACGCGCAGCCACGATCTCGCCCTCGGTGATGCCCTGGAACAGGATGGGCTCTGCGTCCGGCGATAGGCACAGGCCGAAGGTGCACGTGGCGTAGGCAGTCTTGTCGTCGAAGCCAAACAGCATGCGGTTGAGGCCATCGAGACCAACAGACTTGAGGAACCACTTTATGTACGGGCCGGGCAGGTTGTCCATGGCCTTGAAGCCCAGGGCCGTGTCCTCGACCAGAACCGCGCGGTTGAGCAGCTTGGCAGCGGCCCTGGCCTTGTGGATCGTCACCTCCTCGATGGTGCCCTGGACTTCATCGAGGTCCACGCTCTCGCTCACGATCTCATAGCTCCCCACGCGCGAGTCGCGCGAGTCGCTTCCCTTAGCCAGAATGGCCACCACCTCCCTCAGCTTGTTCTTGTTTCCCGTCACAAACGTTATCTGAGCCATCCTCGTTGCGTAGTCCGGTGGCAAACGTGGAGGATCGGCCGACGTGTCGATACCAAAGGTGCGCTCTGGCCTGGCCAGCCTGGAGGTGAAAATTCTTCGGCCTGCCTCTTCTTGTGCTGGCGCTTTCTTTCTCCTTTCTCCACATATTTTAACCACTTCTGGATTACCAGCTTGCAAAGTATGCCTCTGTCTTTTGAATCAAGCAAAAATGGCCGGAAGGAGATGAAAAAACATAGTTTCGATTTGCCCTTTATAATCCATGCTGACCGTACTCCCACAGTCGGCATGGTTCGCTTTAGGGGAACATTTATCTAGATACGCGTAGACTTGGATGCCCTGTACGGAGATTCTGAGCGCGAGAAGAGTGCGGTGAGTGCCAATACTCGGAATTCCTTGGTGAGTTCTCTGGATTCTCTCGTCGTGAACACTCTGGGAGTGGCTCTGGCTGGCTGGGAGCCCTGAGGAAGGCTCATCTCGGCTTCTCCGCCTTTTCTTCCTCCCCAGTCCGGTGGCAAAACATGACACAGCAGGCCGTTATTCCGCTCGAATCGAACCCGGACATCTTCACAGAGTACGCGCACGCGCTCGGCCTGGTGCCGCTGCTGTCGTTCCACGATGTGTACTCGGTGTCCGACATCGAGGTGCTCGAGTTCCTGCCGCAGCCCATCTACTCGCTGATCCTGCTGTTCCCCATAACAGACGCGTTCGAGCAGTTCCGGAGGGCCGAGCAGGATTCCGTGGCCTCAGACGGCTCTGTCGTGTGGTTGAGGCAGTCGGTGAAGAACGCGTGTGGCTTGTACGCTCTGCTGCACTCCCTGCTCAACATGCCCAAGTCGCTCATAGTCAAGGACTCCAAGGTCGACGGGTTCCGCAGACTCCTCCAGCGCGGGACCCCACCCACACAGCAGGAGCTGGACGACCTGGTGGTCGACTGCTGCTCTATCCACGAGAGCTACGCTACGCAGGGCTCTACAGTGGCTCCGGACGCAGAAGAGGACGTTAGCCTACACTTTGTCACGTTTGTGGCGAGTGGCTCCACGGTGTACGAGCTGGACGGGCGCCGGACCAAGCCGGTCCCGATCGGCGAGTTCGACACACAGGACAGTTTCGGGAAGGAGAAGCTGGTGTTCCAGCGGATTCAGAAGTACATGCAGCTCACGCAGGACCCCAACTTTGCGGTCATTGCACTGGCCCCCACCTCCTGAGTACTCTTGTTCTTGTCACTTCGATCTGTTCTTCAATTCATGGGGAGTACTCGATCTGTTCTTGTCCCTTCATGGGGCGTACCGATCTGTTCTTGTCCCTTCATGGGGCGTACTCGATCTTGTTGTAATTGGCATGCTTGACCTCTTCCACTATGTTCTTGCACTTGTAGCACTCCAGGGCATCGCTGACGACGTAGTCCTGTATTTTCATCCACGCCAGGAGCTTCGCCAGTCCCTCGTCCTCTATGCAGAGACTCGATTTCAGGAGGGACAGCGGAGCCAGTCTGTGAGATTTGCATATAGTGTCCAACACTTTGAGACGCTCTCTCCTGATGATACGGCTGAACAGCTCGTGGAAGAACCACAGCTTGGGCTTGTCCTTGAACCCAGCTGCGGGCCCGTCCTCCAAAGGCCTTTGCAGAAGCATCACTTCGTCTGCGGTGTTCTTGGCGTATATGTTCGGCTTGATGTGCGGAAGAATAACCGCATAAACCCTGAAGAGATCGTAGTACTCCTGGGATATGCAGAGATCGACCACCTTGAAGGCGAGCGTAAGCCACGCAGAGCTCTTCTTCGTGGTGAGAAAGCGGAGCTCAACGCGCAGCTTGAACAGCTCCTGGAAGTTGCCGGTGATGAGGTAGTACAGCACCAGGTAGCTCATGTACTCGTCAAAGTGGTCGAGCTTGGCACTGTCGTTCTTCATGGGTGTGGCATACAGCTGCTTCAGCTGCGAGAGACACTGGTTCAGCTCGCCCACGTCGTTGTTCCAGATGGCCAGCTTGGCGTGGAACTCGTACACCTCGATGGTGAAGAGCGTCTTCACGTGCTGGACAGTCAAGTCCTGTCGTATGGCCTTCAGCTGATCGCACACGTAGCGGTAGACTCCCTGGACGTCATCGGTGCGAACTTTGTCGCGCAGAAGCCTGAGGGCCGTGCCGAGAGTGTTAACATCGCGCACGTTTTCCGCCGACGGGAGCGAGGTGAGTCTGAGGTAGCTCTTCTCGACCTGCTGCGAGGTGCCCTGTATCGGCCTGGCGAGGTCTATGCTTGTCTTGAGAGAGTCCTCCGGCTCAGACTCCGCAGCCGGTGTCGACAGCTCGCGCTCGAACCGCTGTGCGCGCATGCTTCTGCGGTCCTGTGAGAGCATGGGGTCGACCCTCGCCTTGATACGGCGTGCGAGTGGCGGAGGCGACACCGAGCGCTTGCCCCGCTGGGCGGATTCGCGTGGTGTTGCCGGTTTCTGCGCGGATTCGGCCACGCGGACCGGTTTCTGTGCGGATTCGCGTTGTGCTGGAGCCACCACACGGCTCGGCAGCGCGGTTCGGGCCCTGTCGCAGGCCAGCTGGGCCCGTTCGAACGGCCGGCCGTCGAAGATCGGCATCGTCTGGACGCTCCAGTCGTTGAGGTCGACCTTGTTCTCGGAGATGGCCCTGTTGATGAGGTCCTTCAGCTGCGACTGAAACTGCTCCTTCTGGACCGTGTTGAACCTGTTCTCCTTGGTGGTCGCGAAGGCCCGCGAGATGAACTGGGTCATCTGCTCCGGCCAGTTCTTCGGGTCCGTGTAATCCACCTGCGGCCGCCGCCTGAGCGACACGCTCGCGCTCACACCGTTGTACGTACTGTACTTGTTGTGCTTGTTGTCCATGTGTTGTTTGGGCGGTGGCTGTTCGGTGGTGCCGTGGAGCGGAGGGGAGAAAATCGGGTGCGCCCTCTCGGTTTTGGGGCGGTTTTCCCAGAAAACGCGGCTCTGTTCTGGTTTGCACTGAGCTTCTTCCTGCTCCACACCGACGATGGCCGGGATATTCAGCTTTGACGAGGAGGAGCTGGCGGCCCACGTGGACTCCGGGCTGTCGCTGGTTCCGCACCCGAACAAGGTGCGCTCCGACAGCGTGCTCTCCGTGGGCAGCATCAACAACCGCCTGGGCACCTCGTACGAGGTGGGCATCCAGCAGCCGTACTCCGCGGCCCGCCCCACCTCGCGCAAGCCGGCGGTGGCCGATTTCGAGCCCCTGAAGGTGCTCGGTCGCGGGGCCTACGGAAAGGTCATCCTGGTGCGGGAGAAGCGCAGCGGCAAGCTGTATGCGCAGAAACAGCTCAAGAAGGCGTCGATGATCGTGGAGGCCAAGAACTACGAGCGCACCGTCAACGAGCGCACGATTCTGGAGCGGGTCAACCACCCGAACATCGTCAAGCTGTTCTTTGCGTTCCAGGACTTCGACAAGGTGTACCTGATCCTCGAGTACCTCGAGGGCGGCGAGCTCTTCACGCACCTGTCCCAGCAGAACATCCTGTCCGAGCAGACGGCTGCCTTCTACGCCGCCGAGATCATCCTCGCGCTGCGCCACTTGCATCTCAACGTGGGTGTGGTGTACCGCGACCTCAAGCCGGAGAACTGCATGCTGAACCGCAGGGGCTACCTCGTGCTGACCGACTTTGGGCTGTCCAAGGTGTCTGCGTCGGACGAAAAGTCAAACACCCTCACCGGGACGCCGCAGTACATGGCCCCCGAGATCTTGAAGGAGGAGCCCTACGACTACTCCGTCGACTGGTGGTCGCTCGGCGCAGTGTGCTATGACCTCCTGACCGGCTCCCCGCCGTACACCGGCTCCGGGCGCCGCCAGGTGCTCAGCAAGATCGACGCCACCAAGACGCTCAAGACCCCGCACTACGTGTCGCAGGATGCGCGCGATATACTCGTGAAACTGCTACGGAAGTCACCGGTCAAGCGGCTCAACTGTGACGAGAACTTTGAAACGATAAAGAGCCACAGGTTCTTCAGAACGATAGACTGGGACGCACTCGTGAGACAGGACGACAGCGTGTTCCCACCGCCGATCGTGCCCGTTGTCACCGACCCGGAACTGGCTGAGAACTTTGACACAGACTTCACGTCGATGCAGATATCGCCGCCCAGCTCGCCATATGACGCGCCTGTACTTCTAGAGAGACAAGACAGTCCCTTCATTCCGATCACAAAGACCTCCAACGCAGAGAAAGTGGAGTCCGTGTACTTTAACAACTTCTCATACACTACAGAGGGATACCTCGAATAGACAGGTGTATTAACGTTTGCCACGCTTTTTCTTCTTTGGTGCCTCTTTGATGATAACCTGTCCCTCAGTAACATCTTCTCCCGCATCTTTGAACGTTTCCTGTGCCTTCAGGTAGAACATCACGTCGTTGACCTGCTCCTGTAGATCCTGTACGGTCTTCTTCAACTGCTCGGTTTGGCCTTCGAGGAACTCGGCTTTCTCCGAAAGAGCCTTCGTCAGCATCTTCTCGTTGACGTACTTTGTGCGGTACTCTGTGAGAATCTTGTTCTGCATCTGCTGTTTGGCCGAAGACTTCTCCAGCTGCTCGGTCAGCTTGTCGATCTGCTCCTGCATCTTGGCATCGCTCGGGTTTTCCTTCTGCTGTCTGATGATCGACTCGTAGTACTCTCGCTGAGACTCGAGCTGCGAGGTGAGCAGCTTCGTGTACTCCAACGTGATCTTCTCGGTCTTGCTCGGATCAACCGTTTCCCCGGTGCTTCTGCTCGACCCCTCGGACGTCTTCTCGTCGCGCGATGGCAGTTCCACTAGCTTTCCGTCGATGTTCTGCAGCAGTCTGTGCACGTAGTTGTCGCCGGCGTAGTCCCACACGCGCTGCGAGTTGATGTCCAGGGCGAAACAGTGCGATGTCCGCTCAAAGTGGTCCACTGCGTGCGCTGAGTCGTACCTACTGCAACCCACGTTGCCGCAGATAAGACACATCCACAGGTTCTGGGTACTGTGACACTCTGCACACTGATCCTGCTCGTCTGCGTCCTTGAACTTCTCGAAGCGGCTCGTGTACCGGCACACGGGGCAGCTGTCGTCACGCCACTTGGAGAGACACTGGCAGTGGAACGTGTGCTGGCACGGAATCGTCAGCAGACCCGTCACGCTCGCATCCATGCGTTCCAGACACACCGGGCAGGTTGGCAGCTCGGAGAGCACAAGCTGCGGTGGAGGCAGTGGCTTCGACAGCGGTTTGTCGAGGGATGGAGTGGTGAAAGGGTCTGGAAGCAGGAACGGCAGGCTGTTGGATCTCTTTGAGTCTCTGGCGGTGTTTCCGCCCTGGTAGTTCCTCAGAAGCACCTTGCTCACCTTGATCACGCTGCACGTCTCTGGCTCCATCGAGTTGAAGTTCTTGCCATTGTACTCCTCGAGAAACACGTTTGCGTTCGCCTCGTCGCTGAACTTCATCAGCACCATGAACCGGTTGGGTGTCTGCGAGCGGATCAGGCGGAAGTGCGACACGTTGTTCCTCGCTCTGTCACCCACGAAGCCAAGCAGGTCGGTGGCGGTGAAGTAGCTGGGAACGGCAACGATCGCCACCATCGTGCTGTCGCCCCGTACGACCGCCGCGTTTTCGTCTGTGTCGTCGTCCAGATCAACGCCCTCGCGTCTCTCCCACTCCCGGTACAGTCTGATGACTCCGTTGCCGACCGAACGCGCCTTGATGGGCTCGGAAGACCGCACTGTGCTTGTCATGTCGACCGGGGTCACCTGGATGTCTGCGAACCGGTAGTCCTGGTCGATCGTGTTCTCGTCCGCGCTATCGAGCTTCAGCCGGGCCAGGTCTGAGGATAAGTCTGGGGACAGCTCGCTCTCCTCTGTGTCTGTGTGAACGGGTGTGAATATGTCTGAGGTCTCAAGCACGCGTGCCGCCCACTTGTCCTTTGTGCTGTGGAGTTGGCGTTTGTGCTGCAATACGTCGATGTAACTCTTGGCCAGGCTACTCTGTGAGTCAAGCAGTCTGTCGCTGGGGAATATATCAAGTACCAGGGTGTAGAATCCGGTGGGGATCATACTCTTTGTGGTTCATCTGAGGTGGAAACGCTGGGGGAGAGCGATAAGGAGGCCCATCGGGTCTACGCCGCCGGTTAGAAATTCTCGTTTAATTAGCACTATGTTTGGTGAGGTTCTCCTTGAACTTCTCCCACTCGCTTCTGCCGACCCAGCCGTGGCCAGGAACGTATATCCTCCTGTATGGCTTGCCGTCCTTGCCCACGGTGTGAACTGTGCCCAGGTCAATGGAAGGCGAGGAAGCTTCTTGGTTGATGCCCGTAGAAGGATCGTCCGCAACAGCCGTCGATAGCGTCGAGAACACAAGGCCGTGTGTCTGGTTCGAAGATGGCACCGCTTTGTCGCTGAGCGGTGTTTTGCGCTCGGCCTTCTCGACCGCTGTGGCTCTAGCCTTCGAGTGCTGTTTGACGTACTCCTGCCACTTTTGAAGACCCTGCGGGCTGGTAACATCGAACGAGGGCGCATCCTTGTCCTTACCCAAGCCACCTAGCTGGGTGCTTGATACGTCCCAGTGGCTCCTGGCCCCAGGCCGGAGAAGCCTGACCGACTCGTAGAGGTAGTCCAGCTCGTGTCTGAGATCGCCGCCTTTGCCCATACGGCTTCTCAGGTATGCCACCTCGCCCTTGACTGTGTACAGCGAGGCTGCAGTCGAGGCATTGGCCTTTGTAGTGCTGTCGGCGACTTCGCGTATCGCGGCCTCCAGCTCTTTCAGCTCCCCGCGCAGTCTGGCCGTGTCGTGTTCCTGGGCTTTGCAGATCCCGTGGCTGCTGGTGACGACGATGGTCTGGAGGATGGAGAAAACCATAAGCACAATGCCGGCGAGCAACCCGCAGTGCGCGGTCATTTTCAGCCGGTCGGCTCTCATCTGGGCCACCTCGCTCTGGTGGAAACACGTTTGGATGTTAAGCAGCAGCGAAAGCCCACCGGTGTTACGCGAGCCCATAACCAGGCACCTGGATGGCGTTAGTAGATGACGGTCACAAGCGATGCACTGATAACGTACCCCTCGAATCGTGTATACTCCTCGGAAGAGAAGCGTGGCCTGGTCTGGGCCAGCATGGCTGGTGCGAACGCGTCGAAGCAGCTGGTGGTGGTCTCGTTGCACAGCGCAATGGCCCTGAAGGCGGATGACTCGCGAATGTCAAACCCAGAGACTCCTCTCTCGGGCTTGAACATGCTGTATATCAGTGCTGCAACGCACCCCAGCTCAAGTGCTATGAGCGTAGCCGCTGCTGGGCCGGCGAGGTCCGCTCTCTTCTCGAGATTGGCCACCACTTCCACCAGGTAATCTCTCGTGCTGCAGAGGCCGTGCTTGAGGAAGTACATATGCTATTGTTGAACGTCAATTATTCCAGATGAACGTCAATTATTCCAGATACTGGTGTGGTCAGTCTTGTTTATCGGCGGTTGCTGGGAAGAAGAGCGGGGGAGGTGGCCAAAAGGGGCCAGAAGTGCAACATGCCCTTTGTGTTGTTGCAAGCTGCCATGCTACGCGTCGCCACTCTTCTAGATCAAACGCAGTTTTGTATGTATTAATGCAGTTATTTATGGATTGGGTGGCTTACTGGGTCTTCTGGGCGTACTCAGCAGCCTTGGTCTTGACGTACTCGGCAGCCTTGTCGTCGCCGTTGTCCTCCTCGAGGTTGAGCCACTTGTTGAAGAAGAACTTGGCCTGCGTGCGCGAGATCTTGCGCTTGACGACTCTCTCGAACAGCTCCTCGGCCTTGGCCTTCTCGCCCTTCTTGATCTCCTGGTCGATGTACACGTTCCACAGGTCGATGCGCTTGGCGGCGTCCGAGATCAGGCCCTCAAACAGCGAGCGGCCCTGCTCTGGGTCGCCCTTGGCGAACTCGAGCTGCGCAAACTTGCGCACCACGTCGATGTGCGAGCGCTTGGGCAGCACCTGCAGCGCCTTGGCAAGCACCTCGCGCGCATCGTCGTGGCGGTCTCTGTCCAACAGGAACGAGGCGTACGACACCCACACGGAGAGCTCGGAGCCGAACTTCTTGCCCATCACCTTGTACAGCTCCTCGGCCTTGTCGTGTCTCTCGGCAAGCGTCAAGATGTCCACGAGCTTCTGGTGGATGGTGAACGAGTCCATGTACTGGCACGCACGCTTGAAGGTCTCGTCCAGCGACTCCTCCGAGCCGAACGAGTTCTCCAGGTTGAGCAGCGCGATCCAGATGTTGAGCTTCTCCTGCTCCTCGCGGTAGTTGATGGTGTCCAGTGCGCGCTGGCCGATCTCGCGGGCCTTCTCGATCTCGCTGAGCTGCAGCTGGAACGACATGTAGTTCATCCACAGAATGGACGAGTTCGGGTTACCGATCAGCAGTCTCTCGAAGTCAGACACAGACTGCGGCGCACGCGTGTTCATCTCGGCGGTCTTGTCCTTGGCAACGCTGGCACGTCTCTTTCTCTGCTTCTTCTTGTCCACATCGAGCTCCTCGTCGTCCGAAGACTCGTCCTCGCCCATGGTCTGGTCGAGGATCGAGGCGGTCCAGTCGAAACCGTTGGTGGAGAGACCGCCAAGCGGCACATCCTCGGTCTTCTTCTCGGACTCCTCGCTGTCGCTCTCGGAGTCGGACTCCTCGGAGTCCTGGCCGGCGTACGCCTCCTCCATGAGCTCGTCTTCGGAGTCTTCGGCCTCGGCGCTCTCCTCTTCGGACTGCGCAGACTCGGCCTCGATCTCCGCCATCTCGGCATCCTCGTCGACCTTGGCCTCTTCGATGAAGTAGGAGGCCTTCATTCCGAGGGAAAGCTGCTTCTTGCCGGCATCCTTGGCCAGCAGCTTCACCTTGACGCGGTCGCCCTCGCCGAACAGCGACTCCATGTTGGAGACAGACTTGTCGGAGATCTCGGAGTGGTGACACAGACCAGACACGTTGAGGGTGCCGTCGAGCTTGACAAACACACCAAAGTCGGTGATGCGCCGCACGGAGCCGGTGTAGATCTCACCAACCGCGAGGTCGTCGAAGCGCTTGAGGGTGTTGAGCTCGCCGTTGACCTCGGTGTCCTTCAAGGTCATGAGGATGCGGTCGGCCTCCTTGGCCTCGACGACCTTGCCGATCACCGAGTCGTGGACGTGGAAGGCCTTCTTCCAGTCCTTGATGTAGGAGTCGGACAGGTCCGAGACCCTGACGAAGGCGTGGACGTTGCGACCAAGCGCAACCAGCACTCCCTTGTCGGTGACAGCCTTGACGAAACCGCGCAGAACGTCGCCACGCTGGACATCGGCCAGGGAGGAGACGAGCTTGTCCTTCACGTTCTTGGTTCTGACCGAGACATACACCTTGGCGGCGGCCTCGTCGATCTCCAGCACGGTGGCCGCGCAGATGTCGTTCGTCGAGAACACGTTGTCGAGCTTCTCGGAGTAGTCGTTGAGCGCATCGGTGATGAAGGATATGGCGTTGACGTTGTCGCAGAGCTGGATGAGCAGATAGGACTCCCTGGTCTTGAGCACCTTGCCCGGCAGCACGTCGCCCACCTTGATGTCGGCGATGGAGTGGATGGGCTTGGACCTGGCGGAGAAGCTGATGGTCGAGTTGGCGGTGTCGATGTCCTTGATGGTGGCCATCAGCGCACAGCCAACGGGGAACTCCTCCTCGAGATCCTCGAGCAGCGAGGCATCGTCGCACAGCTCCATGAGCGGGATCTTGCCCTTGATGACGGGCGAGATGCCGGCCCACAGGAAGCCTCTGGAGGAGTTGTTGATGAACACCAGGTGCTCCTCGCCCTCCTTCACGTCGTTCAGCGTCAGCGGCCTGACCGGGGCGAGTCCCAGGTCCGACTTCTTCGCAGACAGCTCCAGCACAACCTGCTTGGTCTTGCGGTTGCTCACGGGCAGGAACTTGTGGTTGCGGGTGTCGTGGTAGCCGACGATCTTCACGTCGATGGTGTCGCCTCTCTTGAACTGCTCCATGGGCTTCTTGGGGTTCTTGATGTCGCCAAGGGACTCAAACAGCTGCGTCACGTCGATGCGGCCCTGCTGGTTGTCAGCCAACTGCACGTTGAGCTGGGTGGCCTTGACGGAGCGGATCTGGGCCTTGGTGACGAGACCGGGAACGAAGTCGGCGAGCACCTTGATGCCGGTGTCGACCGGGTTGACGGCGGGCTCGGAGTGGGTGTCGACCTGCTGGGTCTTGAGGGACAGCAGGAACCTCCTGTTCTCGACGTCGGTCCGGATGACATGGCAGCTGACGGACTGCGACAGGTGGAACAGCGAGCCGAGGTCGTCGACAAACTTGTCGGAGGCGTACTTGGGGAGCACCAGGCCGGTCAGCTTGTTGGCAAAGGCGACAAAGACACCGCTGTTGGTGATGCCGCTGACGAAACCGTGCAGGGTCTTTGGGGTGATGGAGATCTCGTCAAAGCTAGCAGGCAGGAAGCCGCCCTTCGCAGCCTCCACGAGCGAGGGCTTGGCACTGAGCGTGATGATGCGGGCCTTGCGGTCCTTGAGAAGCACAACCGTCTCGAGCGTGGAGCCCACCTCGGTCTTCTTCAGCAGCGCCCTGTTCTGCTCGAAGTTGCCGTCGGAGAGGTGGCCAAAGCCGATGATACCGCGCAGACCGGAGCCCGCGAGCTCGACGATGACGTTGTCCTTCTCCTTCTCAACGACGAAAGCAGACACAACAGACTTGCCAGGAACAAGCTCCTCGATGGCCGCGAGCTGCGACTGCGAGAGCAACTCGGAGAAGCGGCAGCTGACGATGGTTCTCTTGGTCTCGCTGTCGGACGAGACGATTCTCACCCGGACGGTCTGGCCAAGCTTGAGGTGGTCCTCGGGCCGCTTGACGAAGGTCTCGCTGATCTCGGCGTTGGGTAGGAACGCCTTCAGCTGGCCAAACAGCGCCACGATGCACCCGCTGGGCTGCATGCGCTCGACGGTGGCGAGCGTCTTCTTGCCGGGCTGGGCCTGCGCGTACGTGGACACGATGTCGTCGTCGTCGGCGCCCACCAGCGTCTTCTTGAGCGTGCACAGGATGCTGGCCTTGCCGCCCTTGTGCACCAGCTTGAGCACCCGGGCCCGCACCTTGGCGCCAATCTTGAACTTGCGCTCCGGGTATATCAGCTTGATGTCGGACATGTGCGATCTGGGCACAAACGCCTCAAAGTCGTCGAAGATCCGCAGAATCAGCCCGTTGTCGGTGATGAGCCGCACCACCTCGCCCACGACCGCCGCACCGATCGGGATGTCCTGCACACGCAGGAACTGCTGCTCGATCTGCTTCTTGTCCAGGGTCAGGATCAGCGCGTTGTCGGCTTGCGAGTACCCGAGCACCCGGGCCTTGTGCTGGGAGCCGATCTTGAAGTCCATGTCCAGGTCGGCCTTCGCAGACACACGCGAGTAGTGCACCTGGCCCACGGAGGAGCCCGCCACCTCGGTGTAGATGTACGTGCCGTCCTTGCCGAGAACAGTCACGTCCAGAACGTGGCCAATGGGGAAAGCCTCGAGCGGAGCAACCTTGACATCCTTGTCCCAGGACTCCCTGTTAAGGAACAGAGCGTGTGGCAGGGCGGAAAGTGCGAGCTTCAGCTCTCCGCCCTTGGTGTATGCGGCGATGACCCTGGCCTTGATCTTGGCGCCGACAGCGTACTTCTCCTTGAGCTTGGCAAAGTCAAAGATGCCCAGGTGGGTCATTCCTATGCACGCATCCGCGAGCCCGAACACCTTGGCCACGAGGCCGTCCTTCTTGAGGCCTGTGACGAGCGCATCGACGAGCATGCCGGGCAGGATGGATGTGATGGAGTCGATGGTGGAGACCTGGCCCTGTTTCTTGAGCTGCCCGTGCGGGATCTTGAACGTGATCGTCCTGGCGTTCACCGAGGCCACGCTGCCAAGCACCACGGAGCCCGGGTGCAGATCGGCAGCGGCGAAAGCGCCGGCGGAGAGCTCCTTCTTGGAGATGAAGCCGTCCGTGCCCTTGCCTGTGTTCAGGATGACACCGTGGTCCTCGACAGACTTGACAGAGGCCTGCAGAATGGCGCCTGGAATGAGGTCATCTTCGGCAACGTTGGAGTTGACGATCGAGGGCTCTATGCTCAACTCCAGTCTCTTCTTGGTCTTCTTTTTGGACTTGTTGGAGTTCTCAACAATAGATGCTCTGAGCCACTGGCCGACGCGGAAAAGCTCGCTCAGCTGAGGCATCTTCCTGGCTGGCTCTTCCGCTTCGGAGTCGCTGTCATCGCTGTCAGCCTCGGACTCGGACTCGGACTCTTCCTGGAGCGCCTCCAGCTGTTCTGTCACCTCCTCACTGATGGCGGTGATGGGGATGAAACCAACCAGATTGTCAGCAAGCGACAGCACCAAGTCCATCTTGTTGATCTGCGTGATCTGGCCGAGAACAAGACTGCCAGGCACAAGCGTCTTGAAGTCGAGATGGTCAACGGTGATCTCCTTATCCTGCTCCTCGGCAGCAGCCTTCACGCCGGAGCCCTTGCTGCTCTTTCTCTTCTTTGAGGGCTTCTCCGTGGTCTGCTGCTTCTTCGACTCGAACAAAACGTCTCTGGTGGCCTCGTTGGAGATCTCCTTGAGTTCGAGTGCACTCAGCACAGAACCACCGCCTCTGGGGAAAGCAGTCTCTCCAGACTGGATGAGGGAAACACCCTTCGACTCCGACTGAGAGTCGGATCTTTTCCTCTTCTGAGAAACAGACATGTTGGATTTTTTGTGTTTCTTGTTGGGAATTCAGGGAGAAGAAGAGACGAGCAGCATAAAACGAAAATTTTTTTTTTGGGCTTCTCATCGCGCCTTAGTCAGAGCTTACGTAAGATATTGTAAAATCGGTCGGTCTTATGTAATCGGAAACCAAGGATCCAACCGTATTGCCTATTGGTAGACATAAAGTGGATTTTGGGAAGAGTTGAGCCATCTGGGGTCTTAAATATCGCAATGTCAGAAATTCCTGAAATTCCTGCATTATTAGGTGAAGACCGCGTGTATGTGACTACGCAGTCAACCGTTAGCGGTAACGGTTTCTGAAGGATGAGCGCATTTCTCGATTTTTTGGAAAAACTGCGAAATTCAACTTTTTCGAAAAACTTTGAAAATGGTTTTCCACTTTCACTTTTTCGCAGAAATACAACCCAAAGCATCTGTGGCAAGGCTGATTTTCAAAGTTTTTTGAGATTCCCCAAGGGTCCTCCCTTGGAGACCCGCTCCACCATAGTTAACACTGCGACCGCGTGTGCGGGAAAAGCCAGCAACATGTGGTGGTTTCTGCCCCTGGCCAATTATATAGGCTCCCACACCCACCTGCGTGTCATCTACACCTTGGAAACGCATTTCCCAGCGCTCCGGGCCTCGGCGGATAAGTCTACGGCCGTTCTCGCTCCCAATTCCGTTCCGTATTCCGTATAAACCCAGCCATATCGTCAATTCATGTGTGCTCGAGCCTCGTTCTCAGCGCCACGTACTCGTCGTAGGAGATTCCGCTCTTGATGCCCTGGTACCGCGTCAGCTTGATGTCCAGGTCTCTCCACGAGGCGCTGACGCCGGCCTTGCGCACCAGGTGGTCCAGCGTCTGGAGCTTGTCCCAGCCTTGCTCCACCGCCACGTCCGGCAGAAACGTGGCCGAGCGCACGCGCCCGCCAGCCGTGAAGTGGATGCGGATTCCGTGCGTGCCCAGCTCCCAGTCCAGCGGCGACTCGGCCTCCTCGAAGCGCTGCAGCAGCGTCACGTGGCACTCCAGCGCCGGCAGCTCGGCCACGTCTATGGGGCTGAAGCGTGTGTCCTCGTAGGCTGCGATCAGCGCGTACTCCTTGATTCCGCTCTCCAGTGGCAGCGGCCCGAAGTTGCCGATGCACCCGCGCAGCTCTCGCTCGCCGCTGGACACCAGGTTCCACGTCACAAACAGCGGCGAAGAAGACTCGGCGTCAGCCACCGGGATGAGCTGTTTCCAGCGGGCCAGGGAGTACGGCTTCTTGCGCAGCAGGTCGGCGTACAGCGCGTCGAACGCATACGCGGCATATGGCGACGCCTTCATGGTTCAGTGGTGGTCGGTGTGCCTGGGTATAACCGGTGTTCCTTGTGGTTGAACGGTGGCGAACAGGCCGCCACAGTGCGACACTCAAAGGGGACCCAAAAGGGCACCCAAAAGGGCACCCGGCCGGATTCTTTGTCATCCTGCTTTTCTTCTCTTTTTTCTCTTCTTGCCAGCCATCCAACCCAATGAGCGTATCCAAGACACTGAAGGTCAACAGCGGCAACAGACTCGTGTCGGTGGCGGCCGGCTGCTTCTGGGGCACAGAGCACATCTACCGCCGCCAGTTCGGCGACCGCATCACGGACTGCCGAGTGGGCTACGCCAACGGGCTCACCGCCAACCCGGGCTACAAGGAGGTGTGTGCCGGCGACACGAACCATGCAGAGACGCTGCAGATCTCGTACGACCCGGCCAAGGTGTCGTTCCGCGAGCTGGTGGAGTTCTTCTTCGTCATCCACGATCCCACCACGGTCAACCAGCAGGGCCCGGACGTCGGCACGCAGTACCGCTCGGCCGTATTCACACACGACGACGCGGACCTCGCAGAGGCGCAGCAGATCCGCGACGAGAGCCAGCGCAAGTGGTACCCGAAGCACAAGGTGGTGACCCAGATCGAGCCCATCCAGACCTTCTGGGACGCCGAGGAGTACCACCAGCTGTACCTCAACAAGAACCCCGACGGCTACCACTGTCCGTCCCACTTCATAAGAACCACCCCCAAGGAGTAACAGACCGCATGTTCGCGAGCATCCCGCCAGGCACGTAGAGAAGACGTAGAGAAGACGTAGAGAGCCGCACCGTGCGCCCGGCTCAACACCAGCCAGCCAGGGGGCGGGCTCTTCGCCTCCGCCAAATCCTCCACCACGGTGCTTCCCACCACTGTTGCCACACACATCGTCGGTTCACGGTCCCAATACATCACAACATGGGGATTTGTCTGTCGTGCCTGCATCCGGCAGAGGAGGAATACAACGAGGAGACGTCGCCGCTGCTGACGTCGCAGGTGGACGAGTCGGCGGTGGCGCTCAAGAGAAACAAGGAGCTGGAGTCGATCGTAGCCAACACAAACGAGCTCCTGATAGACATCACGAGCTTCCTGAACGGAACGGGCGACGATGCGCGGGACCTGTCCAACTCGGGCTTTCTGAACGCGGCCAGACAGCAGCAGCAGCAGCAGGTGGTGCCTGTTGGCGAGACACAGGTGTTCAACCCACAAGCCCTCTCCAGGGAGCAGCGGAAATCCCTGGCCGATCTGCGCGCGAAGGTGGGCACGCTGGTCGACGAGAGCGTTGCCGTGGACACGAGCCGGGTGGGCGCTCTGGTAGCGGACATATCGTGATAGAGGAGACGACGAATCGTGATAGGAAGAGGTTGATATTATACAGCTACTGTGCAACGTTTATCCAGATGAGCACAGACTCGTCGATGGTGTGCTCTTTGTGTGTAGGGTTTGTTGCAGATCTGGGCGGCAGTTTCCCGTTGGCGTCCAGCTCGACGACCGGCGACACGGCACAGATGTACTGTATCGAGTTCAGCCCCGTTCCGAGCTTCACCTCGAACTTGGTCTTGAGTAGATCGTCGTCGGAGTAGGTTATCGAGGGCGAGGGCGTGACACGCTCGCCGTTGACCACCATGGTGGAGGTGTACTTGCGCTTGCGCAGCGACTCGTGGAGGGTCGTCAAGATGGTGACGCTCCCGCCCATGTTGGGGACGGTGATGGAGTAGTTCCGCGACCCGTTCTTGGAGTCGTCGCCGATCGACGGGAAGTAGAACTCAAAGTACTGGGGCACGGTGTTTTCAGGCTGCGAGTGCTGTGCGCTGTAGTACGGGTTGGGCGTGACAAGCGTCTTGGTGGTGGAGACTGCCAGGTCCTGGATGAACGAGGGTGTGGTCTTTGCGCGTGTGTGGCTGAACGTAAACGCCTCCGAAGGCGACAGAGGCTCCTCGTCAGATGGTTCGGGCTCGTCAAGCTGCATGTCGGCGTCGTCGATCACCACCTTCTTGGGCTTGCGGCCGCGCTTTTTCTTGACCGGAGTCTCCTCGACTGCCTCCGCGTCTTCCTTGATCTTCTTGAAGTTCAGCACAACCTTGGGGGTCGCTGGCTGCGACGATGGCTTGCGTCCTGGCTTGAGTTTGATCTTGATGCCGCTCTGCTCACCGGACAACTCGGCGGGCAGCTCGGCACGCAACTCCTCCATCTTTCTGGTGAACACCTCCTTCAACGTGGTTGCATCCTTGTAGATGAGACTGTCCTCCTCGTTGTATGTGAATGCGTTCTGGAAGATGAGGTCCACATCGGCCTCAAACGCGTCCACTCCGGCAACGCTGTCAGCGTAGCTGCCGTCCGCCAGGTGGTCCAACACGGTGTTGAAGGCCATGGCCTTGGAGATGAACTTGTAGTAGTCCGGGTACAGCTCCCCGTCCACCTCATCCATGAAGGGGTCGGATATTATGCCGCGTCTGGGCACTTTGTAGTCGATGATCTCCTTCAGCAGCCTCTCCAGTCTGGCAGAGTAGTTCTGGGTCTCGGCTGCCTCCTCCTTCACCGCTGCTTCGCTTTCGAGTTCGTTTGCCTGCTCCTCCACGAACTCCAGGATCCGGTTGGAGTCCTGTGCGATATCCGACTCGGCATCGTTGTAGAAGTTGGCGTTCTTGGCCATGGTTCTGAAGTCCTCCACAAACTCACTCACATCGTCGTACTTCTTGCCCAGCACCTTGCCCTTGATCTCGTGGATCGACACAGGCTGCTGTATCAGCTGGTAGTAGTCCGGGTACAGCTTGTTGGAGGGAAGCTTCAGAAAATCGCGCGAGATTGGTCTGTTATCGTCATCTCTCAGGTTGATCACCGCCTGGACAGTCGTCTGCAACCACCGCTGTAGCGTTCCCTTATCAATCTCTACCCTCTGTCTCTTCGCAACGGGCGTGGAAGCAGCACTCACACCTCTTCTCTTGAGCGCCATGGTGTTCTCTAATAGATTGGCTGGCCTGTCGTGGTGGTATCGCCCCTTTGGGTTTTTTTCCTTCGCGGTTCGAAGCCAAACAACTGCCATTTACAGAACGGGCCATTAGCTTAACGCACTACGTTTGGGCTCGACGCACGTCTTTTCAGCCGCACGGGAAATTGGTTAAAACAGACAGAACAAAAGTATTGGAAAGTGTTACTTCTCGGTTGAGTTTTCGTCGATGGAGGACTGCTGCACAACCTCGACGTTGGAGTGGCTCTTCTCAGTCCCCTTGGCGCCGTTGATCTCGGCAGCGAGGGAGCCGTCTCCCAGCTGTGAGATATCAAAGCCAGTGGACGCAAGGTACTTGAGGAATCTCACATCCTCAGCCTGCATGGCATCCTGGTCGACAGCAGGCAGAAAGAACAGAGCCAAGATGCCAGCAAAGATGTTGAGGGAGGCAGCCACCCAGAACGGAGCCTGCAGACCGGAAGTCGTTTCGGAACCACCTGCACGTTCCTCAATGATTGGGAAGATGTATGTTCCAACAAAAGCACCAATCTTGCCAATGGCAGCGGCGATACCGTAGTACTGGCCTCTGATCGGGGTGGCCGAGGTCTTGGAGGCAAGCAGTCCGATGTTGTCACCAGGGCCAAACTCACCGAGCGTGAGGAAGATACCGTACACCACAACAAACGCAGCGATGTGCTTTCTGAGGGACTCCAGACATCCGGCCATGATGTAGCCAATGATGGCCTGCAAAAAGACACCAGATGCGAGGGTAAGTCTAGGCCCGATGAAGTCTGCCGAAAGGGCACCGAGGAAGGCGCCAGGGATGTAGAACAGGTTGAGGACAACGTTCCAGCCAAAAGTCTTGTACATGTCGCCGTCCGGGATGATCACGTTCAGGATGGTGGAGGAGTAGATACCGAAGGCATACACGGAGAAGTCATAGATCCACCAGATCAGAGACACCATGGTGAGTCTGAACCAGTAGAACTTGAGAATGGTCCAGTATGGCACCTTGACGCCCTTGAAGTTTGTCTTGGTGAAGGCCTCACCCTCGTCGAACTTGAGACGCATGACAAACAGAGACAGCGGTGGGATCGCACCGAGACCGAGGGTGACTCTCCATACTGGCGTCAGGTGATCCGGAGTACAGATCCAGAGCAGCACCATGGGCACAAACGCAGAAACGACGAACCCAAAGTCGATCATAAAGTTGGTGAACCAGGTGAAGTATCTGTTTCTGTGGCCAGCGGGCAGCAGGGCGGAGGCCTCAGCACACGCAGCGGAACCGGTGGGGTACTCGGCACCGATTCCAATGCCCAGGAAGAACCTGTATGCAGTCAGTGCGGCAAAGAGACCGCCCGCAGAGCCGCCGGCACCCCAGGAACCGGAGCAAAGAATGGCAAAGACGATCAGGATACCCGAGGAGATGAGCATGCCGGTCTTTCTTGACATGTAGTCAGACAGAACACCGAACGAGAGCTGGCCGAGAACGGTACCTGCGAACGCAATGGCCGACACGTTGTTGATGGCGTTGGACTTGGAGTACTCGTCGCCGTAGATCTTGAGCAGGCACGTGGAGGCGGTGGAGATGGAGTTGTTGACATAGCCGTCCGAGAAGAGCCCCGCGCCAGCGGTGAAGATGGGCCACAGCGACTTGGTGCGGATCCTGGTTTCCGGCTGGACAATCTCGGCTGGCAGGTACGGAGCCTTTCCGGAGAGCGAGCCGACCGAGCGCAGTTCGGCGCCGTCGTCCTCGGGCGCCGACGATTTCCAGACGATTTCCTTGCGGGCACGGGGGACCCAGCCGACGGCTGCGTCCTTGAACGAGGTGGGGAGGTCTCTGGTGGCCATGGAGTGGTGGAAGCTGAGCGTTTGCGGGGAGACAAGGCGAAGAGGGTCGGAAACTCGCACACAAAAGGCACGGTATTTATACTGCTATCTCGACTGATAACGAGCGATAGCGCAGCTGGATGGCTTAAACAGAGAGGAAAACTTGGCTGCAAGCAGAAACAGAGGCAGGAATATTCCGCGGGAGGCCATTTTCTTGGCAGGTTTAGGCGTTGGCGCAGAACAGACAACCCCCGCACGGCTGGAAGACAAGGCCTAAAATTGCCCCACGAGGGAGGCACAGTGCCAGCGCAACAGCCAGCACGGTCTTGGCTGGAGGGAGATTGATGAAGCAACGTGGGCCGCGAATAAACGGGGTGAACGGCTGGATCAGCTGGAATCGTAACGGCTGGAATCGTAACGGCTGGAACCGCTGAAACCGCTTAAACCGCTGAAACCGCTTGAACTGCTTGAACTGCTTGAACTGCTTGAACTGCTTGAACTGCTTGAACTGCTGGAACCGCTGGAACCGCTGGAACCGCTGGATCAGCTGAAACCGCTGGATCAGCTGCAATGGAACTGCTGAAACCGCTGGAATGGAACTGCTACGTGGCTGGGCCGGGTCAAAACAAAAGGGCAAAATACATCAAGCAGGAAATTAGGACTATTTGCCGGTGGAGTCTTCCTCAGAGGAGTGCTGCACCACATCGACGTGGGTCTCGTCCTTCTCGGCCTTGAGAGCGTGGATCTCGTTGGCCAGCGAACCGTCGCCGAGCTGGGTGATGTCGAAGCCCGTGGACGCCAGGTACTCCAGGAACTTGACGTCTTCCTGAGCCATGGCGTCCTGGTCGACAGGAGGAAGCAGGAAGAGCGCCATGAGGCCCGCCAGAATGGCCAGCGAGGAGGCCACCCAGAAGGGCGCCTGCAGACCGGCAGTGGTGTCCGCTCCACCACCGTCCTTCTCGATGATGGGGAACAGGTAGGTGCCCACAAACGCTCCGATCTTACCGGTGGCCGCGGCAATGCCGTAGTACTGGCCTCTGATGGGCGTGGCCGACGTCTTGGACGCCAACAGACCAATGTTGTCACCGGGGCCGAACTCACCGAGGGTCAGGAAGATACCGTACACCACCACGAAACCGGCAATGTGCTTCTTGAGCGAGTCCAGACACCCGGCCATGATGTACCCGACGATCGCCTGCAGGAAGACACCGATCACCAGACACAGTCTGGGTCCGATGTAGTCGGCAGCGAGGGCCCCGAGGAACGCTCCCGGGATGTAGAACAGGTTGATCACCACGTTCCAGCCAAAGGTCTTGTACATGTCGCCGTCCGGGATGATGACCGCCAAGATGGTGGAGGAGTAGATACCGAAGGCATACACGGAGAAGTCATAGATCCACCAGATCACGGCAACCACGGTCAGTCTGAACCAGTAAAACTTGATGATGGACCAGTATGGCACCTTGACGCCCTTGAAGTTTGTCTTGGTGAAGGCCTCACCCTCGTCGAACTTGAGACGCATGATGAAGAGCGAGATGGGCGGAATGGCGCCGAGACCAAGCGTGACTCTCCACACCGGCGTGAGGTGGTCAGGCCCGCAGATCCACAGCATGACCATTGGCACGAAAGCAGACACGACAAACCCAAAGTCGATCATGAAGTTGGTGAACCAGGCAAAGTACCTGTTTCTGTGGCCCGCTGGCAGCAGGGCCGAGGCCTCAGCACACGCAGCGGAACCGGTGGGGTACTCGGCACCGATTCCAATGCCCAGGAAGAATCTGTATGCGGTCAGTGCAGCAAAGAGACCGCCCGCAGAGCCTCCGGCACCCCAGGCACCGGAACACAGAATGGCGAACACGATCAGGATACCTGACGAGATAAGCATACCTGTTTTTCTCGACATGTAGTCCGAAAGCACACCGAAGGTCAACTGTCCCAAGACAGTACCTGCGAACGCAATGGCCGACACGTTGTTGATGGCTCTGGATTTCGAGTACTCGTCACCGTATATCGTGGACAGGCACGTGGACGCGGTGGAGATGGAGTTGTTAACATAACCATCCGAAAAGAGACCCGCACCAGCGGTGAAGATGGGCCACAGTGACTTGGCACGAACCTCAGACTCGGTCTCGATGAGCTTGGTGGGTACGAACGGGACTCGGCGGGAGCCGACCGACTGCAGTTCAGCCTCGGCGTCCTCTGAAGACTTGCTCCAGGTTATCTCTTTCTTGGCACGGGGGATCCAGCCAACAGCTGCATCCTTGAAGGAAGTTGGGAGATCTCTGGTGGCCATGATGATTTGTGGTTCTTTCCGAAATCAAACGGCGGGAAACCAGAAGGGGAATGGCAGTGGCTTATATACGCACGAGAGGAGGAAAGAGGTGCAGAGAGGTGCAGCCAAAAGGGGGACGAGTGCCGTGCAAGTTTTTTTTGGTTGCGAGAAGATAAGGGCAACGCGGTACAAACTGGAAAAAAAGGTGGCTATCAGAAGATAAAGCGGTACGGTACTCTTACGAAAGGCGCGTCTCTACGATGGACGATGATCCAGCGCTTGTATGTTCGAGGACGAGGAATAAACACGGAACATCAAAACAAACATATGGCGCTAATTCGAGGGATCCCAGACCTGAACCTCGTGGGTTCGATAATTTTTTTTTTTCTACTGTATTCCACTGACCAGGTTTTTGCCCCAACGGTTTTCCCACTTCCAAGATCCCGTGGGCTTAAAATTGTTCCATGACTTCTTGGCTCTGTCATTGTTAATCCGTATTAATCCGTGTCACTCTGCACGTGCCGTACGATATACACAGTATATTTAACGTAACCACACACACGAGGACAACGTGGGGGAGAGGGCCCACATGCTTAAATCCCCGGGTGGCTTTCTCCCAACAAATCAAAGAGCGTTAAATTGGAAATTTCGCTCGCAGAGCCCCGGCGCTGACTCTGCGATTTGTTCGGAGCGCTTTCTGAAGGACCTTCTCTCGTCTAACACAAACACACCTAAAAACAGCGGTGTGACAAACCGCAGAGATAAAGCCAGCTATCTTATCTCGGCCTCCTTGACATAATGTCTATTATTATCGCCAATATGCCACCAAAACGCATTTATCTCTCGGCCGCCTGATTTACGGCAACAAATTCCGTCTTTTTTGGGTGGCGCACGAAACCTAGTGGAATTCGTGCCCGGAAAGAGTCAAGGGCCGCATGAGGTGTGTACAATGCTCGGGATTTGACGAACTGCGCAATGAGTCCCCAGAGGGTCTTCGTGTTTCTTATCTCTCGACCTTGCCGCTATCTCTGAGCAAAGAGCCAAGAGAAAATAACCGCTGCAACGGTCGCGTGGCCGCGGAGCCGAGGCTCAACGGCCTCGGATTGACTCAAATACAACCAGCCGCGCGTGTTGTGGTTGGGTGGCGCACGCACTCATCTCCTCAGGGCCGAGGAGGGGTCATCAGTGTGGGGTCATCAGCCGAGTCACATGGGCTCTATAAGAAGCACCGAGGCAGCCGGTATTTATCTCTTAAAGTGTGTTTTGCGCCCACTCGTCCTCTCCAGCCGGCTACCTACCAATGATCACGCTCAGGAGACTGAACTCGAGAATGCCAGTGATCGATCTGCCCAGACGCCTGTCAACCAGCGCCAAGGGCGACCTCTTCAAGTACCAGGACTCGCTTCCACCGCTGCCGGTGCCCGAGCTGAACCACACTCGGGACCTGTACCTGAGATCCGTGGCTCCCTACTACCCCAGGGGCGCCTCCGATCCGGCGTACGCCCAGTATACCAGGACCGTGGACGACTTCTTCGCGACGGATGCACAGTTTCTGCAGTCGCGGTTGACCAAGCTGGCCGCTGGCTCGCGCAACTGGCTGTCCACGTGGTGGAACGACTACGCGTACCTCGAGTACCGCGATCCGGTCTCGCCCTTCTCGTCCTACTTCTTCTCGCACCGGGACGTCAACTCCCCCATCTGCAAGGACCAGCTGCTCAAGGCTGCCGCGCTCACCTACAAGATCGTCGAGTTCATGGGCAAGATCGAGTCCGAGACACTGGCCCCTGAGCTCGTCAAGGGAGCGCCATTCTGCATGGAGTCCTTCAAGTGGATGTTCAATAACTCGCGCATCCCGCTGCCCCAGAGAGACGGCAACGTCAAGTTTGCGCCCGAGGAACACAGATACATGGTTGTTCTGTCCCAGGACAGACTCTACAAGGTGTACCACCACGATGCGACCGGGTCTCCGCTCAGCCCACAGCAGATCCACACTCAGCTGTACGAGGTTCTGCTGGACTCGAGGGCCAAGCCAAAGACAAGGTTCCCCATCGGAGCGCTCACCAGTGCCAACAGAGACACGTGGGCCGAGGCCTACGCCGAGCTGCTGAGGTCTCCTGTCAACCGTGCGTCTCTGGAGGCCATCCACGCTTCCTCGTTCGTGCTGTGTCTGGACGATGTTGTGCCCGTTACCGTGGCGGAGAAGTCGAGAAACGCATGGCACGGGAACGGGACCAACAGATGGTTCGACAAGCCGGTCGAGATCTTCGTCGCTGCCAACGGGAGTTCGGGATTCCTGGGTGAGCACTCTCTCATGGACGGAACCCCCACGCTCAGCATGAACGATCAGGTTGCGCAGTCGGTTGCCAAGATGTCCGTTGAGGAGTTCAACGGCGTCACCTCTGCCGAGCCCCTTGCCTCCTGGGAGGAGCTGCTGTTTGACATCACGCCGGCCACGCAGAAGGCTGTTGTTGAGCAGAAGGAGGAGTTCAGCAAGACCGTCAACGGACTGGATATTGTCGTTTGGCAGTACCCTGGTCTCGGAAAGAAGCTCATCAAGCAGTTCAAGTGTTCTCCCGACGCGTTCATCCAGATGCTGATCCAGCTGGCCTACTTCAAACTCACTGGTGTGTCTCGCCCCACCTACGAGAGTGCTTCGACCAGACGCTTCTTCGGAGGAAGAACGGAGGCCTGCCGGTCTGTGTCCAACGAGTCTCTCGACTTTGTGCGCTCATGGGAGGACCCAGGCGTCTCCAACGCAGACAAGATTGCCAAGTTCCGCGCTGCTGTCTCCAGCCACGTGTCGTACATCTCACAGGCGTCTGCCGGTGAAGGTGTGGACCGCCACCTGTTTGGTCTGAAGCAGCTGTATGCCCCCGGCGAGAAGATTCACGAGATCTTCACCGATCCAATGTACAGCTACTCCTCACACTGGTACCTCTCGACGTCGCAGCTGACGTCTGAGTGGTTCAACGGATACGGGTGGTCGCCAGTCGTTCCGGACGGATTTGGACTCGCATACATGATCAACAACGAGTGGATGCACGTGAACGTTACCGTGTTCAAAGACAACGGGCTGGGACTCAGAGCAGATTCCATGGCCTACTACCTGTCGCGTGCCGCCGACGAGCTCAAGGAGCTGCTCACTGCCGAACAGCCAGCAAAGGCTAAGCTATAAAAGTATACATTCCGTTTCGATGCTTCCGCCCGTAGAAACTCTGGAAACCATAAAACCCTGGACGTTCCAGGGGCCGCACAATATGAGTATGAGCCCCGTCCACCCCGAAGCCGCAGCAGCTCTTTGCGGTATGAGCCCTGCCTCATGACGCGTCCCGGATTTGTGTTTTTTTGGGCTCTCAGGCCCTTCCTTCCTCTCTTTTCACACAAAGCCAACAAATACAGATGTCATTCAACGGAGAGAAGCTCGACACGAGGAAGTCGCTGGCGGTGCGGGACCCAGGCACACAGTCGAAGGTGGACATGTTGAACAGGCTCAACATCGACACGGTGATTCTCATGCGCGAGATAAACCAGGACCTCGTGGACATAAACAACATCATCAGAAAGACCCTGATGCCTGTGATAGCGAAGTACGGCGAGAACTGCGAGCAGATCAGGCAGTCGGTGGATATATGGAAGCAGTTCTTCGAGGCAAGCGCGAACGTTGACCTGGAAGGCGTTGTTGAGAGCGAGCGCGATCCACTGGACGTGATAAACTCCGAGTCCCACGTGTTTGACGTGGGCAGACGCAGTCTGGGGGCGTCCACGCCAAACAGAATAGACACGAGTCCGGTGAAGGCCTCGGGAGACACGCTACTGTCGCCCTCGAAGAGCGGGGCGGACTATATAAGCACGGGGGATCTTTTCAACGTGACGAAACAGATGCATAGGGGCACCAAGTCGTTCAAAGTGCAGCTGACCCCGCGCTCGCAGAGGCTGCAGCGTCCTCTACAGCAGATCCAGAACCAGCACTCACCGCGCAGACAGGCGAAGAAGCCCAGGCACGAGGACAAGGAAGACGAGTATGACGACGAGCTGGGCGACTCCCCGTCGCTGCACCCACCCGTTCTGGAATCGGAGATGCAGTACTCTCCCGTACGGAAGAAGCCCGGTGTTTTCAACAAGTACACGGACCCCACAACGCTGCCCAACCTGAAGTTTGGCTCGAAGAACCCCGACAACTCGGACTCGTACTCCGCCTCGCTGACGCAGCAGCCAGTGCTGAGCGAGTACGGCAGAATGCAGACACAGCAGCCGTCAGACGGGAACTCCCAGTCGCTGGACCCGGTGGCTCCCCCAACGCTCACTGCGCTCAGCATGGGTGCCTTGAGCGCCGTGCCCGAGGAGTCATCGGAGCTGGCCATTCCCAAACTCGCATTTGACGACAAGAACCCGTTCAAGGAGTGAAAGTACCGTGTTTTATACCCCTTTTCGTTCCCAATACACGTCTTGACTAACTTGGTGGTGTGCCAAATTAGGCCGTGCACTACAAAAGGTAAAAAAAATTTCAAACGAAGACTTTTTCACCGCACCGTTGCCTTCTGCCAAACAACCGATTATAATCTGAAAGCATGGTGAAGAAGGCTATTGATTCGAGAATCCCTGCTCTCATCAGAAACGGCGTGCAGGAGAAACAGCGTAGTTTCTTCTTCATCGTCGGCGACAAGTCGCGGAACCAGCTTCCCAACCTGCACTATCTGATGATGAACGCAGACCTCAAGATGAACAAGTCGATTCTGTGGGCGTACAAGAAGAAGCTGCTCGGGTTCACTTCAAACAGAAAGAAGCGCGAGGCCAAGATCAAGAAGGACGTCAAGAGAGGCACCAGAGAGGCCAACGACCAGGACCCGTTTGAGGCCTTCATCTCCAACCAGCACATCAGATACACCTACTACAAGGAGACGGAGAAGATCCTCGGTAACACGTACGGAATGTGCATTCTGCAGGACTTCGAAGGTATAACCCCCAACCTGTTGGCTAGGACCATCGAGACCGTCGAAGGTGGTGGTATCGTGGTGATCCTCCTCAAGTCTCTCACGTCCCTGAAGCAGCTGTACACTATGACGATGGACGTGCACTCCAGATACAGAACCGAGGCACACAGCGATGTTGTTGCCAGGTTCAACGAGAGGTTCCTGCTGTCGCTTGGCTCCTGTGAGAACTGTCTCGTTGTCGATGACGAGCTCAACGTGCTCCCCATCTCCGGAGGCAAGAACGTGAAGCCGCTTCCTCCCAAGGACGAGACCGAACTCACTCCCAAACAGCAGGAGCTGCTTGACCTCAAGGAGAGTCTGGCCGACACACAGCCCGCTGGTTCGCTGGTGGCCATGGCCAAGACCGTCAACCAGGCCGAGGCCATCCTCAAGTTCATCGATGCCATCTGTGAGAAGACTCTGAGAAGCACCGTTGCCCTCACTGCTGGAAGAGGTCGCGGTAAGTCTGCTGCTCTTGGTATTGCCATTGCAGCAGCCATCTCGCAGGACTACTCCAACATCTTTGTGACCTCTCCCTCTCCCGAAAACCTGAAAACCCTGTTCGAGTTCATCTTCAAGGGCTTCGACGCCATGGGGTACGTGGAGCACCAGGACTACGATATCATCCAGTCCACAAACCCGGACTTCAACAAGGCTATCGTGAGAGTCGACGTCAAGAGAGGCCACCGCCAGACAATCCAGTATATCTCTCCCAACGACCACCACGTTCTGGGCCAGGCTGAGCTCGTAATCATCGACGAGGCTGCGGCAATTCCTCTGCCCGTGGTGAAGAAGCTGCTTGGTCCGTACCTGGTGTTCATGGCCTCCACCATCAACGGTTACGAGGGCACCGGCAGATCGCTGTCGCTCAAGCTCATCCAGCAGCTCAGAGAGCAGTCTGCCGGCTTTGGATCGGAAAACAGCCAGACCAAGCTCGTTTCCAGAGACGAGTCCAAGGACATCGACGTTGAGATCCGCTCCAGAAACCTGATCGAGATAACCCTGGACGAGCCGATCAGATACGCCCCTGGTGACCCCGTTGAAAAGTGGCTTAACAAGCTGCTGTGTCTCGACGTTACCCTCAACAAGAACGCCAAGTTTGCCACTAAGGGCACTCCGCACCCATCCCAGTGTAACCTGTTCTATGTGAACAGAGACACCCTGTTCTCGTACCACCCTGTGTCCGAGGCCTTCTTGCAGAAGATGATGTCTCTGTACGTTGCTTCTCACTACAAGAACTCCCCTAACGACTTGCAGCTGATGTCCGATGCGCCTGCGCACCAGCTCTACGTCCTGCTCCCACCAGTCGACGAGAACGACAACAGGATCCCAGACCCGCTCTGTGTGGTACAGGTTGCTCTGGAAGGTGAAATCTCCAAGGAGAGCGTCAAGCAGAGTCTGAACAGAGGAGTCAGGGCCGTTGGAGATCTCATCCCGTGGCTCATCTCCCAGCAGTTCCAGGATGACGAGTTTCCGTCTCTGTCCGGTGTCAGAGTGGTGAGAATCGCCACCAACCCAGACTACGTCGGTATGGGATACGGCTCAAGGGCACTCGAGCTGTTGGAAGACTACTTCGAAGGCAAGTTCACAGACATCTCCGAGTCCAACGACCTCACGGACGACAAGTACTCGCTCAAGAGAATCAGCGACTCCGAGCTCGAGAACGCCTCTCTGAAAGACGAGATCAAGGCCAGAGATGCCAAGTCTCTGCCGCCGCTCTTGCTCAAGCTGAACGAGAAGCCACCGTACTACGTTGACTACATGGGTGTATCGTACGGACTCACGAACCAGCTTCACAAGTTCTGGAAGAAGTCGGGCTATGTTCCAGTGTACCTCCGCCAGACCGTCAACGATCTCACGGGAGAGCACACCTGTGTCATGCTCAAGACTCTGGAGAACAGAAGCGACCTGTGGCTCAAGGAGTTTGCCAAGGATTTCCGCAAGAGGTTCATCTCTCTGCTCTCGTACAACTTCCGCAAGTTCAGCGTCGTCCAGGCACTCACCGTCATCGAGAGCACCAAGGCCGAGGCTGACGCCAACCCGTTCACGAAGGAGGATCTCGACGAGTCGCTGTCTCCGTTCGACCTGAAGAGACTGGACTCCTACGCAAACAACCTTGTGGACTACCACGTTATCGTCGACATGCTTCCATACATTTCACACTCTTACTTCATGGGCAGGATATCTTCCGATGTCTCTCTGTCGTCCGTGCAGACTGCTGTCCTTCTCGGTATCGGTCTCCAGCACAAGGAGATCGGCGCGATCGCAGATGAGATGAACATGCCATCGACCCAGGCCATGGCCATGTTTGGCAAGATCGTCCGCAAGATCTCGACCTACTTCCGTGCTGTTCTCTCCAAGACTATTGAGCAGAGCATGCCTGCTCTCGAGATTGACGACACCGTCAAGGAGATGAATGGGGAGCTCGAGGAGGTCAAGGGCATCGAGGAGATCGAGGCTGAGCTCGAGGAGGAGCTCAACCAGGGTGGTTCCGATGCGCTCCGGGAGATGCGGGAGAAGCAGAAGGAGCTCATCAACTCGCTGAACCTCAACAAGTACGCCATCGACGACAACGAGGACTGGGAGAGCAACAAGGCCGTTGCGAAGGCAGCCAAGGGCAAGGGCACCGTGAGCGTCAAGAACGACAAGAAGAAGAGAAAGCAGGAGGACGCCAGCAAGATCTACGAGGAGGAGATCAAGGCGTACGAGAACGCGAAGAAGCACAAGAAGTCGAAGCATAAATAGTCCTGTATTCACTCTATAAACCACTCTATTTCGATCTAACGCGCTCCAGAATGGCCTCCAGCATGCCCTTCACCAGCAGGTCCATGTCCGATCCGTTCTCGTTGCGGAACTGTGCGATCCCGCTCGTCTCCACGAGCTCCCCGCCTGTCGTCTTCACGTGGTCCTCCAGCGATCCGGTGTCTGGGTGCTTGAAGAACGCCGCGTGGTGCTTGAAGAACTCCGGCCACACCATGTTGTCGAAGTAGTTGGGAGGGTCAACCCAGAACCCGGCCACCGTGTTGTATCCCTGGCGGGCCGCGCGCCTGTCCTTCAGCGTCTGGTAGGAGGTGGTGATGAAGATCTTTGCGTCCAGCAGATCCATCACCCGCTGGTTGTTGAACAGCAGAAACCCGTCGAAGAGCACAACCTTCACGCCGCTGAGATCTGTGTGCGCAATCTCGGTGCGCATCTGCTCCACGAACCCCTGGTTCAGACTGAACTTCTTGTGGTCGTCCAGCTCGAGCGAGTCAACGCGGTAGACGTACTCCGGATCGGTCTTGATCTTCTCGAGCGTGTCTATGAGCCGCGCAAAGTCGATGGCCTCGGGACAGTCCCAGTTGGGACACCCGCGCGCCTCGTCAAACGGGATCTTGTCGTCGCCAAAGTAGAAGTCGTCCCCGTGTATCAGAACAGAATCCGGCAGAAGACTGTTGACGAGCCGCGCGAGGGTCTAGGCTGTTAGATCGTCCCCCCTGAAAACTCGGTGAAAAAAAGCACAACGTACCGTCTTCCCGGAGCTGGTGGCTCCGCTGATTCCCACAAGGAACGTCTTCTTAGCACCCATTGCACGTCCTTTCGCTACGCGTGTCTTCTCGGGACCCCCTGGCTCTTTTCCCGTCTTGTTGATCCCCTCTGCCATTTTCAGAACGTGCCACTTGGATATCGTGCGCCGCCTGAAAAGTAGAAAAAAGGCGGAAACCTGGTAGAGCGCACGACCCCGGTCAGCGCCTCCAAATGGCCAACGAGACGAGAATAAACACAACCCTGATCTCCTCTCTAGAGATCAACCATTCTCACCAGTCTCGACGATCATCCAATAAAATACAGGGACCATCTGGCTGAGTACACATCATCCAGTGCCTTGTGTGATTTTTTTCTGTTTATTTCTTTCTGTCTGTTCACCGACACCCGTTGCGTGGGCGAAAAGGGGGCGCTTCACAGGATCTCTCGATCAAAAAACCCGGCGTTTACCCTGGTTTGATTTGAGTGGACATAACCAGCAGGACAAATCCACGCTCGACGATGGCTACCAGAGCACCAATAGTCCAGTCTCCAGCCGCGGCAGCAGCTGCGGTCGCTGCGTCCAACGGAAACCAGAACAGCAGTGCTTCCAGCTCGTCGCAGACCCAGATCGTGGGTCTCCACTACAAAATAGGCAAGAAGATCGGTGAGGGTTCCTTCGGAGTGATCTTTGAAGGCTCCAACATGATAAACGGCGTCCCGGTGGCCATCAAGTTCGAGCCCAGAAAGACCGAGGCTCCTCAGCTGCGCGACGAGTACAGAACTTACAAGCATCTAGCCGGCTCTGAAGGCATCCCCAGCGCATACTACTTTGGCCAGGAAGGTTTGCACAACATCCTGGTGATCGATCTCCTGGGTCCTTCCCTGGAGGATCTGTTCGACTGGTGTGGCCGTCGCTTCTCGGTCAAGACCGTTGTGCAGGTGGCTGTCCAGATGCTCACGCTCATAGAAAACGTCCACAGCCACGATCTGATCTACCGCGATATCAAGCCAGATAACTTTCTGATTGGCCGTCCCGGTTTGCCAGACGAGAACAACGTGCACCTTGTGGACTTTGGGATGGCCAAGTACTACAGAGACCCAAGAACAAAACAGCATATACCATACCGCGAGAAGAAGTCGCTGAGCGGAACCGCTAGATACATGTCTGTCAACACACACCTGGGAAGAGAACAGAGCAGAAGAGACGACTTGGAAGCTCTGGGACACGTCTTCTTTTACTTTTTGAGAGGACAGCTCCCATGGCAGGGTCTCAAGGCACCCACCAACAAACAGAAGTACGAAAAGATCGGTGAGAAGAAGAGTACCACCCCAGTTTACGACCTCTGTATGGGATTGCCCAAGCAGTTTGCACTCTACCTCGAAAGCGTTAGATCTCTGCCATTCGAGGCTGAGCCAGACTACCAAGGCTACCGCAACCTCCTGCTGTCTGTTCTGGACGATATCAATGAGCGCGCGGATGGCCAGTACGACTGGATGAAGCTGAACGGCGGACGGGGATGGGATGCTGCTATAAATAAGAAGCCAAACCTCCACGGATACGGACATCCAAACCCGCCTGGCGACAGACACCGTCACGGTCAGCAGAGGAGGTCAAGACAGCCACAGACATCGCAGCAGGTTCAGCAGCAGCAGAACCTGTCGCAGCAGCAACTTGCCTCCAACAACAACAACTACGCATCACAATCGCAGTCGGCCCTCAACGGAAGTGCACTACTGCACCACCAGCAGAGCCAGCAGGGACAGCATCTCGACTCAAACAACAGACCACTCCCTAACCTGCCCACCAACTACGCCAAGAACACGCAACAGCCACAGCCTCTTAACGATCCAACCGTCGGCAACGGTCGCAGAACACAGAAGGACGGAGAGTCCACCGGTTCCAACAAGGGATTCTTCTCCAAGCTCATGTGCTGTTCTTGAAGTGTTCAGAAAGACAAAAAGTTCAAAAAAATGTTACACGGGGTCTCTGTGCCGAGGATTCTCTCAAAAAAGCCAAAAAACAATTATCAACACTTCTAATTATAGTTAATCAAAAATACAAAAATATCTCACAACAACAGCGCGTCTTGGTTGTATTAAACGCATTCTCGCCTGAGACACGACCTCATTTCCCCTTGTTCTAAACCCACAGCGGGCGCTCCCCGCCCTTGTTATCGCTTGTTTACCAAGGATAATGGGGTTGAAGAAGTTTTGGAAGCCGCCCAAAGAGGCGAGCGAGGAGAAGGTGCAGCAGCATCTGCAGGAAAAGGGGATCGAGACGTTTGATGAGAAACAGACACGTAACAGGTTCGACTCGTACAACGTGGCGCCTGTCCGTGTGAGAAGACAACAGCAAGCATCTGAGTCAGCACCACAGGTGACACAGACACTGCATGTGCCACCGGTGCCTGTGCCTGCATCAGTGGGCCAGTCTGATCCGTACTCTGTGTATGCGCTGGAGCACGGTGGGGTGGAGGATGACCTGAACAGGTACGAGCCCGACGCCACCGAGTACGCAGCGGAGACTGAGCCGGAGTACGAAGGAGAGACCGAACTCGAGAGGGAGATTGACAAGATCGAGAAGCAGATCCGGGAGTCGAGGGTAGACACCTACAAGTCGTCTGAGGCGACCAAGCAACACCTCGAAGGAGCACTGGAGAGCGGAATCCAAACCACCGGGATGCTTGCGTCTCAGGGGGAGCGACTGTACACCACGCGAAACAGAGTGGATGTGCTGGAGAAGCAGCAGACTGCAGCGCACGAGTCGATTGAGGATCTCAGGTGGCACGACAGGTCCATCTTCTCCACCAAGGTGAGGGCACCGGTCAAGAGAAGAGAGGCCCGTGAGTTTGTGGATGCACAGAAACAGAACTTGTTGAGGGTCAAGGGCGACCGCGCACAGCGCGATGACAGGTTCAGGAGAGGCCAGAATGAGATGGGGCAGCTGCTCGACGAAGTGAAGCGTGATACGCGACAGGAAGACGAGGAGGAGGATCTCGAGGAGGACCTGAACAAACCACCACCCGTTGCCGATAGACAGGCCAGACTGGCGGCGGTTCAGAACATGATGCTGTCATACAAGCAGGACGAAGAGGCAGAGGACCTCGAACTGAAGATCTCGTCAAACATGGACCGCACCCTGGTGCTCGCCCAAAACCTCAACAAGCTGAGTAAAGGAATGACTTCCGAGCTCGACAGACAGAGAGAGTACATTGCGGAGCTCGGCACAGACATGGACAAGTCGTCGGCTGCCATCACAAGAAACAACAAGGAGCTGAACGAGACGTGGCTGCAGAAAAAGAAGAAGAAAGAGGCCAAGCAGAGACAGTTTGAGAAGTTCGACGATGACGATGACGATGTGGAAGATTACGAGGATAAGCTCGACCGGTTCCTTGGCGATGGTGGGTACCGCGAAGACGAGGATGGCGGATTTGGGGTACGCAAAGTGGTTAAGAAAATGTTGTGATTTGAATACAAAAAGTGTGGATATACTCGCGCTGGAGTCAGGAAAAGACAAAGAAATAGAAAGGATCCACAAAGGCAAAAAGGGGTCTCCAAAGGGGTCTCCACCAATGGCAGTTGGTGGAGAGGGTGAAGACAAATGTACGGTTCAGTACCTGAGGTCAATGGGCACGTCTATCCAAGACGCATCGCACGGCTCCAAGCCGTGGCCCATATCCTTGTGGGGCTGAAACAGATCCGTTTCAAATGGAGTCAGCCATACTCTCACAAAGTACAGCCGGGAGGCCAGGCAGTTCTGGAAAGTTGGCAGGAGGGAGATCATCTTTGGCGATGAAGAAGAGACAAGCTGGTCATTGATAAGTTCAAACTGGATCTGAACCGATTTAACCCATTGTTGTCTCTCTGAGGAGTCGATAGACAGACGTCTATCGATCCAAGGAGTCCTGATCGAGTCAGAGGTGTGCAGAACGCATGCGTCCACCTGTTTCATCTCTGTGCGAAGCTCGGCCATGCTGGCGATCGAGTTGGCCAGGTAGGCGTCTCGTCGCTTGCCCAGCTTGACCAGAGATTCGTACCGGTTTTGCGCGCTCTTGAAGTGGTGTCGCAAGGCCGGATCCACGTCGGTGGACACGGTCGGGTGCGGGAACCACAGCGCAGACAGCTCGGTGGGGATGGCGTTTGCAGCAGACACATCCAGACTGTACAGCGACAGGCTGTACAGGTCGTGGCTCTTTGGTTTCAGGTCTCCGAGGGTGGTGAGCAGGGAAGTCAGCGAGAGGTCCAGCTGTAGACCAACGTGCCATCCGGAGCGGGTCCTGGAGACCGTGAGGTCTCGTGTGGACACGGACAGCTTTGGAAATGCAGCTGGGTCCATGCTCGACTCCGAGTCGAGAGATGCGCAGTCCGATATCGTCGTTTGGGAGCTTCGCTTTCGCCAGAACCCGCGCGAGAACACGGACGCTTTCTCTCGTTTCAGCAGGTAGTATTCGACGGAGGTATGTCGCGATGCTACGTCCCATATGTCCCATACGTCCCAGGTGGGCGCACTCGGCACTTTCATCTTGACCTTGTGTTTCTTGAGGTGGTTGTGGTCGCGGGCCTCCACCAGGTGGGGCATCTTGACGCAGCTGGGACTCGCCTCCGGTCCGAACTCGCTCTGGGCGGTGGCTACCGGCGTGTACAGCTGCTTGCGGCCGCTGTGGGTGTGCGGTATCGAGTCGCTCGAGAGCGCGGACTCCTGGAGGTACGCCAGCCGCTTCTCTGCGTGCTCAGCAAACGCAAGCAGCTGCCTCTGGGCACTCAGCTTGAAGGTGTCTGCGGTGGGCACGTGGATGGGAACAACGCGCACCTCCTCCTGGGCGTGGGAGCGGATCAGGGCACGGCCTGCGTCGGGCTGGACCTCGAAAAGTCGGGCGTTGACGGTGTACGACACCGAGTACCAGTTGTGGGTGAGATCATCCACGCCCTCGGTGTCGCGGGAGGTGGTGATGTGTCTGCTGGGGACGAATCTCCGTCCTGAAGAGGGCGGTAGCTCCAGGTGTGAGTCCAAGCCGGACCCACAGCACTGTTCCAGGACCTGCCAGTCTGGAACCTTGAAGAAAAACGGAATCTTGTATGTTGTCTTGGGCCTCAGCACTCTGTCGCAGGGAACCCCGACGGGGGCCTCTCGGAGCTGCTGTGGCTGCTGGAATTTGGACACTCTGTTGCCCGCAGACTGTCTGGAGCACCGGTGTGCTTTCTTGTGCTTGCAGGCGGCGAACGCGCCGCTTGCCTCGAAGTCCACCATCTTGAGGAACTTCTTGTTGACCATCGACGTGTCGAAGGGGCTTGTCTTGACGTAGACATCGCCCTCCAGCGACACGACGAACATCTCGAGCGCCACGTCCTGGTCCGAGTTGTTGTGGACCCTGACAAAGCCCTCGACGGAGTCCTGGGTGTGGCGGACTCGGTGGTGATCTGCGATCTCAACGCTTGTCGAGATGCGCGACTGGTTCATGTATGTTGCCTCGTGCAGGTTGTTCCAGATGGCGGTCTGCATGGCGTGCGAAAGCGCCATTTCGCCGGTGGTGTGGTGCTCGTGAGGTGCGACAGACTCGCTGTAGTCTGGCACGGAGGCGGCCAGCAGGTCCTCCACGGACCGGTTGAGCACGTATTGGTGCATCTGGTAGGAGGGCAGAATCGAGGAGATCATAATTGAGTGGATAGCAGTGAATAACCTTGAATAACCTTGAAAAGCCTGTGGAGAACTGGTGGATAACCTTTGGATAACCTGTGGATGTGGAAGATTTTTCAGATCAGGATATGCGGGTGGTTTTGACTAGCGCAATTGCCAATTTTCGGATCTGAATCTACGGAGATAAAGCTTGTTTTGGCGCTTGGAAGCTTCTGCAGTACGGGCTTATAGAGTCTACTTATATTTGGAACACGGCTGCGCCGGGGCCAAAGCTGCTGTCACAGGTTAGCCGCGCAGCTGGTCTGAGTGTTAACCAATAGCCTAACACACGAACACACGAACACACGAACACACGAACGTGAGACGGGCTGGCAAACCAAACAAATATTCAAACGGAACGGAAAGAGCACGCAGAATGGCCGGTGAAAGAGGGCGTGGCTGCCTTTTAAGGTGGGGGTGCCGTCCCGGTGAGTCACAGTGCATGAAGTGAAATTTGGCCGATTTGCGATTTGTCAGCACAAAATGCCTCACAGCTTCAAAGGGGTGAAGTTGGCCGGCCCACTCGGACGGTCGGGCGGGATCTGCAGCCAGTTGAGGCTGTCGTACTCGCACTCGCCCTCGATGACGTGGAAGGTGTAGGCAAACCGGCTTGTGTCGCTGGTGTTCTTCTCGCTCTTGTGGATCACGTTGCTGTGGATCAGCACCAGCGAGCCGCTCGGGATCTCCACGCTGGTGAAGCGGCTCTCGTCGCTGCGCACTGCGGCCTCGGCCTCTGCAAAGTCCACAAAGTCGGCGCCGGTCTCCGGGTCGATGAACCTGGTGCCTGTCTCCGTGGACACGAACCTGCGGCGGATCGGGCTGGTGGCGTGGCTGCCCGGTATGTAGCTCAGACACCCGTTCTGTAGAGTGCAGTCCTCGAGCGCGAACCAGAACCCGACGCACGACTGCGGCCGCGTGTACAGGAACTCGCCGTCCTGGTGGGGCGGGACGCGGCCACCGATCGCGGGCTGTTTGCAGATGAGCATGCTCTGCAGGATGCGCGGGTCGCGGAACCCGAGCTGTTTCGCGACATCCGCGTTGAAACGTGACACCGTGGCGGTGTTGAAGGTGTCGTTGAGGAAGTGCAGCCCGTGGCCCACCTTGTTGATGGCCTGCTCCTTGGGCAGCACCAGCTTGCCGTCCACGATCGAGTCCGGCTCGAAGAAGAACGACACCTTGTCGCTCGAGCGCAGGAAGTAGTCGTCTCCCACGTGCGACCGCTCATCGTCGCCCGTCTCGAACTTGGTGAACGGGTGGCGCGCCAGGTCGAGGCCGCGGATCAGCCGTCTGGCCTCCTCCAGCAGCTCACCCACCTGCTCGGGGCCCAGCACCCCGGGAATGGCCACACACCCGTCTCTGTGGAACTGCCGCAGCTGGGACTCGCTGAGCATGTGATGTGATTGTAGCAGCGCGTAGCGGTAACGTGTAGCGGCAACGTAGCAGCACAGAGTAGAAGAGTAGCAGAAGAGTAGCAGCCGTGAGGCTTAAACAAGGCGTGACCGGCGCACGACGTTTTGCCTCACCTTATATATATATAAAGGCTTCTTGTGCCTCTTTTTCTCGTTCCCGCTCTTCGTATCCAATCAATAGGCCGATCCCACCGCCACCCTCTCGTCTGGTCTCCCTCCTCTCACCAACTCCCATTCAACCATGCCACTCAAAGTCGCCATCCTCGGAACAGGCATCTTCGCCAAGAGCGCGCATCTGCCGTCCTTCCAGGCGCTGCCAGACCTCTTCCAAGTGGAGGGCTGCTACAACCGCACCAGGCCCAAGGCCGAGGAGTTCGCCGCGCTGGCCGGACTCACCAAGATCTACGACTCGATGGAGGACGCCTTCCGCGACCCGGAGGTGGATCTTGTGGATGCACTGCTGCCCGTGGAGAACAACCTCGCGGTGGTGGAGCTGGCAGTCAAGTACGGCAAGCCGCTGTGCTTCGAGAAGCCGATCGCCGCCAATATCCAGGACGCCACCCGGATCGTGGAGCTGGCCAACTCCGAGGGAGCGCCGCCCATCCTCGTGCTCGAGCAGTGGTGCTACTTCAAGGTGATCGACGTGATCCGGGTGCAGCTGCCCCGGATCGGGCGCGTGGTGTCGTTTGCCTACTCGTCCACGGGCCAGTTCAACTACAACAACAAGTACCTGGCCACCGCGTGGCGCCTGAAGCCCAAGCACGTCGGCGGCTTCCTGTCGGACGGAGGCGTCCACCAGCTGGCGCTGCTGACCGGCGTTCTCGGCAAGGTGGACACGGTGTCGGCCCGCACGACGCAGATCCGCGAGCTCAGCGGCACGGACGACGTGGCCTACACGCTGCTGACCACCGACACGGGCGCCATCGGCACCTTCACCTACGGCTCTGCGTTCGGAAACACCCCCAAGACGTGCTTCTTCCAGATTCTCGGCGACAACGGCTCCGTCTACTACGACTTCAGCCCGGGCAGGCCGGCCTCGCTGACGGTGCGCACCGGCGGCCGCGACGCCGAGACCGCCAACGCGGAGGAGCAGATCGCGCTCGAGGAGGAGTACGCGGGAACCACCCACGAGCTGCAGGTGTTTGGCCAGGCTCTGCTCGACAGGGACCAGTCGCGGCTGCTGAGCACGCCGGAGATCACCTTCCACCACCTGGCCATCGTCGATGCGATCGTGGAGTCCAACAAGAGCGGCGCCCAGCCCGTGAAGGTGGCGAGGATTTGACCTCCACAATTGGAGCGTGGTTGTGTTGGTTTTAGTCTTATCTCCCCAGCCACAGCCGTTACATCATCGCGCGTGCTGGCCAATCAGCGCGCGCCATTCTTGAGACGAGTACACGACGCTGTGCCCCTCTTTGTGTTTATTTTTTAAGTCCTCCATCACGCAATAGGCGCAATAAACGCTGCGCAACAAACGCTTTATTGGGTGCTTGTCACGATGAGCGCTGCTCTTCGTGATGCGTGTTGCGAGGCCCGCGTCGTAGCCGTTGGTAGCCGTTGGTAGCCGTTGGGATCCGTTGGAAACGGTTGGGAACCACGCTAAATTAGGCGCGGTGCGTTGTCGCACCCTTTAATGACGTCCAACGGGCGGTGAACAGGGTCGTTTAGTGTGAAAGTAAGGGTCATCTTGTCATTAAAGTAGTATACAGGAACAAACGGCGTAAAATCATGAAACCTCCTCGATGGAGCTGTTGGAGCTGCGTCTCCACTTGAGCTTGAAGTTCTTCTTCCAGCCGGCCTCCTTGGCGGAGCCGTTGGACGAGATCGACAGGTTGCGCGACTGGTTCTGCTTCGACAGCAGCGTCTCGAGGCTGTCGTTGGACTCGGACGAGATCGACGCGATGTCCGACACAAACTCGAGGTACGCCGAGTGCAGCAGCATCTTGACCGTGCCGAGGAGATCCTGCAACACGGGCGTGGTGGGTATCGCGGGCTGCGAGCACGAGTCCTTCAGGTAGCACGGTATGTTGATCTCGGCGGGCGAGTCGAACCGGATGAATCTGTCCACGAGCCCCTGCCATATCGCGGTGTCGGTGGGCGTCTCGGTGAGAAACCGCGACAGCTGCTGGTAGAACTCGAGGTTCTCCAGACAGTGCCGCGACTGCAGGAAGCCGGCAAACGAGGCGAGATCGTAGGGCGGCGTCGTCGACTGGCCCGACAGTATCTGTTCCATGGAAGGCGTGGTCATGGCAGCGTTTGGAAAACCGTTGGGAAGAAGATTAAGGGGGAAGAAAGAAAGGGAAGGTTTAAAAAACAAATTTTCCCAGCTGCACGCGCCACAGGTGGCTCAGCTCGCAACGGTTTTATCGAATAATTGAAAAAGAAACGAGCTTTTTGGAAAAACTAAAAGTGAAAAAGAAAGAACGACGAACGCACGGAAACAAGACGGGACGGGCTCAAGCCATGACAGACCTCGTGATCCTACACGCGCTGGACCTTCCCGGTCTCCAGCAGCAGCCGTCGCACGCGCTGCTGTGTGCCGTGCTGCGCAGCCTGTCGCCCGCTGTGCACGGTTTCGGAGAGGCCGCCGACGATGAGCGGGTCAGCCTGCCGCCGGCTGACGTCGAGTGGCTGTCTGTGCACTCGCCCGTGCTCCACTCGGTGTACCCGTTCTTCGCGCCGGCGTTCAGACAGAGCTACACGCGCGCCGAGCTGGTGGTCCCGTGGCTGACGAGGCTCGTTGCGTGCGACATGGCGTGGCTGCCCCCGACAGAGCGCGAAGCCGTGCTAGAGCTGGCGTGCGAGAAGGTGGCCCAGTACACCTCCAGCTTCCGGTCCCGCGCGACGGTGCGGGAGGTGGCGGTGGGCGACATGCGCATACGGCTGAATGAGCCGGCGTTCCAGTTCGACAGTCTCGGCTTCAAGACCTGGGGCGCCTCGCACCAGCTGGCCCAGTACTTTGCCGGAACCCGCCAGGTCGCAGAGCCGATTCTGGAGCTCGGTGCGGGCACGGGGCTCGTGGGCATCACGCTCGCGAAGCTCGGTTACTCCCCAACGCTGACGGACCTGCCTGACATCCTCGACAACCTGCGCGCGAACATCGCGCTCAACGAAGTGGCTGCGGACGCCCGTGCGCTCGACTGGACAGCGCCTGGCGGGCTGGAGGAGAACGTGTTTGCGTCCATCGTTGTGAGCGACTGCATATACAGCGAGACCCACCCCGTGCTGGTGCGGAACATGGTGGACAAGTACCTCGCACCCGGAGGCACCGTTTACCTGCAGGTGCCCATTCGCGAGGGGTTTTCCCGCGAGCGCCAGGAGATATGGGATCTGCTCGCACACCTGGAGCTTGTGGCGGATGTTACGACGCACGGCAAGGACGACTTCGGCCTCGGCGAGTTCAATCTGAAGATCTTCCGGGCGGGCGCCGCATCGATTAAATCGTGTACCTACCAAAACGTTTTTTGTTCCGGGAGGCGAGATTAATCCGGCCTCCCCTGTCTCGTGTTGCTTCCTCAAAGTCAAGCCATGGCAAGCCTGAGAGAAAGGGCCAGGCGGTACAAGGCCAAAACCACACGGTCGGCAGCGCGGGAGGACAACACACGCGATGTATGGGAGATAACGCGGCGCGCGTGCGCGAAGAAGATGGCGGAGATTCTGGAGAGCGAGAGGGCCGCCACCGAGTACGAAGAGACGCTGTTTGTAGACAGCAGCGGAAGCATTGACGAGTACAAGACCAAGTTCCGCAAGGACCTGATTGCGCTGCGAAACGACAAGACCGGGTTCCGGGAGCAGATAGCGAGCGGCGCGATAAGCGCTGCGGAGTTTGCGAAGCTGGCGCCGGAAGAGCTGTTCAGCGCGGAGCAGCGCAGGCAGAACGAGGAGCTGCGGAAGCAGGAGCTACTCAACAGCATCAACAAGGAGAAGATCCCCAAGAACATCAACGCACTCAAGGACTCTGTTGTGAGCGAGAAGTGGGGGATCTCTACGAGCGCCGCGGCCATTGACGACTTTGACGAAAACGAAAACGAAAACGGAAACGAAAACAAAAACGAATAACTAGCTAGTTCCTCTTCAGACTATCGAGTCTCGCCTGTAGATCATCATCCTCGCCCTGCGCCGACACCATCTGTCTCTTGGGCGCCTCGCGCTCCGGCTCCACCGCCGTGGCCGGCGTGTCCTTCAGCATCGCGCTGAGATCCACTCCGATCTCATCCATGACCCTGCTCACCACCTCGTCCACCTCTCCCTCGTCCTCCTCGTCGAGCTCTCCGTCCATCATGTCCTCCATCGTGTCGTCCATGATCTCCTGTCTCTGATCCATGATGTCGTTCTGCTTGCTGAACTCCATGGCGATCTTCGTCAGCTGCGGCAGGTTCATCGAGCGGTTCATGCTGTTGAGCAGATGTGTCGCCGAACGCATCGACTGCGCCATCTGCTCGTTGGAGCGCACCGTCTGGATGCGCAGCGAGATCGCCTGCAGCTGCACCTTCATCTTGGCGAACTTGTCGATGTTCTTGCGGATGCGGATCAGGTCCTTGGCCTGTATCTTGAGGGCCTTGACCTGGTTGTTCTTGGCGTTCTTCTTGATGTCGCTGATCAGCTTCTTCTCCTGCTGCTCCAGCTTCACCCGCTCGCGGTCCAGCTCTCGGGACGTGCGCTCCAGCGCTCGCTGGTTCTTGCGCAGCTGCTCGGCAGGCGTCAGGCTCTTGCCAAACATCCACTCAAACACCTGCATGGTCGGATTGATTGCTGAACAGCTCTGTCTAGGCAGCCCCTTCTTTCTTCTGCTCCGCGATAGCCACCTGGGTCGTGCGATACCAAATCTCGGTTGCCGGGTCGTGCGACGTCCCAATACGTCGCGTCAGTCGTGCGCCGGCAGACGGCACTTTGGTTCTTCCGGGTCCGAGTGCCAGTAGTCTCGAATTTCAAACAATGAGGGAGGGGATATATTCGTTCGCAAACGGACGGAAATGTAAATGGGGGCTTAACCGGTACTCATGTAGGTCAAAAGTGGGAAATCCGGGTGACCAAAAATGCTTAGAACTTCCAGAAAGAGCGTGCCATTTATGCTTTCACTCTACCGAGCGGCAATTGAAATGACAAGATCTTGTGCCTCGGCTGGAGGGCGCTGCTTTTTAGCTCCGTTTTTGCGAGAGACCCACGGACAGCGCAAATAATATGCCAATCAACGAGGCCAAATGGGCTCCCATTAAGCCAACGGTGAAGGAACCTTAAATATATTCTAAAACCTCGTAACTCGCCAAGCGCCCAAATATTTTATCCCTGACCGCCAGCAGCCAAGCATCAACCCGAAAGCAACTGAATTTTCCGGACAGCGTTTTCCCCCTTCTTTTCCCCCTCCGGAATTTCTGTTTTTTTGATTAATTTTTTATGTGAAACCCAAAACAGGCCCACTTGTCTCTCTGCTTTCTACAACCCGTTCCTTTCTGATCTGCGGTCAATTTGAGGATGGGTATTGCTGTATTCGCGCCGCGCAGAAGGAGAGCGGTGCTGACGAGGAAGAATCTCCTGGTGACCGTGTGTCTTGTCGTGTTTGGAGTTGTCGTATACAGCCATGGCTCTGACTCTGGGCACTACCACAGCCGCGACGACACTCCGCAGCAGCCGGCGGCCCCGGTGACCGAGGTGTCCGGGCTGGAGAGATGGCACACCACCTCGGAGTTTTTCCGGGTGAAGAACTCGCAGACGCTGCTCTCGGACGAGGAGCTGGGAGAGGACGAGATGTTTGTGGCGAAGGCCAAGCAGGTGGCGTCTGCCAAGGACCTCGAAACGCTACCGATGGAGTACGGAACCACGCTGCGGCCAGCGGAGTTTGCTGAGCTGCCGCGGCTGGGCCACTCGTTCGACAAGCACTTCTGGGCAGGCATGGACGACTCCGAGCTGGCCGCGCTCAAGAACAAGGAGTATCTGCACTACTACGATCCGCGGCTCACGCTGTCGGTGTACCTGAACCACATCCGGCGCGAGTTCGAGATGAAGAACCCGAGGAACACCCCGGACCCGAAGATCGACGGGCTGCTGACGGTGCCGTTCCACTGGACCGACTGGACGGACTTCACCTATCTCAACGAGTTCATCATGCGCGACGAAGCCGACAAGATAACGTGCGAGGAGCTGATCTCCCGCACCGACGAGAACAAGTACGCAGAGGGGTTCTGCACCAACGCACAGGACCTGTCGCCTGAGCAGCTGGAGGAGCTGAACGTCAGGTCTGTGGATGCGTTGCCCGGGTTCGTCATCCACAAGTACATCGACGAGCGCACCAACCCGGAGGACATGCTTGTCATCTCCAAGACGTATCTGTTGACCAGCGTGGAGCGTCCGCGCCGCATCATGTTCCAGGCCAAGGGCGGCTACTACCAGGTGCTGGTCGGAGCCGAGGAGAAGGTGCTCGAGTCCAGCATGATAGACACGTACTACTTCGAGCACGGAGCCAGCAAGGACGACGAGGAGATCGCCTTCAACGTGATGGAGGAGTTCCAGAAGCTGGTTGCGTCTGTGCCTCCCCGGTTCAGCGAGGAGAACGCGATCCTGCCGATCTTCGAGTCGGACTCCGACTACACGCTGAACCTGCAGCCGGAGATGTTCGAGTTCGACGAGGCCAAGGTGGACAAGATGCTTGCGGAGTGCGAGGCCCGGCTCGAGCAGCACAGCAGGGAGAAGGAGAACCTGGCGAAGGGAGACATCACCGAGCAGGACTTCTACCAGCGGTTCTTCGTGCCGGAGCACGAGATCCACCACTGCCGTTCGCTGAGGCTGTCGCGGTCGCTGGAGGACAAGGATCTCGGCAAGTACTTCTACGAGGCCAAGCTGTCGATGCCCAAGCCCGAGTCCGACAACGGCCACCACTACGATTTCCGGTTCTACTCGGGCGGCTTCAACCAGCAACTGGATGCCACCTTCACCGCAGAGGCGCTGCAGCAGCGCAAGAAGGTCATACTGCACCGGCTGATCCGCAACTGGCTGCAGTTCACGTTTGACCAGGGCATCGTCCAGTGGATCGCGCACGGGTCGCTGCTCTCGTGGTACTGGGACGGCATGATCTTCCCCTGGGACATGGACACCGATGTCCAGATGCCCATTGCCGAGCTCGACCGCTTCTCGAGGCTGTACAACCAGACGCTTGTTGTGGAGGACCCGCGCTTCGGCTTTGGCAAGTACTTCATCGACTGCGGCACCTTCATAACCCACCGTGTCAAGGGCAACGGAAACAACAACATCGACGCTCGCTTCATCGATGTCGACAGCGGCACGTACATCGATATCACGGCGCTTGCGCTCACCAACACCAAGATGCCGTCCAGATACAAGAACTACGCCGATAGATGGCGCAAGAAGAACGGCGGAGACAGCCCGATCCCGATCTTCAACTGCCGCAACAACCACTTCTACTCGTTTGACGAGATCTCGCCGATGAAAATCACGATGATGGAGGGCGTTCCCACCACGCTCCCCAACAGGATCAAGGAGATGCTGGTGGTGGAGTACAAGCGCGGGCTGTCGCGCACCGAGTGCGAGCACTACAACTTTGTCGAGAAGTTGCGGATATGGATCCACGAGAACAAGATCAAGAGCATTGTTCCGAACGAAGCATACGAAGAGGAAGACGGCAAGTTCTCAACCGAGAGATTTGCATCGTGGGTCAATGATCTCTCGGACGACCAGGTGTTGAGTCTGCTCGACGACCCCGAGATCAGCTCCGAGTTCCTGCTGACGCGCAAACTCACAGCATTCCACAGGACCGAGATCGCCAACCTGCACAAGAGCAAGGGCTATACCGAGCACATTGCGGGCATCAAGCTGTTTGAGCCGCTGAGAAAGACGCTGTTTGACTGGTTGGACCAGAGGTGATCCACACGATCCACATGATCCCCATGGTCCACATGGTCCGATCCAACATAGTTAGTTTACATCATTTAGTTCAATCGCTTGAAACCTTGCACCACAGAAACCCGCCAAAAACGCCGCACGCATGCAGGCGATTCCAAGCGACATTGGTTGGGTGCACGACCCCTTTTGATGAGGGCGCCAGCAAATCGGATCCCTGCATACACGCTGTTTGTCTTTCTGAGCCCACAAGACAAGCATGTTGTTCCATCTCCTGCTGCTGGCATCGGTGGTCCATGCTGCCACGCACACGTTCCACTTCACTGCGCGCTGGAAGTGGCTGAATCCGGACGGTGTGAGATACAGACCGGTCATCACCATCAACGACGACTGGCCGCTGCCCACGATCGACGTAAACAAGGGCGATCGCGTCGAGGTGCTGCTTGTGAACGAGCTGGGCAACACCTCAACGTCGCTGCACTTCCACGGGCTCTTCCAGCACGCGTCGAACTGGTACGACGGCCCCGTGGGCTTCACACAGTGTCCCGTGTTCGACTCCATGCTGTACAACTTCACGGTGGACGGACAGAGCGGGACCTACTGGTACCACTCGCACACGTACGCCCAGTACAGCGACGGGCTGCGTGGTGCGCTCATCATCAGAGACGCGGAGGCTGGCGTGGAGAGCCTCGAGTACGACAAGGAGGAGATCGTGACCCTGAGTGACTGGTACCACGAGCAGAGCACTGTGCTCACCAACAGACAGCTCACGAGGTACAACCCTACGGGCAGCGAGCCGATTCCGCAGAACGTGCTTATGAACGACTCCAAGAACGTGACTCTCGCGCTGGATGCCGACTCGACGTACTTGCTGAGGTTCATCAACATGGGCATAATGGTCTCGCAGTACGTGTACCTGGAGGACCACGAGTTCTGGATCGTCGAGGTGGATGGCGTTGTTGTGAAACCCATGAAGACAGAGCTGCTGTACCTCTCTGTGGGCCAGAGATGCTCTGTGCTGCTGAAGACAAAGTCCAGCCCTGACAGGAACTACGCGCTTGTGCAGGCCATGGACGAGCAGATGCTGGATACGGTCCCCGAGGACTTGGAGACCGTTTCCACCAACTGGGTTGTCTACGATGAGACTCTGGACCTGCCGCCGAGACTCGACATGGACCTCGAGGATCTGCTGTACGCGGACGACTTTGACCTCGAGCCCGCCGATGGAGAGACCCTCCTCGAAGACCCAGACCTGTCCATAGTCGTGGACATGCAGATGGAGATGCTTGGCAACGGGATCGTGTATGCTCTGTTCAACGGCAAGAGCTACGTGGCTCCCAAAGTGCCCACTCTATACACCGTGCTGTCGGCAGGTAAGCTGGCCACCAACCCGGCCATATACGGATCCAACACAAACACGTTTGTGCTTCCGTACAACCAGACCATAGAGATCGTGCTGAACAACTACGACGACAACAAGCATCCGTTCCACCTGCACGGCCACGAGTTCCAGATTGTTGAGAGATCCAAACCACACGATGTCCCCCATCCGTACCACGGTAACCACACCCATGTGAAACAGGTGCCCAGTCGCAGAGACACGCTCACAGTCCAGTCCAATGGCCACTTTGTGCTGCGGTTCAAGTCTGCCAACCCGGGCGTGTGGGCTTTCCACTGTCACCTGGACTGGCACTTGGAACAGGGTCTATCTCTGACGCTTGTGGAGGCGCCTTTGGAGATACAGAAGCAGCTGGGGAATCTCATTCCAGACGATCAGCTGGCCAACTGTCAGCGCAGCAATCAGTTCAAGGCGTACGGCAATGCAGCTGGCAACTTTGACGACTGGCTCAACCTGGAGGGAGAGAAGCTGCAGCCGGCGCCACTACCCGCGGGATTCACGCTGAAGGGATACGTCGGCATTCTCGTCAGCACTGCTGTTGCAGTGTACGCGCTGTACTCGATCTACATCTTTGGCATGGATGACGTCAAGAACCACGGGTTCGAAGAGGACGCGCAGGTGCTCGTCAACCTGAGGCACAAAGTGGACGATCCACTGCTAGCCAAGGAGCTGGACCAGCTGATCGGCCAGCTGAGAGGCGACTTATAACAAGCCTAGCAAATATTTATTCGTACATTACTTATTCTTCCTCGTCGTCAGACGACTCAACCTCGGCACTCTTGCTGAGGAGATCGGAGGCATCTCCTCCGCCGAGAGACTCGGCCAGCTTGCTCATGTCGGCACCGCCGAACTGGCTGCCGAGCTTGCTGAAGTCGAAGCCGTCCAGGCCGTCGAGGCCCTCCATGCCCGGCATGCCTCCCATGCCTCCCATGCCCGGCATTCCTGGCATGCCTGGCATTCCGGCGCCTCCGTTCATCATCGGGTCGTCGATGGGCTCGGCCTCGTCCTGCTCGTCCTCATCCACCCACTTGTCAAAGTCGGTTCTGATGTAGCGGAACTTGCCCTTTTCCTTTATGAGGCGGGGCCAGTACTCGGCCTGGGGCTTGGCCTTCTGGATCCTGAACGCCACGTGCGAGCCCGAGGCCTCCCACTTGGACTTGGCCGCGTCAATCTCCTCGAAGAAGTTGAGCTCCAGCTCGTACTTCTTGTCGGCGGTGTGCGCAGACAGCTTGAGCGACGCGTCGGTCAGCTCGACCTTGAGGTCTTCCGGATCGGTGATGTTCACCGTCAGGAACAGCACGTTCTTCTCCGCCTCCTCGGCGTTGGATCTCTGGGCCCACAAAACTGCTGGCGTTAGTCCCGCTCTCCACCGCACATGGAGCACACGTACCTTCTGGAACGATTGACATTTTTGCTCGGAACTGATCTGATGCCGGGAAGAACAGCGTCAACACGCCACCGACGGCCACTTTGTGCGGAGGCGCAGAGGCTCCAGCAAATTCTTCGGTGGGTGCACGATGAAATAATTGGCTGGTTCGCACACGATAATCGGTTTCCGTTTTTCCCGTTTTTCCTTCGGCGCACGACCCTCCCCGTGCTAGCTTGCTTTTGACACCCTTCTATCTGCTTCTTTAGCTCTCTACCCCGTTTCATCTTCAATCAGCGAAATTCCATGTCTCCCAACGTGCTAGTTGTGTCGAACCGAGTGCCAGTGACCATCAAGAAGGGTGTCTCCGGCGAGTACGAGTACACCATGTCCTCCGGCGGCCTGGTGACCGCCCTGCAGGGCCTCAAGTCGCCGTTCAAGTGGTTTGGGTGGCCCGGGCTGGAGGTGTCGGCCGAGGACAAGCCCAAGGTGGAGCTGGACCTCAAGGAGCGGTTCAAGTGCTTCCCCATCTGGCTGTCGGACGAGATTGCCGACCTGCACTACAACGGCTTCTCCAACAGCATTCTGTGGCCGCTGTTCCACTACCACCCGGGCGAGATGAACTTTGACGAGTCGTCGTGGGTGGCCTACATCGAGGCCAACCGGCTGTTTGCGGACGCAATCGTCGACAAGGTGAAGGACAACGACCTTGTGTGGATCCACGACTACCACCTGATGCTGCTCCCGCAGATGCTGCGCGAACGCATCGACCAGAGGGGCCTGAAGAACGTCCGGCTGGGGTTCTTCCTGCACACTCCGTTCCCGTCCTCCGAGATCTATAGAATCCTGCCGGTTAGAAAGGAGATTCTGGAGGGCGTGCTGAGCTGCGACCTCATCGGGTTCCACACCTACGACTACGTCAGACACTTTCTGAGCTCCGTGGAGCGCATCGTCAAGGCCCCCACGTCGCCACAGGGCGTGCGCTACAACAACCGGATGATCAGCGTGGGAGCGTACCCGATCGGCATCGACGTGGACAAGTTCACGAGCGGCATGCAGACCGACAAGGTGGTGCAGCGTGTCAGGACACTGGAGCAGAAGTTTGGCGAGCGGGTCAAGCTGATTGTCGGTGTGGACAGACTCGACTACATCAAGGGCGTTCCGCAGAAGCTGCACGCGTTCGAGATCTTCCTGGAGACGCACCCGGAGTGGATCGGCAAGGTTGTGCTGATCCAGATCGCGGTGCCCTCGAGAGGCGACGTGGAGGAGTACCAGTCGCTGCGTGCCACGGTCAACGAGCTGGTGGGCCGCATCAACGGGCGCTTCGGCACCGTGGAGTTTGTGCCCATCCACTTCATGCACAAGAGCGTGCCCTTTGACGAGCTGATCTCCGTGTACGGCGCCAGCGACGTGTGTTTTGTGTCGTCGACGCGAGACGGCATGAACCTCGTGAGCTACGAGTACGTTGCGTGCCAGGAGCAGAAGCACGGCTCGCTCATCCTCAGCGAGTTTGCCGGAGCTGCGCAGTCGCTGAACGGCGCGCTCATCGTCAACCCGTGGAACACCGAGGAGCTGAGCGACGCCATCCACGAGGGCCTCACGATGTCGGACGAGAAGCGCAAGGGCAACTTTGACAAGATGTTCAAGTACATCTCCAAGTACACGGCCAGTTTCTGGGGCGAGAACTTTGTCAAGGAGCTGCTGAAGATGTGAGTCGCCACAAATGTATACGAAAGTACGAAATCCGAACGCCATCCGCCCATTGCGATGCAAAACGGCTCCCAAGCGCGGCAAAGTAGGCCGCAACGCTGACAAATGGCCGTCCGCCCCGTGACAGGGTCCGAGCAGCGGCCATAATAAGGGTCGCCACTCGAAACGGCTCTCCCGCTTGTGTTTCCGGTTGCGCTGCAGAATGGCCTTTCGCCGAGTGATTGGGTCCCAGGGCGGCTTCGCTGGGCTAAAATAAGAGTCGCCACTCTTCCCCGGGCTATAATAAGGGTCGCCACTCCTCTTTGTCCTCGTCTCTCCTCTTTTCCTCCTCCTCTTGTTCTCTATTCCTCCTCTTCTCTTTCTCGTCCACACCAAGCAAATCAATGAGCGCTATTCCGGAAGAGCTGTACGGCAACCTGGGCGCCACGGGGCTCAAGGTGTCCAAGATCATCGTCGGATGCATGTCGTTCGGGCTACATGCGTGGTTCGACTGGGTGCTGGAGGACGAGGACAAGGTGATGGAGGTGCTCAAGAAGTGCTACGATGTGGGCATCCGCACCTTTGACACGGCCGACGTGTACTCGTACGGCCACTCCGAGGTGCTGCTCGGCAAGTTTTTGAAGAAGTACGACATCCCCAGAGAGAATGTGGTGATTCTCACCAAGTGCTTCGCGTTCGTGGACCCAGCCCATAAGGCGGCGTGGGACGACGCTGCTGTCTCCGTGTCCCTCAACCGCAGGGGGCTCTCCCGCAAGCACATCCTGGACGCGGTCCAGGCCAGCACGGAGCGCCTCGGGACCTACATCGACGTGCTCCAGATCCACCGCTTCGACCCGGAGACGCCCCAGGAGGAGACCATGCGTGCCCTCAACTACGTGGTGGAGCAGGGCTGGACACGCTACATCGGAGCGTCCAGCATGCGGTGCTACGAGTTTGCAGAGTACCAGTTCATCGCCGAGAAGCACGGCTGGCACAAGTTTGTGTCGATGCAGAACTACTACAACCTGCTGTTCCGCGAAGAGGAGCGCGAGATGAACGCGTACTGCAAGAAGACCGGCGTTGCCATCATCCCGTGGAGCCCAATCGCAGGCGGCGTGCTGGCCAGGCCTCTGGACGCCAACACCACCGAGCGTGCCAAGAAGATGCTCGGGGACTCCGTCGACAAGATGCCCGCGGCTGACCAGAAGATCGTCGCCAAGGTCGAGGAGATCGCCAAGGCCCGCGGCGTCAGCATGGCCACCGTGGCCACCGCCTGGGTGCTGGCCAAGGGCTGCTACCCCATCGTCGGTCTGAGCAAGCCGGAGCGGGTCGACGATGTTCTGGCTGCAGTCACCTTCGAGCTGTCGGCCCAGGAGACCTAGGAGCTGGAGGCGCTCTACGAGCCCCACGCCCAGCAGCCTTTGTAGTAATCCTCTGGCTTCTATGGAAATTGAATTTAAATTTGAAATTGAACTTGAAATTGAACTTGAAACTGAACTTGATATTGAAACTGAAAACGAAATTGAAACCGAAAACGAAATTGAAACCGAAAACGAAATTGAAACCGAAAATGAAATCGAAACCGAAAATGAAACTGAACTTGAAATCTTTTGTGGAGAAATCTGCCACGCGGCCCGCGTGTCTGTAAGCCTTTTCGCCACTTGACCGCCTGGCCTGGTTGAACAAGGCGGTCATCCTGATCTGCTTCTGGCTGAGGGGATAAACGCAATATATTCGAGCAATGGGTCAATTCCTGTCACAGCCAATGACCGACAAGAACATCCAGGTGTGCGAGAACGCGCGGCTCTCGCACGTGGTGGGCGAGATGCAGGGCTACCGGCTCACCATGGAGGACGCATACTGCGACCTGATTGCCGAGGCCAAGGACGGGGTGCCGGCCTACAGCGTCTACGGCGTGTTTGACGGGCACGGCGGGTCGGAGGCCTCCAACTACATTGGCGAGCGGCTCCCGCTGGTGATGGCGGCGCACATGGACCGTGCAGGCCTGCGGGAGGGCGACATACTGGAGCAGGTTGACTTCAACCGGATGATCAGAAGCGTGTTCCAGGAGTGCGACAGCGAGCTGTACAGACACGATATCCGCTCCGGGTCCACGGCGGTGGTGCTGCTGGTGGTGGGCGGCTACCTGATCGTGGCCAACTCGGGCGACTCGCGGTGCCTGCTGAGCTGCGACAGAGGAGCGCCCAAGATGCTGTCGTTCGACCACAAGCCCAAGAACCTCGGGGAGCTGCTGCGGATACGGAACGACGGCGGGTATGTCGTGGACAACAGGGTCAACGGCATCCTGGCTCTCTCGCGTGCATTTGGAGACTTCACGTTCAAGATGCTGCACTCCAGGAGAAAATTCAACTCGATCCGCGGCGGCGGCGGCATACTCGACCGCAAGTCGTTCGGCTCGCTCAACACGACAAACCACACGGTTGTGCATTCGCAGGAGAAAAACCACGCCCGGCCGATGGTCACTCCGCCCGAGGAGTTCCAGGTGACCGTTGAGCCGGAGATACTGTACCATAGGATCAACTCCAAGGACGAGTTCATAGTCCTTGCGTGCGACGGAGTGTGGGACTGTTACAAGACCAGCAAACTGGTGGAGCTCATACGTAACCAGCTGGCACTGGGACGTAAACTGGACGAGATTGTCGAGCTCATCCTGGAGAACTGTCTGAACATGGCGAACACGATAACAGGCATTGGCTTCGACAACATGACCATAATTATCATTGCGCTACACCAGAACTACGCCAGCCTGGAAGACTGGTACACGCACATGAAGAACAAGATCCTGGACGAGAAGTTTGGAGGTTTGTAATAACATAATTTTATTCACTTTTGGAGCGCTTAAGCCGGCTCGGATCAATGGCGTGATGCCGCTGCGAGTTTTTCCATCCTTCCTGAGGTGGCTAACCGCCAGCTCACTTTCCCTCTTCACCGCGGGCGAAAAATGGCGACCCACGAGGACCCGCTGGTTGTGCTGCTGAAGGACCCGCAGCTCAACAGCGAGAAGGAAAAATCCTCGAGGCTGCTGGCGCTGATCAAGACAATCCCGCAGCGCAGGCTCCAGCAGTGGTGCTTTGACGGATTCCAGATCCTGAGAGACTTGGAGCGAATTCAGATACGGTGTCAGTCGGACTTGAGCGTTCTGAACTGCTTGGAGCTCAGACGGCTGCTGATAGACGTGTGTGATGAGATAGAGGACATGAACGAGTTCATATCGGGCATGTCTCCCCTGGACTGCATCTCGGATCCCGGAACAATCCTGCTGGAGCTGTCCTTCAGAATCATAAAGCTGAGGAACGTGCTGGACGAGGAGATCTCGGTCAAGTACTCCAAGGCGAGACTCATCACCATAGGGCGTGAGCTGGAGGAACACCTGTCCATGTACTCGCACCTGGTGTCACGAGATACCGTTCAGCACTACAAGACGTTTGTGGGCCACCTGCTCCGACAGCTGGACGAGTGTGTGACGCAGAACGACACCATCGGAACCATGGAGTGCATAGCCGTCGTCAACGACGTGGAAAAGATGTTTGAGGCCATGAGAAGACCCACGATATCGTCCGAACTACCGCATCTGATGGCTGCGTTCACAACGTTGCAAAACTCTTAATACTATATACATTATCTCCGCCGCGCTCAAAAGGAAGACCTTGCCCTCTCCACCGAAGAGGCAACGTTCAACTTGTTCTTATCGTCAACCTTGAAGACACCAACCCTCAGCACTCTAGGATCGTTTCTGAGCGACCTCAAAATTTCACTCTGCACCGTGGCAGACGAGTCAAAGAGCATCACAAACTGGGATCCCTGGAAATGGGCGTCTCCGGCCTTGCGCATTATCTTGGGGAGTGGCTCGACGCCCAGAGATATGACTTTGCGAAGAACACCTCTGTTATCCACGATCATCTTTCCGATGGTCTTCGTAACACTGGGGGTCGTTAGTCAGGGACAAACACGGCAGTCAGGCGCGATACATACTTGATGGCATCGAGATGCTGTTTCAGTGGGTTGGAAACACGCGCTATTCCAACTAGCTCGTACAACATTCTGTGTGTTCACTAGGAGAGGAGCTCTGTTGGAGGGGAAGATTGAGCGTCAACGAATTTTCAGAGGATATTATGGTCGTGCGTGAACGGAGTTTTGGTTATTCGGGGCACATAACCGATATACTTCACAACGGACGGCTTCTCTACTTACACGCTTTCCAGAATAAAAATCTACTGAAATTTAAGTTTTAACACGATTGAGTCAATGCACTGCTGGTTTTGGGCTCATCTTGTAAGAGTGGAGACACAGTGAACTGAAACGTTTTTGGTTTCGCAGAATCCTTGAAAAACTCAGAATTCTCCAGATATGTCATTTTTCAGGAAAGCAGAAGATGGTATATTTCATGGATCCACAAGACAATCGCGGCCAGCCAAAAAAAAATGCTTATTTGTGCGTAGATCCGAGAAGAGCGAGAAAGAGAGAGTATTTCAAATGCAACCAGCTGAGCGTTGTACTACCAGTGAAAGTTCGAAATGGATGTGTAAAAATATTTTAAAAACCTATGCTATATACCAAAAAACATGCAGACTTGAATAAAAAAGAGGGGGGCGTCCAAGAAAAGTGAAAGGAACTGAAAATGCAAATCAAAAACCGGTGTTGTTTAACAAGAAACCAAGTCAACAACGTCCAAAGTGACAGGAACACACTGGTCACCGATAGACTCATCGTACAAGTTGTAGAAGGTACCGGAAAGACACTGGTAGAAGACGGTCTGGTTACCAATGGCAAGCTGAGCGTCCTGGGAGATAGACCAACCAGCAGCGTAGATGGCACCGGCCTGTGGTGGTGGACCGTCAAACTGGAACTGTCTGTTGGCGACGACGGAACCAATTCTTCCGTGGGCGTCGGTAAGGATGGAGCCCTTCAAGGACAAAGCGAGAGAACCGTCGGTCTTGCAGGCAACAGCGTCAACTGGGTTGGTAGAAGAAGCCTTGGAAGAAGAGGCAGTGGAAGAGGTAGCCTGGATCTGTCCATCGCTGATCTGGGAAACAGCAGCGGTAGTCTTGGTAGAAGTGGTAGCCTGGATCTGACCGTCACCAATCTGAGTGACAACAGCAGCAGTGCTCTTAGTGGTGGTGTCAGCCTGGATCTGGCCATCACCTATCTGAGTAACAACGGCAGCGGCGGTCTTGGTGGTGGTGTCAGCCTGGATCTGACCGTCGCCAATCTGAGTCACAACAGCGGCAGCGGTCGTCTTGGTGGTGGTGTCAGCCTGGATCTGACCATCACCAATCTGAGTCACAACAGCGGCAGCGGTCTTCTTGGTGGTGGTGTCAGCCTGGATCTGACCGTCGCCAATCTGAGTCACAACAGCGGCAGCGGTCTTCTTGGCAGCAGAAGCAGTGGTGGTGGTGGTGTCGGCCTGGATCTGGCCATCACCGATCTGGGTGACAACAGCAGCAGTGGTCTTCTTGGCAGCAGAAGAAGTGGTGGTGGTGTCAGCCTGGATCTGACCATCGCCAATCTGGGAGATGACATCGCGCTTAGCCTTGGTGGTAGAAGTAGCAACTGGGTTGATGGCAATACCGAAGGTAGAAGCGTAATCAGTCAGACCACCGGAGAGGGTAGCAGATGGGGTGAGAGTGGACCATGGCTCGGATGGGATGTATGCAGCGAGGGCACCGGTACTGAGACCGAGGGCGAGGATAGCAGAGCGAGCAGATGGCATTGGGATGTGTGTATGTGAAAGGTTTTTGAGGGAAGAAAAGAGGCTTTTCTGATTGTTTGATGGTGATGGAGATTAAAGAAAAGTTGGTGAGAGGAGGTGAGTTCAACACCTTTTTATATTGAATTTTTCACATCTTTCAAAGTTATTTTTGGCAAAGCGCTACTACCGAGAATCTATTTTTAGTTTGATGGCTGGCAATTAAACCCAGATTCGGAAAATCAAAAACAATCATAATTTACCCGATCCGGAAATATTATTTCTTTCAACGGTCTCGGAGAGATTTGTTTCGCTTGCATGATCTGTGCTATATCCAGTGGACTTGATAAACAAACCTAGGTGAAAGTTATATGAGCGTGTAGATCGAGATCTGGCGATGCTTACCATCCTTGTCCCCTTCCAAATAGCTTGAAAACTGGCCGCTCTACGCGTGGAAAACCCTCCGCGGTTAAGCGGGCGTGTCCATCCGAAAAGCCGGGGAGGCTTAAAGCTTAAAAGCCTTGGGTTGATCCAAAAACCAGCCCCCTGTACTTGTTCGATGAGTACAAATTTAGAACCACAATGAAGAGAAGGATGCTGGGAGAGGAGGCAGGAAATAATGGATCACGCGCGCACGCCACATATTTTATTTTATGTCCTTGACTATATGCTTTCTATCAACCGCGCAATCGAGGTCATCGTCGATAGCGCCCTGGCAGCTGAGTTCCATAATGGAATGAAAGTGGCGTGCGCTCACAGGCGTGACACTAAGTCTCCCTCTTTTGATCAGCTTCAAGTCCGCATATTCTGGCAGTTGCTGGAGCTCGGCCAGACCCACCTTTCTGCTAAGTCTTCCGGCAAACGCCACCTGCGGACACCACCATTTCGGGACATCTCTCTTGCTCTTTGCATCGTAGTGGCTGTCTTTCGGATCGAACTGCGTCTCATCTGGCTCGGCTTCTTCCACCACCCGTGCCAGTCCCACTATCCCGGGCTTTGCGCAGTTCGAGTGGTAGAACAGACATATGTCGCCCACAGCCATGGTGAGCAGATTGTTGCGTGCTTCGTAGTTTCGCACGCCATCCCACGGCTCTTTATCGAGCTTTGAAAAATCCTCAAGCGAAAATTTCACGTCCTGACCCGCCTCCATACGCGTCAGTGGTTCTGACTTTATAAGCCAGAACCGTTTGCCATTCTCCGGCTCAAACAAGGGTGGTGTCTTCACAACGGGTCGTTTGACAACCCTCGCGCGCTTAGTGTCTTCTTCCGCCTTGATCTTTCGTTTCATTGACCTGGTAGTTGATGTACGTCCCTGGAAACGCGTCCGCGTGTGTTTGCTAGCGTTGAGCTCACGCGGGGCACATAACCTTAAAATCCTGGGTGGACTCAGACGCCGCCAGGGCAGCATCAGACACGCGCAAAGCACACTCTGAGCACTCCCATGGAGTCTGCGCACTCTCGTTGGGTCCGCCCACTTTCAAAACAGGGTTCACCGAAGATGCGTAATCCGGAGAATCCTCTTACGTAACCCGAACCGGTTCTCTGGCCGATCACGTGACACATTGGTAATTTCCTCGGTCTTCGCGGATGACAGCCAGGAGCCCCTATATAAGCAGCTTGTAAGCCACACCCTTTTCCTCACAGATATCAAGGACAATGGCAGACACAAGGATTCTCTCGCATATGAACAAGGACCACCGTCTCGCGATAGAGGATTACCTCTGCGTGTACGGTGGAGTGACCATCGACAACAAGGTGGCAAACATCAAGATGCGCGATATAGAGCTGGACCACATGACCATCGGCTTCAACCACGAGTACATCGAGGAAGAGATCATCAAGCCCATTCCGTTCGATCCACCAATGAAGAGTCTGCGTGAGGCACGTGAGCGTCTGGTGGCGATGGCCAAGGAGGCTGCTGCAAAGAGAGGCTTTTCCCACGTAACGATAAACGAGGTGGCCTACCCCGAGCCAAAGAACTATCCCACCCTTGCGGCCACCGCGTTTCTCATCTACGGCTTCCACAACCCCGACTACCTGTACGGTCAACTCTGTGCCTCAGTGATGTCTCCAGCCGTGGTTTCCTTCCTGTACTGGATTACACCACCCGCTTTCTACCTGCTGGTGTTCCTACACACGCTCGAGTGTTTCCTGTGCATGAGACCAAGACTCAACAAGTACAGGGTTCCCTTCGACTTCAAGATCGAGTGGATGCTCATGTGTCTCGTTGAGGGGTTCCCATCCTGGAAGCGTTTTGACAGGCTCGTGAAGAAACATGAAAAATCGGAGTAAGCTCAGAGAGATCCGAGGGCGGATTCCGAGGGTTTTGTAAAACAAAAAAAAAAAAATTTTAAAAAAACTTCAAAGGCTGGACTTCTCTCTCGTACTCTTCACCTTCCATCTTCAGTACAAATAATGGCACCAAGACAGTCCAAGACGGCCAAGAGATCCAAGACTCAGAACGGTAAACGTGAGATAACAAGCGAGGTGTTCGCGGACTCACAGGCACGCAACCAGCTGGCCAACCAGCCGAACCTCACGCCAAAGTCCAAAGTTCACAAGCCAAAGAAGGCCGCACTCAAGAAGGAGCTCAAGCGCGTTGAGCTGTACGGAAAGAAGAAGAAGCGCGAATACACCGAAGAGGAACTCAACCTGCCCAAGCTGAACAAAGCCATAAGCGTTGGAGTGGTCAAGAAGACAGGCAAGAAGGGGAAGAAGTTCGTCGATGACCACGATACACTCGTCATGCAGAGACTCGTCAAGAGCATAAACGACGCACAGGACTCTGTCAACGAGAGTAAGCTCGAAAAGGCCAAGAGGCTGGAGGAGATCCGCGAGATGAGGAGACAGGAGCTGGAGCGCAAGGAGGAGGCCAAGACCAGCAAGCTGGAGGACAAGAAGCAGGAACTCAAGCAGAAGGCAAGCGCAGCCAGAATCCTCAGACGCAAGAACGCCAAGGATAGACTGAAGCAGGAACTCGCACCCGAGAAGCCAAAGAAGAAGAAGGTGTCGTTTGCATGAATCTCTATGTACCATATAAAACCCTAATGAATCTGTCTCACTTTGAGGTGGTTCCCGCGGAACACAAACCCGTCCATGTTGAGCCTCGCCTCCGTGGCATCTTCGGGGATCCTGTACCTGATCTCAGCGCGGGTCTTGTTGATGCTCACGGATTCGATGGGCCCAAAAGGTATGAACGCATCCACCACATCCTGCTCGCTCGCCGGTGGCAGTCCTTCTGCACACGGTTAGTCGCCTTCCCTGAGCCTCTCCAGCCCTACTTACCCACTCTTATAGAACTCATCCGTGTAGCCACGTGTATCGCCCTTGTTGTTGGCACAGACCCGCCGTTACATAATACGGCCGTGTGCCAACCGTTTGGTTGCGTGCCCGGGCCAGAGGCAGCCAGACCAGAACAGGGGGAAGAGCCAACAGGGCCTTACTTTCCTTCAGTTATCTGAATCCAAGCGGTTAAAAGCAAGAGAATCGATCGGATCAATCATGAGGTGCAGTGTGATAATCTCAGCGCTGGTTTCTGGCGCGTTGGCTTTCAAGGACACCGCGCCAGTGTGGATCGGCGTTGATACGGAGCTGTCGAACAGGTACATCGAGCAGTTTGACAAGGTGAGCCAGTTGACGCAGTCGCTGACTTCTGAGATATGTGCATCCGACCGTAGGTTGGCCATCCTGGAGGTCTCAGGACTGACCAAAGACTCTCTGGAGGACGGGACCATGGGCTCCGTGGCGGCCTATATGAGAAACTCCAAAGCTTCAGCATACATACCACACGTCCAGTTCCACCATGGCAAGCCCGAGGTGCTACAGATCTCGGGATCGTGTTCTGTCTCGCATGTTGACATGAAGAACGAGTGGATTGCACTGGAAAATACACAGGTTGTCACAATCAGACTGTCTGAGAACTCTGAGTTTGAATCCGTCATGGAGATGCTTGAGGGATTCGAGATTATCGTGCAAGGTCTGCCCACCTTTGGCAAGCCGGTCTCACGCAAGCAGAAGAGAGACATTGTCGACGAGGAGGACTACGAGAAGCTCGAGGAAGAGCTGGATGAGGCGTTTGACCAGATTGAAAAGTTGCTCGAGGGATCAGACGACACCGTGTCTGTGTACAACACCTCCTCCTCCTTCAACACCACAAACGGTTCGCTCTTTGACAAGTACACATACTTCACCCCTGGCATCTGGATGGGAACCATCGTGTCCCTCTTCCTACTCTTTGTCTTCAGCGTTGCGCTTGACTGGATCTCCTCGCTTAAGGTCAGCTACAAGGCTTTCGACAAGCCATTCAACGCACAGAAAAAGGTTCAGTGATCAGTATATATAAGGAATGATCTTGTAAGGCACCTTTGTCTCGTACTCAACCCACGACTCTCCGTATTTGGCACGGCACTTGGCCTCGTCTCTGGTCTGGCGGTGCAGCAGCAGAGACGAGAAGTATATGATGTAGAAGTACGTGAGCAGCGTCTCTGTCTTTGTGGGGATGCACCAGCTCAGTGCGATGAGAGCGTCTCCGAGGTAGTTGATGTGCTGGGAGAGCCCCCACCAGCCGTCGCACAGCAGTTTTGTTCCGCGCTTCGTCTGGATCGACTTCATGTGGGGCAGCTTGCCCGCTCTGAACTGGGACTTCTGGTTGTTGGCAGAAGAGAAGATGTAGTACCCGAGAGCCATGATGGCCACCACGATGGCATCGTACACGTAGCCGAGCTCCAGCGGGGTCAGGGCCAGGTACCGCGCCTGCAGCGAGTACGCAAATGGCACCCAGGTGAGGTCGCCAAACGCAAGCATGAAGCCAAACCCGTCGTAGGTGATGTCCATCATCGTGAGACACCCCTCCTCGTTGGGAACACCGTCCAGGATGTACACCCACTGCAAACCCACGACCAGCCACATCGAGTCGCAGACCTTGCCCAGCGTGAGCCACTGGTGCTGGAGACACGAGAGAATGAGCAGCCCCCACAGCAGCAGCCCGGGTCTCAGCTCGCAGAAGAGCTTGATGTCCCACGGGCCGATGCGCGGGTTCAGTTCGCGGCCGATGAACCAGTCAAACACAGGGTTGCCGGAGTTGCCGCCCTCTGCCAGGATGCGCTCGTTTGTGCCGCGGCCGTTGGGCTTTCTGAGCGGAACGAACGAGCCAAAGTAGACGAAGAACGACAGCAGCAGCGAGAACTCCCACGAGGTGACCATCAGCGGCAGGAAGTTGTCGTAGAGGTACACCAGCTCCGGGACGTAGCCGCGGTACGCGAATCTCGCCCCGAGGTACGCGAGCAGAAAGCCCACCACGGCCAGCCCGTTGATCTTGTAGGTGAGGCGGGTGCCGTCTCGCAGCTCGGTGCCCTGGACGCTCTTCCCGGGCAGCACCTGGCCGAGAAACACGAGGCCGAAGAACCACCCAAGGTACCACCGCCACGCAGACGCGCTGCAGAACACAGACAGGTCGCCCAGGATCTTGTCGGAGGCTGCGCGCTTGAGCAGCGCGAGGTCCACGCTGGCACCGCGTGCCGTGTACACGTCGTTCGAGCACAGAAACAGAAACACCACCACCGCCGGCAGCCCGAGCGTCAGCACGACCGCACCCGTGGCTCCGAAGAAGTCCTTCTCTCTGGTCGGTGGGTTGAGCATTTGATTGGTGGGAGGAGCAAAGGAGAAGCGGGCAAAAGGGCAGCAACAAGTTGCCTCGCAAACCGGCCGGGCGTGCTAAACGAGAAACTTTTAGGCTGAAGCCCCGCGGCCACCTGTTCTTCCGCTGGTCTTCCGCTCCACCACCAAGAGAAAACAACAAACAACCAAGATGGCCGATATCCCCACGTGTGTATGCCTTTGCGAGTGCGCCGAGCCCGCCTCTAACCCGCTGCAGGTCCGTCATCCGGAAGCTCGTCTTCTTCACCGCCATGATGATCATGGCGCCGCTGGTGGTGTTCTTCACGCTGTCCAGCCTGTTTGGTGAGTCTCCCGCGCCCCCTTCTGCACACCAGTACTAACTCCGCAGGCGCCAACGCGCTCGTGTCGGGCGGATTGGCCGCGCTGACGGCCAACGTCGTGCTCATCGGATACATCGTGGTGGCGTTCACCGAGGACATCTCCGACGACGAGCTACAGAAGAAGCAGGAGTAAGTAATGCCGAATAAATACAAGCCTAGTGGAACCCTAGGGGAACCGCGCGTGGTACGCGTCGAACTTGGAGCCCACAAAGCCGTGCTGGACGCCGAGCGTAGACAGGCGCGCCAGCGCAACCGCGCACAGCGCCACGGAGCCGGCGATGAAGCCGTAGGCCGCGCGCCGCCAGCCGAGCGACGAGCGGTGCCAGATCCGCAGCCCGCCGCTTGCCATGTGGTACGCAGACACCGCGACCAGCGCGCCGAGCGCGGAGGTGACGAGCAAGGGCGACCGGTGCAGGACGTGCGCGACGTACGACAGGTCCACCAGCGAGGAGTCGCCGTCCACGAGCTGCGGAGCCACACGCATGGCGAGCACGTGGCCCGCCAGCAGCACGGCGAGCGCGTAGCCGCTCAGCGACACCGGCGACACGCCGAACCTGAGGCTGACGAGCGACTCGCGCAGGCCGAAGCCGAAGATCGAGAAGAACCCGCCCAGCCCGTAGCCGGGGTCCTGCTCCTTCTCCCTGGCGGTGGTGGGCCTGCGCTTGCGGTGGCGGTGGCCGTACTCCTCGTTCTGCTTGATCTTGCGGCACACGCGTAGCAACACGCCACTGAGCACATGCGCTCCGCAGGACCCGAACACGAGCGTCTCCTCGAGCCCCGGGGCCTGGTAGACGGCCCGGGCCATCGCGAACACGTCCTGGGCCGCGCCTGGGCCGGCCAGCGCCGGCGTGTAGAGCGTGGACGACAGGTGCAGCGCCGAGAACAAGGCGAAGGGGAACACCGAGTACTTCTGCACGGCCACCAGGCGCGGAATCAGCCAGGCGGCCACGCCCAGCCTCCACGAGGGCGCATCCAGCTGCGATTCGTCGATTTCCACCGGTTCGGGTGGGATTTCCGTTAGTTCTGACATCTACTCGCAAGGTGATTGGGTGATTGGGTGGACAGGATTCCGCCGCCGTTTTTCCGCTCCTCTAGCCGCACAGCCTTTTCCAGCCTTTTCCAGCCTTTCCTACTATCAGCCTAGCCCTTCTTCATCCGCACACGCGACTCGCGCGCCAGCGACCGCGCCTCCTCGATGTCGTGTGCAGAGCCCTCGTTCATCTCGCTGGCGTACTTGTACACCTGCGACCAGTTGTCCATGCTGGCCTCCCACCGCGCCAGCCACAGCCGCGCCTTGGAGGTCTCGTCCGACGCGCCCTCGTGGGCCTCCTCGGCCAGCGTCAGCTTCATGTAGATGACGGCGTTCTTGGTGTCGCCCACAGACTCGTACAGCAGCGCGATCTTGTACAGCAGCACGGGCTCCGACTCCGAGATGGCCAGCGCCTTCTTGTAGCACTTGATGGCGTCGTCCGCCTCGCCCAGTCGCTCGTAGCACGTGGCCAGCGCCTGCCACATGCGCGTGTCCTGCGGCTTGAGCGCACACGCGCGCTGGTAGTAGTACAGCGAGTACAGGTGCATGTCCAGCACCTCGTACGCCTGGCCCAGCCCGTACCACGCGCGGAAGTCCTTGTTGTTCGTGTCGACCGCGCGTCGGTACGACTCGATGGCCGCGTGCGAGTTCTTGAGCTCGACAAACTCGTGGCCCATGAGCGTCCACGCCGACAGACAGTTCTTGTCCAGGGCGAGCGCACGCTTGTAGTACATGATGGCCTTCTCGTGGTCCAGCTTCAGCGAGTAGTAGTTGGCGATGATGCAGCACGTCTCCGGTCTGAACTTGTCGATGCCGTTGGCAAACTGCGCGAGAAACGACAGCTTCGACCGCTTCTCCATGACGTACAGGATGTTCGAAAACGCATCGAGGTCGTCGAGCCTGAACGGGTCGCTCACGAGCACATCGTCGAACAGCGACTCGGCCGTCGGGTAGTCCATGGCGTTGTACGATATGAGCGCGCGCTGGATCTTCAGGAAGCTGAAGTCCGGGAAGATCTGCAGCAGGTACTCGATGTCGTCGGCCACGTCGTCGCCGCGCTGGAAGAAGGTCTGCGTAAGGTACACCTTGAAGAAGAGCAGCATCACCTGGTAGTTCTTGTTGGTCGCAAACTTGTGGTTTGTCTCGAGCCTCTCGAGAATGGCGCCCGCGTCGCTGTACGTCTTGAAGCTGCGCGCCAGCTGCTCCCAGCAGTCCCAGTTGAAGGGAAACACGACCAGCGATCTGTAGAGGTGCAAACGGCCGCTGGCATCGTTCAGCTGGAGCTTGAGCACACCGTACAGGTACAGCAGAAACGGGTCCTTGAGCTCGTCGAGCGGAGCGTGCGCCTCGATCTGCCTCGTGATGTCGGCGGTGCTCTTGTTTGCGGCGACCCCGTCTTTGCCCGTGACGATGGCCTCGTTCTCCTCGTCCTTGGCCTTCTCGGCGTTGAGATACGTCGCGTACAGCCTCAGGAACAGCGCGCGAGCCGACCGGCAGTCCTTGACGGCGTGCGCAGAGCGCGCAAACTCCTTGGTGTGGAAGTACGACTGCGCCAGCGCGATCTGGTCGCGCTCCCAGAACAGCTGCGACTCCTCGCGCTCGCTGGCAGCCGCCACCGCGGGCCGCGGCAGCGTGTTTTGCGCGTGTCTCGAGTACACCGACTGGCGCTCCCGCTCGGAGAGACCCACCGCGCTGACGGCCTCCGTGCACCATTTGGTCGCATTGACCAGGTTGGCCTCGCGCAGCAGCGCAGCGCTGGCCCTCAGCGTCTCGATCAGCTCCACTTTTTGCTCGAAATCCATGTTGGTGGCGAAGAAGCGGGTGGTAAACAAAGGGCGTGCCCAGAAAAAGAGGCTCGCCTTTTCCTCTTTTCCTCTTTGCCTCCTCTTCTCCTCCTCTTTTCCTCCTCGGCACACATGGCACAGCAGTACGCCGAGTATTCCGAGATTCTGCGGTCGTCCGTGGCCACGGCCCAGGGGCTGCTCGATATATGCAGCAAGGTGCACGCTGCGGGCTCGGTGTACGACAACGAGGCGGTGGCGTTCCTCAAGCTGCACAAGGCGCTGGTGCGCGAGAACGTGGCCATCGTGCGGACGAAAGACGCGCTCAAGACACAGATCGACGAGCAGTACGCGGCGCTGCAGCGCAACAGCTTCAACCCGGTGGAGGACGCGCGGCTGCGCCGGCTGGACACCCTCGTGCTGCAGAACGGCAGGGTGCTGACGGAGTACGCGGACGCCGTGGCCAAGTTCGAGAAGCTGGACGAGCTCACGCTGGACGACCCGCAGGACATGCAGTGGCTGCAGTCGCTGGGGAGCACGCGCGAGGAGATGCTCGAGCGCATCAAGGAGTCCATCGACACCAGCGACGACAGCGTGGTGGACCGGCTCAGGCGCGCCATAGACGCCGAGAAGCTCAAGCGTTTCCGACTGCAGTTTCTGAACGGGAACGTCTACCAGAGGGACAAGAACACCATGGTGTCGCTGAACAGCAAGTGGCTACAGAAGGTGGACCGGCTCACGAGGTTCATCGAGCAGGATCTGCGGGATATCATGGCCGACGTCGACAGCGGCAAGAAGGACTTCGACAAGGACGCAGACGTGCTTGCCGGTAAGCTCGAGGAGGAATACGACGACGAGGAGGAAACCCCCGAGCCGGAGGAGGCTCCCGAGGAAGCACGGGTCGACGAGCGAGTGGAGGAGGCCGAGCCGGAAGCCGAGCCGGAAGCCGAACCAGAGGCCGAGCCAGAGGCAGCGCCCGAGGCAGCGCCCGAGAACGAGGAGGAGCGCGAGGCTCCGCAGGAGGAAGAGGCCGAGCCCATGGACGTGGAGCCTGCTGTACAGGCAGAGGCAAGTGACGGAGATGAAGATATATTGGAGGAATAGTATGTGAATATGTGTATAGTAACAGCCGGCTCAAGCAGCAGCAACCTCAGCGGGCTTTTCTGCCTTTGTAGGGACACCATTGAGGATATACTTGATCGCGTCGGTTGAGGAATCTCCCTGTGATGTTCTCCAGTTGAAGAGTCTTATGATCTGGGATCCGGAAAACCCAGCGAGGAAGAAGTTCACCGAGGCCAGCAGGTAATTCCTGGGCTTGATGACGAAGGACCATCTTGTCCAGATGACTCCGGTGGCGAACAGAGCTAGCGGCAGGTTAGTAAAGGCCAATCGCGGCAAAAGAGGTACATACCCAGCTGCTGTGTTCCAGAGACAACCTCAACGGGTCTCTGCATGTCGCTGGCACCCGCGACAACAAGCGACCACTGTTCGGAGGTTAGTAGGGCCCTGGCTGCGTGCGTGTGTGCGGTTACTCACCTTCAGAACAGGCGCCTATCGTGTGCGTTAGTACTTCGGAGTTTTAGGAACATTGACTAGCCGAGCGCGGTCGACGATCGACATACCCAAAAATGGACGGTTCTGGGGCCGGTTTCAGAGTTCAGGAATCTTGTAAACTTCGAGGCCATCGTGCGGATTTATCAGATTAATGGTTTATCCAATCAGATGGAAAAGAGATGAAAGAAACGGGAAAAAGCAGCGAGCAGAACGACCGGTCACGGAGAGGGGCGAGGGCCGGAGTGTACCACCCAAGCCCCCGCTTTCGGCGCTGTTGTACTCTTTGTATATTTCGTTGTATTTACATTACACAGGGGCGGAGGTGAGTATTGACAGGACTCCAGGAGAGGAGTATTGACAGGGTCCGGGCCCGTGGTTCTGCTCCAGCCTCTCCAGCTACTGCTGCTTCCTACTGGAGTTGTTTCAACCTGAGGCGTTAGTACCGTTCCACATCCGGATCACACACACTTACAGCTTGACAATGGACATGTTTGTGTCGAGGAAGCGCCCGAGGCAGTCGTCCAGACACTGCTGCTCGTTTCTGCTGAGATCGCCGCTGTCTATGGTCGCCACGCACTTCTTGAAGCACATGTCTGTGTAGCGGTGGACGCTCATCTGCACCTTGGACTTGGAGGTCTCGGCCTCGAGAAACTGGGCCACCTCCTGCTGCGACTGCGCGTCGAGATTCGTGAACAAACTGGGATCGATCTGAGACATTCTGCTGTGGCTGCCAGGGAGAACGGCCAGCCAGGCCGGTCGTCCAGATTTTCGGCGGCTCTTGGTGACCCTTGTCTGCGTGGCAGATATCTACTCGATGAACAGGCATAATGGGCTAGTTTATATGTATGTACTAGACGGTCGTAGGATATAGACACAAAATGAAGAGAGATAGAGACAAAAAGGTAAACAAAACCAAATAAAAAACAAAGAAACGGGAGGGAGGGGACGACACCACGGGATTGTGGGTCTAAAAAAGTTCATGAGGATGAAGGAGATTTTTGCGGGTGGAAACGTCGTTGATCGTGTGGAATGGTGGGGGATGTGATGGTGCAGGGCGGGCCTACTTCTTCTTCTTGCCGAACCAGCCCTTCTTCTTCACCTCCTTCTCCTTGGGCGCACTCTGGTAGACCGGCTGCTGGAAGGACTCCTCGTTGTAGTATGCGGCGGAGTTAGCAGCCGGGGCCTGGGCCTGCGCAGCAGCGCCGTAGGGGTTGTCGCCGAACGAGGGGAAGTCCGGTCTGACCCTGAAGCCAAGCTGCGGGGTCTCGAGCTGGTTTCTGTAGGTTGGGTCGCCTGTTATGGCGTACTCAAACGACCTGATGGTGTCCATGGGACGCTCGTCGCGCGCACGCGCAGGGTTCGACACGTCCGGGATCTGGATGGCGTAGCCGAAGATGTCTCTCATGTAGTTGTCGCCGCTGGCGTTGGAAAGAGACGCCTGTCTGTGGTGGTCGTTCGCCTGCTGCTCAAAGGGCTGTGCTTCGTTAACCGCAGACAGGATCGGATCGTGGACGTTCTGCGACCGGAACTTGAGTCTCTTCTCGTCGGCGTGCGAGATCTTGAGCTTATCGTTGGACGACACGGAGGTGTTTCTCTTGAAAAGGCCCATGTTTGGTGTTTTGTTGATGGATTAGCCGAGAAGAACGTGGGCCAGATCACGCAGAAAAAAATTCGTGTCGTTTTTCTGAGGCTTTGCGGGAGGCTGAGTTAAACAAATCTGTCAAGCTTTCCATGTGTCAAGCCAGTTGGTCAGTGCACAACCCCATTTGGGGGGTGCACGCTACACCAGTTGAGTTCTGCACGAGGGTTCGATCAGCGGGTCGATCAGAGCACCAACCGGGTACCAACCGGGCACCAATCGATCGACAGCTGAATACATGGCAACGAGCAAATAAGTGGCATTCTTGGCGCCTGACGCGTCAATCTCGTGTGCGTTTTTCGTGTGCATTCTTCGCTCACACGCGTCAGAAAAGCCGCCAATCGGAGATAGCACCCGGGACTTGGCTGTCTCTCGCCGCCGTGTTTCGCGTTGACTCCCCCTTAAATTTAGCCTCGATTTTTGTGACACTAATATATGGGACGATAGTTTTTTGCTTTAGACCCCAGGCCCAGATGGTTAGAACCGGTCAGATCCAAGGCGCGTTAAATCTAACGCGTTGTACATGAGAGTCCCGTAGGGCGGTTAACCATGCGGATGAATGTCCATCAGAAATACGACACGGTTAAACTACTGGTCAAACGTTCGCTTGCCGCAACCGAAGGAATTATGGTTGCATGTAAATCTAGTCAAGTCAACCCAACCCAATATACGAGACGTATCCATGGTGACGCGTCGCAATTCTAGACCCGCCCGGAAAAACTAAGACTCTTTCGGGACCGGCTCCCGCCGATCGATTTTACTCCATCTTTCCGTTTAGGGATATTGCATCTCAAGCTATCTAGTGTGATCTGATACGCGTCTGAGAGCTAACCGTGCTGAACAGGGCTGACCGTGCTGAACAGGGCTAACCGTGCTGAACAGGGCTACCGGTGTGCTCGTTCCACAGAGACAGCGGTGTCCAGTGAAACTGACATTGGTCCGAGACTTAATGGAGCGTTCTAAATCCGATCGAGTCGCATGCCTCGGCGCTTACGCCTCCCTCTCTGTTGTCTCGATCCACCAGCCCTATTTCGTGAATGAACTGACGCGTTATATATCGCGTTAATAATCGCATCAATAAACGCTCCGCAGAATAGCGGCGGATCGCCCCCTGGAAAAATCACACTTAAAACTTAAACTCAAACTTGATTGGCGGCTAATTAGAGTTTCTCTGCAAAGTGTCATGCATGTGTGCATTTTCCACAGACACACACAGCTTAGGCTGAGATTTTGCGATGGTGTTTTACCCCCTGGTGGTGCGATCTATGCCGATTGGGTTCTAAATTGATTGCATTCCACACAATTTAACCATATTGGCAATTTTATCGGGTGCCGTGCCCCTTTGAGCCCGGTATATATAGAGCTGTCCCTTTCCCCTTTGCTGTTCCCTGCTTTTGATCATACTCTCCAACAAATCAATCATGGCTAAGAAGATCGTCGTTCTGGGATGCGGTGGCTACGGCTGCGCCGCTGCCAACCACCTTGCACAGAAATATCCGCAGCACAGCGTGACAGTCGTCAACAACGTTGACTTCTACTACATGCTGCCGGCAACCGTGAGAAGTCTGGTGGCCGACGATTCCGACGCCTGGATAGACAAGCTGTCCAAGCCGCTCACCGAGAAGCTCGAGCCCGGCATCAAGCTCGTCGTCGACGAGGTGGTGGACGTCAACGAGACACGGGTGCAGCTGGCAAACCACCCAGACGTCACCTTCAACGTGCTCGTGATCGCGACGGGCTGCCACTGGAACGCCCCGATCTCGCCACAGCTATGGGGAACAACCACAACAGAGGGCATGAAGGACTACGCGCGCATCGAGTCGGACGAGCTGGCCAAGGCCAAGGACGTGGCCATCGTGGGCGGAGGCTTCGTGGGAGTCGAGCTCGCCGGAGAGATCGCGTTCAAGTACCGCAAGGAACTGCTCAGGGGTGATAGAACACTCACGCTGTACCACGCAGCAGACTCCTTCTTCACCAATAAGTACGGAAAGAAGCTCAAGCGCAGTCTCGAGAAGGACCTGCTGAAGAACGGTGTCCGCATAAGGTACAACTCGTACGTCGAGAGAACCCCCGACGGAGTGCCCGTCATCCGAGCCACAAACGAACAGGTGTACGCAGACAAGATATACTGGACCACCGGGCCCAAGGCCAACCCTCCTCCGCTGTCGATCGCTGGCATGCTCAACTCGAAGGAAGAGGTGAAGATCTCCGACACGTTCCAGGCTGTCGGCTGTGAAAGGGGCCACATCTTCGCCATCGGAGATGTCTCCGATTACCCCAGGAAGTCTCACTGGCAGAGCGACCAGTTTGTGCCAATGCTGACTGCCAACGTCGACAGCTACCTGAGGGGCAAGACTCTCACCAAGAAGGCTCCTAAGCTGCCCAAGTACATCTCCGTCACCGTCTCTGCTGGTCCAGAGGCCGCAGCAGCCGAGTTCTCCGTCCCATTCTTCGGATACTTAATGATGCCCAAGTTCCTCATCACGAGGATAAAGGCCAGAGACCTGTGGACAAACCTCGTTTAATCACCTTTTCAATTGTGTTTTTTTTTTTCGCCCCCGCTATTTAGTCTGATGTGCGCTCGCGTAGGCCAGTATCCACTTTGTGTTCGTCAGCAGGTACCGACACGCGTTGGTCCACTCCTCGTTTGACGACTTTGCGCTTGGCCGGATCGAGCATTTGGCAATCTTGTCCTTGGACATGGCGTAGGGCAGTATGATGGACTCGTCCAGCTTCTTCAAACGCTCGCCTATCTGGGAAACTATGTCCACGATGGCAACAAGCCCGTGGTCCAACCTGTTCTGGCTGAACAGACTGGCAAACGAGTTTGCACCGTTGGAGAAGCAGTCGAGGGTGGTGGTGCGTTGTTTGGCCGGGTCTTTCGGGTCTGGCTCGACCCTGTCGATCTTGGAGGTGGAGCCCATGGGCCGCAGCACGTAGTTGGGCAGTTTGATGTTGAGCCGCGTGGTCACCGTCGCCAGCAACAGCACCAGCTGACCCAGAGCGGCGTTTATCTCGTGGCACGAGATCTTGCAGTTGTCGGCGGTACCGAGCCTGAGCCCGTTTATCGTGCCAAACTGTCCGTCGTGCGATATGGTGAACGCGTCGTTGTACACGTTGGCCTTGCGAAGCGCGTCCAGCTGGTTCAAGCTGTACTCGTATTGGCTCTTCACCTTGGCCCGCTCGTTCAGAAACTCGCCCAGCTCGCTCTCGTACCTGTTCTTCGTCCTGCAGAACTCAAACTCCTCCTCCTTCAGGTGCTCCATCTCAGCCTGTGCCTGGCCGAGTTCCTTCTCCAGCTGCACCTTCTCCTTCTGCAGCACCTCAAACCGTCGCACCTGCTCCTCCTGCTCCTTCTCCAGCACCTCGATCTCCTTGAGCGAGCTCTCTGCCTTCGCGATGTTAGGCCCGGACTGGTTGGTCAGCTTCTTCAGGAACTGAACGTACGTGTCCTTCTCCTGGCTGGCCAGATCGTACTTCGCGCGGAGCCCGTCCGTCAGCAGATTGGCGCAGTCCCCGCACACAGGGAAGTCGATCTCGTGGTTCGAGCTGAGAACGTTGAAGATGCGATCCAGCATCGACACGCGGTCCGATATCACGTCGTTGGAGTCGGAGAACGCATCCTCGTTGCGGTCGTTGCCCAGGCTGGACGCCCGCGGCTTCTTCTTGTCGTTCAGAATGACAAATGAGCCCTCCTCGGGCTTCGCGCTGTGGCCAGAGGCCTCGTAGAACAGCCTCAGTCGCTCGTGTGGTATCACCGGAGTCTCTCCGCTCGGCTCGTCCAGCTGGTTGCTGTCAATCAGCAGGTTTGCCTGCGCATTGCTCAGATCCTGCAGCGAGTCGTCCACCACAAGCGGCAGCTTGCACCTCTGGCACACGTAATGCGACATTCCTCGGCGCTGGGAGAAGAACGCGGGCAGGAGAACGCCACCCGATAAACGGGGGCTTGACGGTTGTGGATGATGGGGGCGTGCACCAACCGTACTTCCAAGCGGCGAAAACCACGGCTGGCCATTTTGGCCGCCCAAACCACCCAGCACAGCATTTATAGACGGTTATAGAGGATGCAGTTCGAGTGCCTGACGTGTTCCGGGTGCTTCGGCGAGGAGGAGGTGCTGAAGCACGTTAGCTCGAGCAGGCACAAGGCGATAACCACCGAGGGAGAGGTGGTACCCATCCAGTGCGAGCAGTGCGAGGACTCCAACATCCACCTGCTGCAGATCCAGCGGTTTGGCGGCCGCGAGCTGGCGCTGCTGTGTAGAGGGTGTGCCTCGAAGGAGACAGAGCGCGCTGCAACGAGCTACACGCTGGAAAACGGCTCTTTTTTCAAGAGACTGGGCGATTACTACGCCGTGGACGAGCTGGAGTGCCAGCTCTGCGGTGAGTGTGACAGAGAACTGCACTTTGGCAAGGGGATCGAGCTCGAAGGGTACCCGGATGCTGTTGTGTGTGGCAAGTGCGTGTCGCAGGTCCAGGTTCCACCGGGAAAGAGGTTTGTCAGCAGCTCTGACGACTCGTTCCTGTTTGCCGTGCTCGGCAAGAAAGAGTACTCCCTCGCGGCCAAACAGGCGTCTACAGTCAAGCGTGGGGCCGTGCGGACGAGAGGCGGTGCCAGAAGGGGCAGGGGCGGAGGAAGAGGCGGCGGAAGGGGCCGTGGCCGTGGCCGTGGTCGCGGACGTGGCAGGGGTGGTTCCCGGGGCAGAGCCAGAGGGAGAGGCGGCAGATCAGAACGGCCGACGCGGTCTGAACCTTCGAGGGCCCCAAGGGGGAGGTCTGGGCCTCCAAGAGACACAGGGGCAGGGTCCGAGGCTGTGGAGAGCAAAGATAGAAGGGGTACCCAGGACGGGAAGGCTGACAAGAGAAACGGAAACGGCGGCGGAAAAGAGAGGAAGGTGAACGGAAAGACCGACAAGAGAGACAAGGACAAAAAGCCGGGGAAAGACGATAACCGGGAGTCCAGGAAGGAAGACCTGGCCAAAAACCTAGCGAAGCTCACGGTCACCGACGATGTGGACGTTGAGCACGAGGATTTTGGCTCTGAGATGCTTGAGAAGCTGATCAAGGACAGTGCTAGAGAGACACAGCTCAAGTACGAGACGCTCGAGGATTACTTCCAGAAAATCGCATTCGACATGCTTCTGGAGGAGCTGTACGACGTCACACTGACGCCAGATGTCACACTCAAGGCTATTGGGGACAAGCACCTGTTCAAGATTGACTACCAGGAGGAAATGGACCGCAGAGTCGATAAGCAGCTGCAGAGACTGAGACCGTTCCCGTACTCCATGGGGCAGACGATGATCTTCATCGAGAGGTACGAGAAGACCAAAGTGTGGTTTGGATACGTCGATGGTATGAAGCTCGGCAAGACGATGCGTGGGCGCAGACCGGTCAAGGTACTGGAGGTTGTGCTGAAGATGTACGGCTGGAACGGCTCCAAAGCACCCACCACAAAGAGCCTGCAGCTGCTGCCCACGAGCGTTCAGGTGAGCAGGATCATCAAGGGTATGGACGAGATCAAGGACTCCAACTTCAAGTCTCTGTGTCTCGGACAGCAGCCCATCAGACAGCTCAGGTTCAACAACTACGTCAAGTTCACCAGAGACACGTTCAACGACTCTCAGAAACAAGCCATCCAGTCTGTGCTCAACAACCAGGTCACTGTGCTGCAAGGTCCCCCTGGTACCGGTAAGACGTCTACCATTGTGGAGATCATCATCCAGCTGCTTGCCAACTTCCACACGTACCCCATTCTCGTGGTTGCTTCGTCCAACATCGCAATCGACAACATTGCCGAGCAGCTCATGACGCGGGATGTGCCCATCGTGAGAATCGTGGCCAAGTCGAAGGAGTCCGATTACAGAGCAGACCACAAGCTGGCGCCCATCTGTCTGCACCACAAGGTGTTCCAGTCGCTGCGGCTGGACGCCAAGGACACGGTGCAGAAGATGCGGTCGCGGAACCTGAACAACGTGAGCAAGAACGCATTCAAGAAGCTGCAGACGGAGTCCTTTGAGACATCAGACACGCATGTTGCGCAGGCATCCGTCATTCTGACGACTACCGTGGGTGCTGGTGGCCCCCAGTTCAAGTCCATCAAGTCGATCCCGGTTGTCATCATGGACGAGGCAACACAGTCTTCAGAGCCAGCAACGCTGATCCCTCTGGCCTCCAAGGGGCTCCAGAAGTTTGTGTTTGTGGGTGACCAGAACCAGCTCAGTTGTTTTGCGCGTGTGCCCAGTCTCGAGATGTCTATGTTCGAGAGAATCCTGCTCAACGGCACGTACAAGAACCCGATGATGCTGGACACACAGTACCGCATGCACCCGGATATCTCGCACTTTCCCAGACACACCTTCTACAACGATGTGCTGAAGGACGGTATCAGCGCTGCGGACAGGTACATCCCCGGTATCAAGCCCGTGTACTTCTGGGACACTCTCGGCAAAAAGCCGGAGTCCATCGTCAAGAGCAGGAGCTTCAACGGGTACTCGCGCACGTACCGCAACGTTGGCGAGGCCCAGATGATCCTGGATGTGCTGCGTGTGCTGATCGTCGAGAAGGGCATTGCCAGGGACAGAATCGGAGTCATAACGCCGTACCGTGGCCAGCGCGACCACCTGGCCTCTGTCATCTCGCAGGACGAGGTCATCAACCCGACCAAGGAGGAGGCTCTCGCCAGAGTGGACAGGGACGATGTGTTCGATACAAGTGCGCCGCTGACCATCTACGAGGTGGCCGACATGCTCGTGGCGTCTGTGGATGCCTTCCAGGGCCGCGAGAAGGACTTCCTGATCCTGTCGTGCGTGCGCTCGAACGAGCGCAAGACGATCGGGTTCCTCAAGGACAGACGCAGGATGAACGTGGCCCTGACCAGAGCCAAGTACGGCCTCATCATCGTGGGCGACGTCCAGTGTCTGAGCGAGGAGCCGCTGTGGAAGTCGTACATCGACGAGCTCGGGGCCAAAGGCTACCTGTTCAGAGATCAGACGTTTGCATACTAATTTATATTCAAAAAACACATAGCTACTCCTCTTTGGGAGCTGGAGGGGGTCTGGCCGAGCCTGGAAGGTAGATCGGCTTCACCGTGAGGTAGCTGTTCGAGGGATCAGCCATGCCTGCGAACGCATTGTAAAAGCCGCACAGTCCGCTCAGCAGGCAAAACACCCCGCCGGCCTTGGCAACGCCCACCGAGCCGGTGTACTCGGCGATTGTGAACAGCAGCACAAAGAACCAGATCAGGAACATCAGCAGACACATCGACAGCGTGGACTTAAAGGTGGTGATCCAGAGCATGAACGAGAAGATCGCCCAGGCGGTGAAGAAGATGGCCGTGGCCTGGCTGTAGTCGTTTGCCGAGGCGTAGGCGTCAGCCACGCCGAAGCCGGCGGTGAGCACACACGCATAGGACGACCAGAACCCGCCAAACATGAGAAACACAGTGGCGGCCCACGTGTTCTCGAGGATCAGGCACCAGATGCCCACGATGATCTCCACGAGCCCGGCGCAGCAGAAGAACGAGCCCAGCATGATCGTGGCATCGCCCACGCCGCGCGCCTGCAGCTTGAACAGCCCGAGCGAAACCGTGCTTGCCGAAAAGGCGCACAGCCCGGCGGGCACCGGGTTTCCAAACGTGCGCTGCGGGCGCTTGTGTGCACCGGAGGTCAAACTACCGCCGAACGCATAAATGAACTCCTCCTTGTCGATGGCGTTATCGTTGATGTATATCTTGTCCTTGTCATGGCGGAACGTGGAGATCGTGGACTCTTTGCGGCCGTGGATCTGGTCGTTCAAGGTGGCCTGTTTCTCGATGTCGGGCGGGAACTGGCCCGCGTTGTCTGTGGATGCGGAAGACATTGCTTTCTGTTTTGCCTCTGCAGAGGCTGCGCAGCTCAGAGTGGGAGAAATCCACTCGGATTTATATCCTTCAGCGAAGGTCACGGAGAAGCGTGCTTCTCCGCAGAGAGAAAGACACTCTCCAAACCTTTTTTCTGCCCCTCTCTCAGCCCGGTTACACGGAGATTAAGCGGTGTGGGGAAGCAGACCCTTTGCGGGCTTTCCTCCCCCAGTTTTTCGGTGTTTTTGAGCCACACAAAGGTCCGGCGCTTACCGGAAAAACTCCCTTGAGCCGCTGCCGATCGACCGAGGCGGGAAGCGCCCACCTTTGGCTCCAGGTTCCCCAGGCTTTCGCCCTATTGTTTGGCGTGGGCTGACCGCCATCGCGTTACTGTGCACATAGCAGGCAAGGTGACAGGAAAAGCGTGTTCGATGGCTCAGGAGGGGTGGCGGATAGGCTAAGAACAAAGGCAAGAGGCGCAGCGCCAAAATCTCCGGATTTTGGAAAAACTCCGCAACCTCACCGACGAGTCAGGCGGAAGGGGCAAAAGTTGGGTCTCCCGTCTTTCTTCATGAGACAGCTCAACAGCATCGAGAAATACCAGGCGGCCAGGATCAAATGCGGTGTATTCCACACCTTCACCACCTGGTCGCAATACACGCGCGCTCTGGAGGAGTCTGAGATCCTCGGCGCTCTGGAACACATAGTGGCGACACACGCGTTCTTCAGACAGGCTCTGAGCTCCGACAGGCTGGTCACACGCGATGCAGCCCGCATCGACCTGTCCGGACAGCTGGAGCTGGTTGCGGATGCGGACACCGATGAATTCTGCGCGTCGGCCGTGGCGGCGGCTTTCCACCCGGACCCGCAGAACCTGTCTGAGGAGACGCTGCTCTGGAAGACCTACTACATACAGAGGACCCGCACGCTCGTGCTTCTGTCGGACCACGCGATCTTCGACGGCTCCGCAGCTGCGAACTTCCACGTGCTGTTTGCGGATGTGCTCTGCGGGAAGCGCCTCCACGCAGACGTGCCGTTCGCCGACTGCATGGAGATCATGGACTACACCCCGTCCAGCTGGAAACTGCTGCGGACGGTCGTGGCTGGCAAGTACAACGAGCTGTGGGGCCACAGAAACCTGTTCCGCTTCGAGCCTCCGTTCCGCAGAGCGGCGCCGCACTCCAGGACGCTATTCCTCGGCGCCGCAAAAGCAGCACACCTCCTGGGCGTGTGTCGCCGCGAGAAGGTCAAACTGACGGCTCTTCTCGCGGCTATCGAGATAGCCTCGACGCACGCCCGCTCCAGCGACACCATCTGCATGATCCCGATCTCCTTGCGGCCGTGGTTCGATCTGGAGAAGGCCAGGAAGAAGTACCCCGGGTTCGAGCCGGAGTTCGGGCTGTACATGACCGGTACAGAGCTGTTCATTCCGCGCAACACCGAGTTCAGCTGGGACTCCGTGCGGGAGCTGCACTCGCGACTGCACGCCGAGGTGGGGCCTGCAGCAGCGTCCAACATTGGCCTGTTGCAGCACGTCGGGCCCGAGCAGTACATCGACGGAATACTGGCGAAGCCCAGGGCCTCGACCTACGAGATCTCCAACCTCGGTGTGGCAAAGGTGAACGAGATCGTGGAGCGGTGCGGCTTCATACAGGCCCCGTCTACGGCTGGCCTGTACTGTGTCAACGTCGTTGGGTACCCGAGGGGCCTGACGATCAACCTCTCGTGTGTGCAGGACATCGACCCGACCGAGTTCTTCGGGGCGTTTGAAAAACTACTAGATTTAATCGAATAAACACAGAAAGGAGCTGCACAAACGCGCGATCCCAGCGCAGCGTGGGTCTGATTTTCCACCCCTGCGAATTCGGCTGGGAGTTTGGCTGGGCTGAACAGTTTTGGCTGGATTTGCCTCGCACGCCCAGCTGATGTGGCTGCCCCAGCGCGAAGGGGCGGAAAAAGCCCAGCGAAAAACAAAACGCGAGTCGTCCGTTTCAGCCGGAGCTGTTTGTTTTCTCTGTTCCACCATCACCATGTCTACCCCGTCCATCAAACAGGCCAAGGACTCTGTGAGTACCCGTTGGCATTGTCAGCGCCACCCATACTAACCGACCCAAGCTCGTGGCGTCGCTCGTCGAGCTGTCCAAGGTGGCCAGCGAGGCCTCTCTCGCGACAATCACCTTTGTCAACGCGTTATCTGCCTCCGAGCCGGAGGCGGCCAATGGCATAGCTGCTGCTGCCGACACTCTCGCTCAGATCTCCGACAAGGCTGCTTCTGCAGTGGCTGCTGTTGCTCCTGTCACCCCCAAGAAGAGAGGCCCCAAGAAAAAGGTGGCTGAGGCTGAAAAGCCTGTCGAGAAGCCTGCCGAGAAGCCAGCTGAGGCCGCTGCTGAGAAGCCAGCCGATCCGGTCGATGCTCCCGCCCCAGCCGAGACCAGCGCGGAGTCCGAGACACCAGCTGAGCCCGAGAAGCCCGAGAAGAAGGAGCGCAAGAAGCGCGAACGCAAGCCGGTCGACCCCAACGCTCCCAAGAAGCCCATGACCGTCTTCTTCATGTTCAGCCAGGAGTTCCGCAAGCGTGTACTGAGCGAGCGCGTTGCCAAGGGCGAGCCTCCACTGAGCAACCCGGACGTTGCCATCGAGTGCTCCAAGGCATACCACGGCATGTCACCCGAGGAACGCAAGAAGTGGCAGGACAAGTACGAGGCTGCCCGCAAGGACTGGCTTGAAAAATACACAAAGTACATGACCGAGAAGGGCGAGCCCGTGACCGAGGACTCCCTGCCACTGACCCAGCCCGAGCCCGAGACCCCAGCGGCGACCCCAGCGGCCAGCCCCGAAAAGAGGAAGAAGAACAAGGAGAAGAAGGAGGCCGCTGCTGCTGCTGCTGCTGCGGCTGCGGCTGCTGCCGAGGCTTCGCCCAAGAAGAGATCCGCCGAGGAGAATGGAGACGACACCACCACCGAGAAGAAGAAGAGAAAGAAGAAGAACAAGGACAAGAAGGCTGCTGCTGCGTCCGAGTAAGCTTCTCCCCGTGTAATTTCGTACTAGTTCCGCTGTATAATTCGAACCAACGTTTAGCCGTTTAGCCGTCATTAATCCTCGCACTCATGTGTTGTACACGACCTTTGGATGGGTTGTCGGCAGAAAAAATCGGTGGACGAAGGGCGTTCTCCTGCTCTTGTGGACTGGAAGACAAGGAAAAATATCGGTGAGAGATGTTGAGAACGTTTTCAAGGAGCTTGTCAGGCTCGGCCAGGTGCCTGCAGCAGGTCAGCAAAGCGAGCCAACCGCTGCACCTGAGACCTGAGGCCTGGAGAGGCAGAGCGCCAGAGGAGATCTTCAAGCTGTACAAGATGAGACTTGCTGCTCTGGGTACCGAGTACAGGAGAGACCCGCGCGAGCTGGAGGCGCTTCTGTCGACCGCGGAGGTTTCCGGTCTGAAGTACCACGAGATCGAGGCTCTTTACTACGGCGGAGAACTCGAGTCTGAGACCATGCTGGAGATAGACGAGGAGGACGACGACGACCTCGAGTTCCCCAAGTACGACCACGATGAGTACTCCACCGTCACACAGGAGATCATCCAGGACCACAGAGACCAGAGACAGTTCAACCGGATCGCCGCCTACGAGATGCCCCACCTGGCCAAGTTCAGACAGGAGTACAAGCCGCTGGACCGCAAGGCTTCGCCCGTCAGGCTCAGATACACCACGTATCTCGGCGAAGACCACCCCGCACAGAAGAAAGTGGTGATGACTGTGAGCGTTGGCGACCTCGGGCTCGACGAACAGCAGCAGCACAAGTTCAAGGTGCTGGCCGGCGTGAGGTACAACCACCGCACGGACGTGTTCAAGATGGCCAGCGACAGATTCGGCGAGGCCACGCAGAACGCCAGGTTCCTGAGCGACACGCTCAACGCGCTTCTGAGAGAGGCCAAGGACCTGTCTAAGGAGACGTTTGCAGACGTTCCGCTCGACGTGAGACACACAACCGCGAAGGACAAGAAGCAGTGGCACCACAAGAAGAGAACATACGAGTTCCCCGAGGAGTGGAAGAAGCCCAAGGACACGAAGGCTGACAAGTTCAACCCGTTCAGAGACACCATCGGCGGCTCGTTTGTGCCTGAATAAATACATAACCGTCAAAATCTGTATATAAACGAGCCCCTGCCGAGCCGCACGGCGGTCGTTGGCCAACCAAATATGGCGGTACACGCACTCGCTTCCTCTTCGTCCGTCGCCCCTCAAACACCCACAACACAGTGGGTTGCCACACTCCAGCCGAATAAATCAATTCCAGACGAGACCGCGATACTAAGATGCCTCCCAGAGCGTACGGTAGAGGGCGGGGCGCCGTCAATGCCAAAGCTGCTGCCAAACAGCCCGCCAAAGGAGCAGGCAAGGGCAAGTCCATACCAGGCACACCCAGCACGATGCTGATGCAGATTCTGGACGAGCTGGATCTCACCTACGATCCGTCGCTCGGGCTGTTGCAAGGAGACAACGTCATAGACGTGCCCGGCACGGATATACTGCTTTCCGTGCAGAAGACGCTGAAGAAGCTCGTGTCGCAGCTCGGAACAACGATAGCCAACGACGAGGAGCTGCTGAGAAACATCGACGCAAAGCAGACGGGCGAAGAAACACCCGCGGTGCCACCGAAGCCAACTCCCGGAAGGCGCGGCAGGCCGCGTTCGCGGAGCAAAGCGGCTGCGGCTCCGGACGATGCGTCCGAGAACGTCAAGGAGACAGTTGAGGACGATGAGTCCGAGGAAGACGACGAGAAGCCCTCGAAAAAGAGACGCAAGCACAGCGACACTGCGGATGTCGGGAGTCCCGCTGTCAAGACCGAGGCCGAGGAGGTCAAAGAGGAAGACGACGATGTGCAGGAGATCAAGGCAGAAACAGACGGGTCTGTCGAGCCCAAGACGGCCGCTTCGGACGACGATGACGTGCTGGATGCCATGCCGGAAGAGCCAATACAGGGGGAGCTGAAGGCGTCTGAGCTTCTGAAGGACGTTGTCAACGTGCTGGACCTGTACTTCGAGGAAGAGCCTGAGAACCCAGAGGACATAGACGACGATTACAAGAGACGCAAGTTTGGCGTGGCGGTGTTCCCCCGCAGGGATCTTAAGGATATGTTGCCCGGTCAAATCCCCGATACCGACTTCTCCAAAAACAAACCGCCTACACAGATCCCGTTCACCACGTTCCAGTCCTATGTGGAGCCGTACTTCAGACAGTACACCGACGAGGACATCAAGCTGCTGAAACAGAGAGTTAACTTGCCTCCCTCACTACCCAAAGACTACGACGATCGCCTTACGCCATTCATCATCCCCAAGCTGGGACCGTTCTACGGAGACGTCTGGGCGGAGGAAGATAACGCAAACGGTAAGCAGTCTGGTGGTGCCGCTGCTCAGGCTATGGCGGTGCAGAGCGAACATGCACGCAAGCTTGTTGCTCCGAGAGGCTCTGCAGATGACCTGACCGATGAAACACTCGAAACAGAGGATGTCTCGTGTGGGCCGCTGGCATCACGTCTCCTTTCTGCCATTCTACAAGAGGAGGATCTTTCGGAGGATGTGAAGAACGATACAGAGGAGCCAGAAGAGTCCATTACAGCGCAGGAAGATAGTCCTGGTTGGAAGACAACTGCATCCGTTTCGGACTACAACTCTCTTGAGCAGAGACTCAAGAGAGAGCTGAAGTACATTGGGGTCTACATGAACGTTGAGCAGACGTTACAAGGGAAAGAAGCACTCGATTCAAGAAAGAACAACGGTGAGTTTGAAGAGGACTGGATCACAGGAAAGGAAGATGACGAGGTTTGCGTTGAGATTCGGAAACTCCAAAAAGAACTCAAGGCAGTCACAAAGAAGAACCAGAAACGCAAAGAGAGACTGATCCCCATCATTGAGGAACAAATCGCATGGCAGGAGTACATGTCCATCTTGGAAGACTTGGACAAACAGGTGGAGCAGGCATACAGGCGCAGAATATCGGTTCCGCACAAGAAGGCCAAGAAACGTGGTCCTGGGGCCGCTGCCGCTGCTGCACACGTTGCATTCACCCGTCAGACAGATGCCCTCAACGCTCAGCAGCAGGCTGCAAACTCTGGATTCAGGGCTTTGTTGGACAAGCGTGCCAAGTGGATAGAAAAGATTGGTCCACTGTTCAGGTCCCAACAGCAAATGAGACGCATGCCTACGGAATCTGTGTTTCATGATGTTGATCTCTCTGGAGACAACGATGATGATGAAATCGACGAGAATGGAGAGGAGGCGCTTTCAAACGGTGCCAATGGTCACGCCCATGGTGAATCGGAACCCATTCCCGATCTTCAATGAACTTGGAAATGCATAGATGATGTTTGTGTGTGTATATATATTATTTGGTTCGTAATTATCCGTGAAGTTTCTTCCAGTGAGCGTAAACCTTGTTGAAAAACACAGCCGTATCATCGATGGAGAACTTCTTCTTTTCCATAACGAGGTTCTGGAGATTGCCCCATCCAAAATGGTGATCCTGTATAATGACAATCATCAGAGCCAGTATGAGGTTCTGGTCATCTGGCTCAGCTAGGAGAATCTCAAAGATACGAGAGTAGACGTTGAGGGGGAGCGATTCCGTGATGACAGAGTGTGAAATGTCAAAGGTGAGAACCGACAAATCATCGCGGTAGTTCGCAGCGAGTTGCTTTCTGAAAGCTTCGCGAGACTGCACCATGCTGTTGAAACGCGAGGTGTACTCGGAAGTGAAAACATGCTCGTTCATGATGTTGAGTAACGTCAACGACTGTTTGACGGTGAATCCGAGGTCGATCAACGAAGCACACACCAGGTTCGAGCAGAACCTCGATGCGTTGATGTTCGTCGCTGGCAAAGTGGCGAGCAGTATCGCGAGCGAGGACTGGTCGCGGATCTGGTATGCGGAGGCAACGGTTGCGTGTTCCTTGGTGGGTTCAACGAGCTTGACAGACTCGCCAAACGCAAGGTCCCAGCCCCTTTTCTCCTCCGTGTATATCGTGGAGTACACTTTGAACCTCAGCTGTGGAGGAACACCGGTCTTCCACGAGATTTTCTTCAGCTGCGCAATGTTGGCCGCAGACAGTTTCTGTTTCGAACACAGGTACTCCAGTCTGGCGTCGTTGATCAGTTTGGTACGTCTGTACTGTTCACGCTGCTCATTCTTCTTGCGTTCGAGATGGCCTGCCTTTTCGATCATCCTGCGGAACTCACGCTCGTGTTTCTTCGACTCGGCCTTCTCCTTTGGGGGTAACCATATGGGCCTCGTAGGAGTAACAACGTCGCATTTCTCCTTTGATATTATGTGGAAGTCCTCGAGCCCGGCTTTGGAGATCTCATCGGTGCCGGTAACTGGAACACTCAGCGATTTGCGTTCCTCCAAGTGGTTCTTGTAGTAGCTCTGTCCCGAAGCCTCGTAGAAAGTGGAGATCTCCTTGGCGATCGGAGAGAGCGAGGGAAACGAGTCCTGGCTTGTCACCTTGAACTTGTTGACGTTCTTGGTGGTTATCATGGGGAACCCGAGTCCGACAGGCAACGGGCTTGGTGGCATTGGGTTGTCTGAGCTGTCGAACGCCTTCTTCACGTTGGTCTTGGACCCGCTGGCAAACAGCGACGAGGTCGAGCCTGCGGCGAGCGGGATGTTCCATATGGGCGAGTCCGCTGGGATCTCGTTGTCAGAGTCCATCTCCTCGTATATCTTGGACCTGTTTGCAGATCTCACCGAGCTGCGCGACGCACTCTTGAACAGCTTGGGCTTGCGCGGAGTCGTCACCAGAGACGGCAGCGTGGTCTCGCTCGAGTGCAGTCTCGTTGTGTTTATCTGCAGCGTGGACGCTGAGCTTGCGACGGACAGCGTGGACCCGTTTTCGAACCTGTTGATGGTGCCGAAGTTCGGCGACGACCGCATCGAGTGCAGCATGCGCGGTCTCGGAGCCGACGACACTGTGGTTGCCGAGGAGCCCGAGGCTATGGTCGAGTTCGAGCCGGACGGCTTGATCTGTTTTGCGGGCGTGGCCACGTCTGGAGAGGCGTATATCGAGGTGGACACACTGGTGAGCGAGCTCTGTCTGGAGGTTGAGTTGTCCTCGGAGCAGCAGTCTGAGTCCAGCGATGACCCGGACTGCGGGCGCTCGGTCTTCAGCTGCGTCAGCGGCTGCAGCGACTTTTGCAGAATCGAGTCCGAGGGTCTTCTCTGCGGGATCCGTATGCCCAGTCCCTTCGGCGACTCAAACTTGCCCGAGGGCCCGGTTATCGAAACGTCGGTGAACTCCTCCCCGGACAGCGAGGACGACGACAGGTTGGGTCGGCTGTTGGCTCCCATCGGAACGCAGATGGCGACAAATTAGTGGAAGCGAGTGTGGTGGTTGTGTCTTGTTGTCAAACTGACAAGGTGGAATTTCAGCTGTTGCCTCTTCCGACGCTGAAACGCAAAATCCGCCTGTTTTTTCCCCGGGAATCCCGACTGATCGTGGAGCAAATAAACCAGGGTGCACCTTTCAAACCCTCCGATCCGCTGGATTCGACGAGTAGAGACGCTGGAGCAGAAAAACGGCTTGTTCCAACACAAAAGAAGGGAGTTCCTCTCAGATCCCTTGGTGGCGCCTCGGCTTGTTTACTTTTTCGGCCTGTTTTCAGGGTTGTGCACGACCCACGGGGGCTTGTTTGTGAGGGGCGGCGTGCTGTTGGGGCTGGCCTGTTCTCTTCTAGACCCGACATGCAGATCGAGCACGCTGGCTGGGCGGGCCGTACGGAGGCTTTCGTTGGAGGGGTGCTGCGGGCGGTGTGCGGCGATGTGGATGCGCGGTACGCGCTTTGTCGGGGCGCTGATCCCGAGGAAGACAGGCTGTTCGGCACGGGCGTGGCGCTGGGGCTGGACCGGGCGCGGTTCTCGGCCTGTCTGGCGTTCGCACGGCTCGTGGACTCGCTGGACGGGTGCGTGGTGGAGGTGGGCTCGGGCAAGGGCTATCTTTCGCGCCTGCTGCGCACGCACTTCCGCAGACAGCTCGTGTGCGTGGACAAGGACGCCGCCCGCAACCGGTCGAGCGAGCGCATGGCGCGGCTGCTGGACGAGTCTCCGGGCTCCACGCGGACCGTGGTGCGCGGGTCGGCGCCGATACACACGGTGAGCGCGCAGATCGACTCGGTGGAGGACATGGAGCGGGTCGTGGACTCGGTGAAGGGCCTCCTCATGCAGCGCGTGCCGCTGCGGCTGTGCGCGGGCCAGATGGTCCCGAGCGGCAGGACACACGTGTGTGCGTGCGGGATCAACCTGTGCGGGGACCTGGCAGTGACGCTGCTCGAGTCCTGGACCGCCATCCGCCGCGAGTGGCTCCGCTGCACCGGCCTGGTGGTGAGCCCGTGCTGCTTCCACCTCAACACCCGGTTCCCGTGCTCCGCGCGCTTCCGCAGCGTCGACCGCGAGTGCCTGCGTATCCCGGAGGACAGCGAGGCCTACCCGTACCTGAGAACCCTCGTCCTGCTGGATCTGGCGTTCTACGCCGAGGAACTGCACTGGCAGGCCACTCTCTCAGCCGCAGGCGTGGTGCTTTCGTGTGCCGACCAATAGCAATTCCAGCTGGCACGTTGCCGAAATGGCAGCTCCCCAGCCCCCTCCAGAAACCACGCGACTTTGCTTTTTGCCCGTGGTTGTTCCGTTTCTTTTGTGTTTTCAAAGTGTCTGTTGGCTTGTTACCGCTGCGAACCCAATCTCACCGGCCCCACGCACAAACACCCGCCGTTCCCGCTCGAACTGCCGTTCCTGGTCACTCTGTCCAGCGCACGACCGCCACCGGAACCGCAAAAAGTCCTTTTCGGCTCTTTGTTTTCCCTTTGTTTTTTTTCTCCTTCCGTTCTTCCCATCCGTCTTGCCACCGATTCCAACATGTTTGAAATGCTAACGCAGAACATCACGGCTACGCTGCGGTCCGAGTACCCGCCAGCGGCGACCGTGGTGCTGAAACCGGATTTAATACGCGGTATTCCCGACGGCATTCTGGCGCTGATGGCCCCCATCCTGGCGTACTGGGTGTACTCGACGTTCTTCCACCTGATCGACATCTACGAGCTGGCCGAGCAGCACAGGATCCATCCGAGCGAGGAGGTGCTGTCGAGAAACACCGTATCGCAGGCGGAGGTGATCCACGACGTGATAGTGCAGCACATCATCCAGACCTCGGTGGGCTACGTGGTGTACATGCTCGACCCGAAGCCCATGACGGGCTACGAGCTGCGTGAGATGTGGGAGATCCAGCAGCAGTGGCCGTTTGTGCCCAGTTTGGTGGTGTACTGGGTGTACATGTACGGGCTTTCGCTCGCGAAGGTGGTGTGTGCCTTTGTCATCATAGATACCTGGCAGTTCTTCCTGCACCGTCTGATGCACCTCAACAAGGCGCTGTACCGCCGGTTCCACTCGAGACACCACAAGCTGTACGTTCCGTATGCGTTCGGTGCGCTGTTCAACGACCCGGTCGAGGGTTTCCTCCTCGACACCATCGGGGCCGGCATCGCGTCCATCGTCATGAGACTGAGTCCCCGCGAGTCCATCGTTCTCTACACGTTCTCCACGATGAAGACGGTGGATGACCACTGCGGGTACTCGTTGCCGTTCGATCCGTTCCAGGTTCTCTTCCCCAACAACTCGCTATACCACGACATCCACCACCAGCACTTTGGCATCAAGTCCAACTTCTCGCAGCCCTTCTTCACATTCTGGGACAAGCTGTTCGGGACCGAGTTCCGGGAAATCGACAAGTACCGCGACGAGCAGAAACGTATCACACTGGACAAGTACCACGAGTACCTGAGGGACAGAAAGAACAGGAGATTCAAAACAGCAGCCGCCAAGAAAGAGAAAGTCGAGGTGTACTCCGGCAGCGACGACGAGCCACAGGACTCCAAGACAAAGTGAAACACAAACATTATACGACCCCTACCAGGCGAGAGCTGCTTCCCCCCTTAATCAACGCTCTCGCTTCTTTTATACGCCATGACCTCTTTTTTGTTGCCGCATTTTCTACTCTTCAAGCCTGTATTTTTCAGTTCTATTTACACGGAGAACAACACTTATATGTATATAACCAACGTCTTACTGTTCGACTGCTGCGGGTGTCTTTTCCAGAGCCTCTTCTCTGAGGGCATCCAGGACGGCAAACCTCTCTCTGGGGTTGAACTTGGGCAGTTCGGTGTGTTCTGCGAGCTCGCTCCAGTACTTGTCCTCGCCCTTTCTCCATATATCCTCCCAGTGGATCTTGGTCTTGAGCTTGAACTGGTCGATCACCTCCGACAGGTCTGCAACGGACTCCATGGTGTAGGTGGGTCTGTACTGGGCGTAGTACCAGATGTTTCCATCGCCGTTGCGCTTGCGCATGGACTCTGCCTCCTTGCGCTTGGATACCTCTCTCATGTAGCGGAGCTCCACCAGTGCGTTGTATGCCTTGAGTGCCTTTTCGTGATCGTCAAACGTGGCCACCGCCATTATACGCCAGATATCGCGGCGCTTGGAGGGCTTGCGGTTCTCCCAGTTGGGGCGCCACCACTGTGTCTTCAGCTGGTATGTCTGCGTGGGTTAGTGCGGTCCAATCAGAGGGAGACGCCGTACGTACGTTGATGTGTGGGAGCTGCGAGTACGCCACCTGGCCGGACTCGATGTTTCTGAACAGATACACCTGTGGCGCATAGTTGTTGTTCACCAACCACTGCACTGAGCGGAATTTATTGGACATGTTGCGATCTAAGCGGTCTGGTGGCGACAAACAAGGCCTCAGACGTCGTCGGTTTTTTTTCGTAAGGGCGGGTTGCGGTTACGAGCGATGGGCGTTTCCGTGCCGGGGCTGCGTGACCGCAAAGACCGCTGCTACTAATGGGCAGACAGACTGCGCTGACTATATCACGTATGATTCGGTGGGGGCCTGTAGCTCAGCGACAAAGGCCTGGTACATGTTCGCGGTGGGCACGGTGGCGACACGGTCGTGGGGTGGCTCAGCGTCGTCGCTCTCGAGCAGCATGCTGCTCCAGCGGTCCACGATTTCTGCGCAGTCCACGGGCGTTTCCGTGGCAGACGCTATTTTCCCCCACGAGTCCCATCCGGCAGGCACGTAGAGCGACTCGTACGAGTTCAAGACCGGTTTTGGCACGTGGTTGATGCGCACCCCCAGCAGCGAGTGGATCTTGAGTCCGAGAGCCTTGTTGACAGACACGCAAATCTCCTGGAGATCGGACTCCTTCGCGCCAAATAGGAGGCTGGCTCCGTGGTAGAGCGCCACGGTGCGCATCCGGGCCTGTGTGCTCTCGACCTCGGCCACGTTCAAGATCGTCGACCCGAACTTGTCCTGCTGGGACAGCCCAGCTACCAGTATCGTGCAGTGAGCAGCTATAGGCGCCACGCACTCGCCCTCGTCGTCGGAAACGGCCACCTCGCGCACCGTGGCCGGCAGAGACGCCACCTCTGTGTACTCGGTCTTGCACGCGTGGTAGCGCGGCCTGGATCCCGGCACCGCGTCGCGCAGACAGCGCAGCCAGCGTGCGAGGTCGTGTTCGTCGTCGTCACTGAGCACGATCACGTAGAGGCTCGCTGGGTCGGTCTGCCGGAACCGCTGCAGACACTTGGCCTTGTATGTGCTGTGCTTCCCGGCGAGACTGTACACGTTCAGGAAAGACGTCAGCACCGCGGAGTCCAGCTCGTCCTTGTACTCGATGTAGGTGTATCCGAGCCACGAGCTGCTCACGTTCAGCTCCGGCTCGGCGGCGGGGGCGGTGCGTGTCGTGAAGAAGGGGTTCGCGTTGGTGTCCTTGTTGCGCCTGAGGCTCTTGACGACAGCGCGCTGCTGGGCCACCGATCCGCCCACAACAAGCACGCTTTTGGAGCGCTGTTCCACCTCGCGCCGGTACGAGCCTGTGGCCTCCAGCAGATCGTCCCATGCAGCCATGCTTAACCGTGTAGCCAGCAGGAGGCAGGAAGAGCGTGCGGGCGCGTTTGTTTTGAGTCGTGTCCCGGGGCTTCCCCTTGCGATCGGGGGCTTCGCACTAGCGCTCTCTTACGCGTTCTTTAGACAAAAATATATTAACTTCTATCAGAGAGATACAAAGGCACGTTGTGTGGTGGCATCGCGGAGCACTTGCTGGTTAGCAGTGGTGAGCCAGAACGAGCAAGCACTGGGCAAGCACTTGCTGGTTAGCAGTGGTGAGCCAGAACGAGCAAGCACTGGGCACCTACCAAGAAGTGGTGGCTCCGGTGTAGTCCAGGAACTGGTCGGACTCGGTGAACGAGTGCGCCACCGCCAGGATGCTCTTGGCGCTCTCATCGGGGGTGATGATGGGGATATCGCCAAACTCGATGTGCTGTGTGGCGATGGCACCCATGTCGGAAGACACGACGCCCGGGTGGACGCCGATGACCTTGATGCCGTCCTCCTTGGCCTGGGAGGCAGCGGCTCTGATGAGGTAGTTCAGAGAGGCCTTGGAAGCTCCGTACGCGGCCAGAGGCAGCGGGAAGTAGGAGGCGATGGACCCGGCGATGGAGGAGATGAAGACGATCTTCTTGGCCTCGGACTTGGCAACGAGGTCGTAGAAGGCCTGGTACACGATGACCGCGCCCTTGGTGTTGACGTCCCAGTGGGCGGTGAGAACGCCCAGATCGACGCTCTTGAGAGGCTCGAAGGTGTCGGCGATGCCTGCGTTCTGGATGAGGTAGTCCACGTGGCCGTGGTGGTCCGCGACGTACTGGGCCGCAGCCCTGACGGCAGCCACGTCGGTGACGTCCGCAGCGAGCGGGATGAAGTTGGGGCTCTTAGCGGCAAGCTCCTTGAGCCCGGTGGCGGTCTCGAGGTTACGGGCGGTCCCGTAGACGATGGCGTCTGGGTTCTCGGTAGCGAGACGGGTGACGAGGCCAAGGCCAATTCCACGGTTGGCGCCGGTGACGAAGTAGACTGTAGGAGACATTGTTGTTAGTTGGTTGTTGGTTGGTTGTTGGTTGTTAGTTGGTTGTTGGTTGTAAGCTGTTCGTTGCTTGTTGATAATCCAAGAGACTTACGAAAAACGGTGGACTTTTCAGCTTCTTTTATAGTGTTCCCGTTACTGAGCATTTGAGCCGCACCCCGCGGGTCCTATCACTTAGTAATCGGCGGCCGCCAAACCATGCATCTCAACAGAGGTGAGTGCTGACAAAGCGATAGGCACAGTGATAGGCATAGCTACGGCGCTCGTATGTGTAGTGTACATTAGTCTGTTATACGGGTTTAGCCCATGCTGACGTCGCCGTCCGCGTCTGTCTTCGGAGCCGGGTCCGCAACGATCTCCAGCGGAGTCTCAGACGCGCTGCCGCTTCCCTCTGGCGTTTCGCTGGCCGCATTGGGGCTGTCTGTGGTCGAGGTGGCCGCAACAGGGCTGTCTGTGGTCGAGGTGGCCGTCGTGGCCGCCTCCGTAGCCTTCTCCTTCTCCTTCATCTCCTGCGCTGCACTGCTGGAGAACCCAGGTATGCCTGCTCCACCAACAGCGCCCTTGATCTCGGCGGCACTCAGACCGCTGTCGGTGCTGCCGGTCTCGGAAGCGCTGGGCCGGACCGCTCCGGTTCTGTCGAACTGCGCCAGGTCGAAGCAGTCGTCGTCCTCGCCGTCCACCGCGCTCTCCGCCTCCTCGGCCTTCAGAACCCACGTTTTCAGCTGGAACGGGTACGTGGCCACCGGCTGCGGAGTGGCCGACTGCGAGTCGCTGGGCGACGAGATGAATCCGTTGCTCTTGCTGCCGCCGCCGTTCTCGCCTGTAGTCTTGGGCCGCGCTGGGCTGAACCACTCCCGCACCCACCTGCTCTCGCCACCGGGCTGGTCCAGCAGGTTCACGTGCGAGTTGGCGCTTCTCACCAGCGACTGCTTGTACAGATTGTTCTTGATCGCCATGATTGCTTGCTCCCAGCCCACAAACGCCAGCTGGCCAGGGGCAAAAGCTGGACAAGTGCTGGGGTCGTGTGCTTACCGTGTACACTTCAAAGCCAAAGGCCACCAACAAGCCCGGAACCGCCTTGCACCCTCTTTTTAACCCACTAGAACGGCCTGAGGATGTCGAATCCAGCCGCCGATCAGGCCGACGAGGCCGCGGATGACTTTGACATGGCCATCAACGGGCAGTTTGGAAACCTGGACGCGATGTTCGACGGCTCCACCGAGCACGCGGCCAACGCGATCGACTTCAGCGACGAGGACGAGCTGGCCGAGGAGGATGCGATCGAGGAGGAGGAGGCTGCCGCCGTGGACGAGGACGAGGATGACTTCATGAAGGAGCTGGAGGCCGAGGCCATGGAGGGTGTCGACGAGGAGGAGGCCATCCAGCTCAACCTCGCAGACCCGGTGCCGGGCGGCGGTCTTGACGATCTGCAGCTCGAAGACGTTGTTCTCGAGGATGACGAGGACATGGGGCTTGCCGAGGACAGTGAGCCGGCCACGCGGGAGGAGCTGCAGCAGCTGAAGAGAGAAGAGGAGGCGCGCAGACGCGAGGGTCTGCTGAAACTGTTCTTCCCGTCGCTCAAGAGGGGCAAGCCTCTCAGGATACAGGAGCTCTTCCCGATACGGCCACAGGAGTACGTGTACAGCACTCCGCCGGTCGCGAAACCGCTCATACCGAAAAACGTGGTGTTTGAAGTCGAGATAGACCAGCGCAAGTCGTTCAAGGTGATGGCCAACAGCAAGACGGACGCGTGGCTATCGATGCGGAAGTCCAAGGAGCAGCAGGCTCAGCAGCGGATCGTGCCCATCACAGAGGCGGATCTGCAGAGCCTGGTGCCCAAGCCCAAGAAGAGGCCCAAGCGCAAGGAGGACATCGTCGAGTACGACCCGAACCTCATTCTGTCGGCAGCAGACTGGGACGACGCCATGATCATCAACGGCGGCGAAGACGTGCCCGAGACCAAGAAACTCAAGGTGGAGCCCGTGGAGCTGGACGACTGGAACGTCGAGGACGAGAGTCTGTGGGAGGGCTCGATCGCCATAGAGGACCTCAACCTCAAACTCGACATGAACGACCGCAACCTGCTGTTTGTGGATCAGACACACAAGAGAAAGGGTCACAACTCGGCCCAGATACCCACCAACGAGAAACTGCTCGAGGCAAGATACAATATATCCAACGACAAGGAGTACGACATGCTCAAGCAAAACTACCAGATCAGAGTCCGTTCGACGGTGGGCAATCTGTCGATCGACCACACATTGCCGGCCATCAGGCTGCAGTCTCCATACTACCCTGTCAAGCTGCGGAAAGACGTGATCCGCAGTTTTCACCGTCCGGAGTTTGTCGCGAGACCAAACACCACAATGGTGTTCACGAAACCCAAGACGCGGAAGCGTAAGCGTGATAAGGGCAAGGAGATCGCAGAGCTCTTCTCAAGCTCTTCGGATCTCACACTCGGAGACTCGGCTCTGTTCTTCGTGGTTGAGTACAGCGAGGAGTTCCCCATGGTGTACTCCAACTTTGGAATGGGCTCGAAGCTGATCAACTACTACAGAAAGAAGAACGAGGAGGACACATCCAGACCTAAGCTACCGTGTGGAGAAACACACGTCCTCGGGACACAGGACCGGTCGCCGTTCTGGAACTTTGGCAAAGTCGAACCCGGTGAGATTGTGCCCACGTTGTACAACAGGATGGTGCGTGCGCCTGTGTTCAGACACGATCCGTACCAGACAGACTTCTTGCTGATAAGGAGCTCGGGCGGAGGACACCCGCAGAGATGCTACATAAGGGCCATTCCGTTCCTGTTCACTTCAGGACAGACGTTGCCCGTTGTGGACATTCCTGGTCCGCACTCGCGTAAGGTGACGACAACGTCGAAGAACAGACTCAAGATGATCGTGTACCGTGTGCTGCAGATGACTGAGCAGCACCGACTCGTTGTCAAGGATATATCCGTCCACTTCCCAGACCAGAACGACATGCAGAACAGGCAGAGACTCAAGGAGTTCATGGAGTACCAGCGATCGGGCGAGGACCAGGGGTACTGGAAGATCAAGAGCAACGAGGTGTTACCGGGCATAGAAGAGGTACGCAAGATGATCTCGCCCGAGGACATTGCGCTGCTCGAGTCGATGCAGGTCGGGCTCCAGAGGCTCGAGGACTACGCCAGCTTCACCGAAGACCCGGAGGCAAACATGTTCGCCAAGAAGGAGAGCGAGGAGAGTCTGCAGGAGCAGACTGCGCCGTGGAATCTGTCGCGCAACTTCATCAATGCGACGCAGGGCAAGGCGATGCTGCAGATCCACGGAGACGGCGACCACTCCAGCGACCAGATCTCGTTCTTGAAGACGTCGATGAAAGGTGGCTTTAAGGCGAGCAACGAGGTTGAGGAGCGGATCGCCGGGAGTGTGGAGTCGAAGAAGACGGGCCACAGCTACAACGTGGCCATTCAGCAGAAGATGTACGACGAGGAGATCAGCAAGGTGTGGTACACGCAGCAGAAGAACCTGTCGCGCAACAAGCACCAGGTGCGGCCGTTCGACCAGACCATTCTGAAGGACGAGCTGTACGTGCAGCGCGCGAGCCAGAAGCTCGACAGGGATCTGAAGTTGCAGGAGACCGAGAAACACCTCAAGATCGTGCGCATGGTGAAGGACGAGAACGGCATCGTGCAGCGCCAGACGGACATCCTCACGGACCCGAAGGTGATCAGCCTGTACCTGACGCGCAAGCGGCAGATCGAGAAGGAGCAGGGCATCGAGCCGGACCAGTTCGTGCCGACGGACGACGTGGAGGAGAACGAGCGCAACAAGAGAAGGCTGCAGGAGGAGCTGGAGCGGCTGCAGAAGGACCAGGAGCAGCGCGTGGGCAACATCGACTCCGAGGGCAGACTCAGCGGGAAGGGCATCGGCAAGGGCAAGTCCACCAGCAGGCACTGTGCCACGTGCGGGGCGCTCGGCCACATCCGCACCAACAAGTCGTGTCCGCTGTACTACACCGTCCACAACAAGTCCAACCAGAGCGGCCAGACGACCGGCGCGGCCACACCAGACCCCGCCGCACAGCAGCAGCCGCAGTAGCCGCAGTAGCGGCAGTGTGTCCCACCCAATTGTTACAAATCGTGCGATCCAGAATCGTGCTTACAAAGCACGACATTTTGGAAGGAGAAAGAAATGCGTTTTCCTTAAATTGGGCGCTTTCGCCCCCCTTCTTGTTGGCCAACGGTCTTTCTGCCACCAACTTTGAATCCACCCCTTTCCGTTAGTTATTAAAAATGGTTGCCGTTATCGCGTCCGCTGAGGAGTTTGACTCCGTCATCAAGTCCGAGAGCCTTGTCATCGTCGACTTTTTCGCCACTTGGTGTGGTCCTTGCAAGATGCTTGCTCCTCTCCTCGACAAGTTCTCTGCCGAGTACACCAACGTTGCCTTCTACAAGGTTGACGTCGACGAGCTGTCGACCGTTGCCGCCAAGAACGAGATCTCCTCCATGCCCACCATCCTCTTCTTCAAGAAGGGCGAGGTTGTCGGCAAGGTGATTGGCTTCAACCCAGCCGCCATCAAGCAGACCATTGCCAGTCTCGCTTAAGTTATGTGTACTCTACTTGCATCGTCTATAAAATATGTTTCTTCACGCCGATCTGTAGCTAACGGTTTCACTCTGTAAGCTCTTTGCGAACCCAAGTTCCGAGGAACCGGACCTGGACCCTTCGGAATGTGTGGCGTTGGCCAGCGTTTCGACAGTACGATATTCGATAGACTAGAAAGTGTATTCACCGTTCAACCATGTGTTGAGCATTCCCAGGGCATTGACGGGCTGGTCGTATGGCACCATGTGGCCTCCACCAAAGACCCTGAGGAACGTAAAGTTCTCAAAGTTCTTCACCTCGCCGGCCTTGCTGCCTTCGACCTCCCAGTCTCTGATCTCGGCCTTGGCGAACCCCTTGGATCCAGACCACTCGAGAGAGTCGGTCCAGGCCTGGTTGCCGAGCCAGTTGCAGATGAAGTCCTTGTCTCCCGCGTAGATCAGCACTGGCAGCTCGGACTCGAGAAGGGTCACCACCGCCTTGTGGTAGGGCTTCATCCAGTCGCCGGCAAACACAAAGTTCTTGTTCACGTCAAAGTTGCAGGACTCGTAGGTCTCAACCTCGGCGCCGAGCTTCTCCTTGACAAAGTCCTGGTTGAGGTAGTCGGTGATGTACTCCAGACCCTTGTAGCAGAGGTTTCCGCCCTCGCACATGGTTCTGATGTCGTACACGTTGCGGCCGGTCTTCTGGTATGGGCCCATCTGTGCGTTGTTGCAGTAGATGGATGCTGGGACACACGCAAACAGGGACTCCGAGTTGTAGCAGGACTCGATCAGCGACAGACATCTGGGCTGGGTGTCGAGCATGGCCTGGCACTGCTCCTCGGTCAGCACGGAGGGCTCTCCGCCCTCTCCGCAGGCCATTGGCTCGTAGTACTTGTACTGGGTGAGCGGGTCGGTGAGACCGTTGCCGATCAGGACCGAGCTCAGGTTGAAGTTGCGCTCGTCGTGGGTGAGGATCTCAGCGGCAAAGACGGGGATGTAGTGGCCGGCGTAGGACTCGCCTGCGATGTGGAACTTGTTCTTGGTGTACTCGGGGAACTGCTGGAAGAACAGCTGGAGGAACGCGTACACGTCCTTGCCGGCGGCAACGGTGTCGGAGACGGACGAGGACGAGTAGGAGTAGCCCACGTTGACCGGCTGGTCGAGGAACACGACGCTGGCGTTGGCGTTCCAGGAGTACGGGTTGTAGACCGGGTTGAGGTCCTTGTCGATGGCAGAGGAGCCGAGCTCGAAGAAGAGCCCCGTCAGCGACGAGCAGCCGGGGCCACCGTTCAGCCACAGCACAACGGGGTCGTTCTCCGGGTCGTTTCGGGACTCGAAGAACCAGTAGAAGAAGTGCTTGTCGTCGTCCTCGACGTCGAGGTAGCCGGAGTACTGCTTCACCGAGTCGACGCCGAGCTCGCCGGCGCCGTTCTTCTTGACCCGGAGCTTGTAGTTGTCGAGCTGGGCGTCCGCAACGTGGAAGTCCCAGAAGGAGTCCGGCTTGCGCGCCACTTTGAACTTGGGCTTGCTCTCGAACGACATGCTGCGCAGCGTGTTGGGGAACTGCATCTCCATGTCGGACCACACCGACTTGAGCTCGTCCGTGAGGCCCTCGGAGTGGCCAAACACGCCGATTGCTCTGTCAAGCAGGGTGGCGGCCTTGTTGGCCACCTGGAAGGGCATCTGCTCCAGGGACAGGCCCTGGGCGAGCGAGGCGCCCGCGAGAAGAGTGAGGGAAGAGGTCAGTCTCATGGTTTGGCTTGATAGATTGAGACGGAGAGGAAGAGGAGGAGCAAGAGGAGGCGAAAGCCAATTCAGGGGCGGGGCTTGTTTTTGTTTTGCCGCCACCTGGAGTGGCTCTGTTCCGGATTGGGTAGATTGGCCTGCCATACTTATGTAAGCCGGTGTATCCGGCTTATGTAATATATGACTCGACTTGCGGACGCCGTTGGCGGATATATATGGACATACCACGAGTATTGTATGGATATGGAGGCTAAGCAGGCTGAGCTGGTCAGGCTGGGTAAGCCGGCATTGGCTGGGTGGCGTGGGGCTTAACACTACGGTGGCGATGACGCTCCCTTGTTTCCCTTGTTTCCCTTGTTTCCCCTTCTTCCCTTCTTCTTCCCTTCTTCTTCCCTTCTTCTTCCCTTCTTCGCCCCATCCATCCGTCTGTGCGCCATGTACCAGCCGAGAAAGACGCGCGAGAAGACGCCGGCCCGGGTTTCCGAGGAGGAGCGCCAAATCGCGCGCGAAATCAGCGCGCAGTGGGTCGACCCCGTGTTCACCGCGGCGACGGACTTTGAGATCTTCACGTCGCTGCGCTTCGACACGCGGCTGTCGCAGGGCGCCGTGGCGCCCGACGCGTTCCTGCTGTGGCGGTACCACTACGCGCGGGTGGCGATCTCGCTGGAGTACTTTGGGTGGCCCGTGGACCTGCCCCGCGACAAGTTCCTCGCGACGCTGCAGGCGGCCGTGGAGCCGCTGGACAAGTCCGTGGCGTACAAGCTGCGTGTGCTGGTGAGCCCGCAGGGCCAGCTGAAGATCGAGACCTTTGCGGTGGCGCCGATCGCGGATCTGTGGGACGGGCTGCGCGACGACGCAGACTACGCGGGCCCGGTGTACGACGTGTACCTGGACCGGGAGCCCGTGGTGGTGTCGCCGTTCACGTCGCTCAAGACCACCAAGCGCGACCACTACACAGCGGCGCGCGAGCGGTGTCTGCCGGGGCGGTCGCAGTTCGAGGACGTGATCCTGCACAACACCGCGGGCCAGATGACCGAGTCGTCCTTCTGCAACATCGCGCTGCTCGTCGATGGCGAGTGGCTGACGCCCACGCTGGCCACGGGCACGCTGACGGGCACGGTCCGGCGCCACCTGCTCGCACAGGGCAAGATCAAGGAGGGCAACGTGCTCTACGCGGACGTGCGCCCCGGCCAGAAGGTTCTGCTGCTCAACTCGGTCATCGGCGCCAAGAAGGGCGTTGTTGTCGCTTAAAGGGTATCTATCTCTATATCGGTGAGTCCCAGAATGTAGAACACGTCTCTGAGCGAGCTGGTGTTGAGGCAGCCGGGCGCCAGCTGCTGCACCCTGGGCTTGGCGTTCCACGCGATGCCAAACCCGGCTGCCGCCATCATCGGCAGGTCGTTGGCGCCGTCGCCGACGGCCACCGCGGCAGCGCACTCGATGCCGTTCTCGGCGGCGATTCTCCGCAGCAGCTCGGCCTTCCTGTCGCCGTTCACGATGTCGCCGAACGTGGTGCCGCTCAGCACCTCCACGCCGCCCAGCATCTCCGTCTGCAGGTTGTTGGCAAAGGCGTAGTCCAGGCCGAGCGTGTCCTTCACGTACGACGCCAGCGGCAGAAACCCGCCGCTCAGCACGGCCATCTTGACGCCGAGCTTCTTGAGCCCGGCGCACAGCTCGGCCGCGCCCTTGGTGATCTCGATCTTGGTCTTGAGCTCGTCCCACAGCGTCTTGCACTCGATGCCTCGCAGCAGCGCCACGCGGCGCGCCAGCGACTCGGTGAAGTCGATCTCGCCGTTCATCGCGCTCGTGGTGATCTGCGCCACCTGGTCCTCGACGTTGGCGTACGCCGCAATCAGCTCGATCACCTCCTGGTAGATCAGGGTCGAGTCCATGTCAAACACGAACAGCTTGCGCTCGCTGCGGCCCTTCTGAAACACGAGGTCGTAGCCCACGCCGCTCAGCTGCACCCGCTTGAGCTCGGTGCGGATGCCGGCCTCCACCTGCTCCAGCTCATCTGCCTCCGTCATCCTGGTGCCGTCGATGTCCACTAACAGCTCGACGGCCCGCGTGTTGCTCAGCTTGCGGATGCTCACCATGTTCATCCGCAGCCGGTCCACCAGCGCGAGCGTGTCGTTGATGGCCGTCTCCGGCAGCGCGTCGCCGTGTGCTATGAGCGTGATGTAGTAAGCCATGGAACAAAGACGGAAAAATATGGAACAAATAGAACAAATAGAACAAAAGACGGAAAAAAAAATAAATAAAAAAAAAAAAAGGCCCGCCGACTTTGGGATGGAAAAATCAAAAAAATCCGGAAAAACTCATTTTGAGTAGCACAGACAACTGTTCTGTTTACACGCGCAATGAGCAGCGCATACACCGACGGGCCCGTGTGCGGGGTCGACAACTGTCCGTCACGGCGGTGGCGGTCCGTGGACGGCCGCAGGATATGCCAGTACGGCCACGTGCTGGAGGGAGACTACGAGTTCAACGACGAGGAGGACGAGTACACCGGGCTGGTGACGCGGCGAATCAACGTTGTTGCGGGCCTCAACGACGTGAGCGTGGCCACGCAGGAGGCGCGCTCGCAGAAGCTGGCCGAGCAGCGCGACGCCACGGGCGCCGTGTTCGGCGCGGAGGCCGTCTACCTGCGGATAAGTGCGATGCAGTTTGTGTTTGAGCGGCAGCTGCGGTGGCTGCGCGAGACTACGGGTGCCGATGTGGGCGAGACCGGCCGCTTTCTGTGGCACAGCTACGTGGAGCGGGTGTTTGTGCCTCTGGACGACGACCGCCGCCACGCGGCGCGGCGGGTGCGGCCCGCCGCCGTCGACACGCTGGCGCTGGCGTACCTGGCGTGTGTGTGGAGCCGGGCCGGCGTGTGCGTGCGCGACTTTGTGCACTGGACGAGCACGAACGCCATTCCGTACCTGCAGGTGGCGGCGGTGCTGCCGAAGCAGATCCGCCAGAAGATGTCCAAGCAGGTGTGGTCGGCGGTGGAGCCGGCGAACCCGCCCGACACGGGCGCGCTGTACTGCGCGGTGGTGAACCTCGCCAGCACGCTGGAGCTGCACTCCAAGGTGGACCTGAGTGTGGCCTGGGGGGTGCTGCTGGTGCAGGTGTGCGAGGAGCTGGGAGTGCCGCCCGCGGTGTACGCGATGGCGCGGCGGGTGCTGGCGGGCCGCGACATGCGCATCCCGCAGACGGCGCGGGCGTGGACCACGGTGCACCTGTTCCCGGAGCTGGAGGTGGCCGGGGTGTGTGTGTCGTGCGCGCTTGTGTATCTGGGTGCGCACCCGCAGGAGCGGCTGGAGCCCGGCGAAACGGCGAACGCAGACGCGGCGCTGGCGGAGTTCCTCAACACGGCCGCCGAGGACATGCTGCTTTGGGACGAGCAGCAGACGACGCGGTACCTGGACTGGTTCGAGCAGCGAATGTGCGCGGGCGATGATTCTGGAATATCTCGGATGTTCCCCAGAGATAAGCGGTCTGAACGCGGCAATGATAAGGCGGGCGGCGCCAAGACCACAGATTTCAGCAGGGGCGCGGCGATTGCGCGGATCTCGTCGAGTTTCGGGATCGACGTGCGGGCGGCGACCGCGCTGCTCAGCAGGACCGACGCCATTGTGAGCTAGACGTACATCTACACGAAATACCATAAAGAACAGGCCGAAAGACGCCCGGACCGGATTCGCAGAAAAACGAAGCAGCGCAGTAATGCCGTATGGGGGGCGGCGCTTAGCTTTGCTGCAAAAAGAAACATGGAACGAAACCGTTTAGTTTGCCAGATTCGAAAATAACCCCCGCAGCAATACTGCCGGTGCAGCGCGAGGCGGTCGGTGCAACACAGAAACGCCGGTGCAACAGAAGAGTGTCGGTGGTGGCGGTTCGAATGTGGGAAAAACAGGGTTCAGCCGCTAAGCGTTTCTTTTTTCGCTTTCGCGCGGACTCGCTCGGAATCGCAATCGCAATCAGCAGCCATTGGGAGGCTCCGAATTATTCATATCCGTTCCCAAACCAGTCCGCTGGGCGTGTGTTTGTTGTTCTGATAGCAGAAGTTCCGCTCTTGGCGACCGCACAAAAGTCCGCCAAGACCCTCTCATGCACGTAAAGCCTCATGAAATTCGAGTTTTTCCTTTTCCGGCCTGCAGTTGGAATTGCCGTTTTGTTTTATTTTTTTTTATTTTTTTTTTGCTCGGATAAAACCTGGCGCCCGTTCCCCTCCTGTTCTCTGCTCTTCTTCTCCAGAGACAAACCATGTTCGACTCGGACTTTGCCAGCACTGAGAAGTCCAACAGACCCAAGTCGCTGCTGTCGGTGCACACGCAGGAGTACGACCTGGAGGTGTCCAAGTCGGTGCCCGTGGCCATGGCCGAGGGCCACCAGCTCAAGAGAGACCTCAAGTCCAGACACGTCACCATGATCGCCATCGGTGGAGCGCTCGGCACCGGGCTGCTCATCGGCACCACGTCGGCGCTGTCGACTGCCGGCCCCGGCGGCGTGTTCATCGCGTACTCGGTCGTGGGCATGGTGGTGTACTGCGTGATGTGTGCGCTCGGCGAGATGGCCACGTTCATCCCGCTGCCGGACGGCTTCCCCGGCTACGCGTCGCGCTACTGCGACCCGGCGCTCGGCTTTGCGGTGGGCTACTCGTACCTGTTCAAGTACCTCATCGTGACGCCCAACCAGCTGGTGGCCGGCTCGCTGGTGATGCAGTACTGGGTCAGCGACGAGCGCGTCAACCCGGGCGTGTGGATCGCCATCATCCTGGTGGTGATCATCTGCATCAACTACTTTGGCGTCAAGTTCTTTGGCGAGTTTGAGTTCTGGCTGTCGTCGCTCAAGGTGCTGACGGTGGTGGGGCTCATCATCCTGCTGTTTGTGCTCATGCTGGGCGGCGGGCCCAACCACGACAGGACCGGCTTCCGCTACTGGAAGGACCCGGGCTCGTTCAAGCCGTACCCGGACATCACTCCGGACTCGCTGGCCAAGTTTGTGTCGTTCTGGTCCGTGTTTGTCTACGCCACGTTTGCGTACCTCGGCACCGAGCTGGTGGGCGTGGTGTTTGGCGAGGCCCGCAACCCGCGCCACAGCATCAAGAAGGCCATCAAGCTCACCTTCTACCGCATCCTGTTCTTCTACTGCATCTCGGTGCTGCTGCTGGGCTGCTGTGTGGCGTACAACGACCCGCTGCTGATTGCGGCCAAGAAGAGCTCCACCTCCTCGGCCGCGTCTCCGTTCGTCGTGGCGATCAACTCGGCGGGCATCCGGGTCCTCCCGCACATCGTGAACGCGTGCATTCTGATCTTCATCTTCTCCGCGTCGAACTCGGACCTCTACATCGCCACCAGAACGCTGTACGGCCTCGCTGCCAACGGCAAGGCGCCGCTGTTCTTCTCCAGAACCAACAAGAACGGTGTGCCCGTGTACGCGCTCATGTTCTCGGCCTGCTTCTGCTGCCTCGCGTTCATGGTGTGCTCGTCCGGCTCGAAGACCGTCTTCAACTACTTTGTCAATGTTGTGTCGATCTTTGGCCTGCTGACCTGGATCTCCATCCTGGTGACCCACATCTTCTTCATGAAGGCCATCCAGGCACAGGGCATCGACCGCAAGAGAGACCTCGTCTACAAGGCGCCCTTGCAGCCATACGCCTCCTACGCGGCGCTGGCCATGTGCATCCTCATCTCCCTCATCAAGAACTTCACCGTGTTCCTCGGCGACACGTTCGACTACAAGAACTTCATCACCGGCTACATCGGCATCCCGGTCTACCTGATTGCGCTCTTTGGCTACAAGATCATCATGCGGTCCAAGAGAGTCAGGCCCGAGGAGGCCGATCTGCTCACCTACAAGGACGTGATCGACGCCGAGGAGGCGCAGTGTCTCCGCGAGGACGAGGAGAAGAAGGCTGCCAGAGTCGGCAAGCCCAAGGACGCCACCTGGTACTACGACAAGTTCATCGGCTGGCTGTTCTGAGTTATTTATGTTCTAATACCTATTCTACCACCCTCAGTAGACGTGACGTGCGGCGCCCTTTGTGTGGTGCACTTAGAGTGCGGCGTGACTTGGTTCGTACACGATAAGCGTTTTCTTCAAAAAAATTCTACCGCCCTGCCGGCCCGCCAAACACACCGGCCACGATGGGATCCAAGCGCAAGTCAAGCAAGAAAACCGGTTACGCAGAGGTGGCGCGTGCGCGCGAGCCGACGGTGGTGGATTTCGCGTCGGACGACGAGGACGACGACGAGACCGCCCAGCAGCGGGTGTCCAACGCAGACCTGGCCAGACGGGCGAGCGCGCTGCTGCAGATCCGCAAGACGCTGCCCGTTCACAAAGTCAGGGATGAGCTCACGGCCAAGATCCTGGCCGAGCGGGTTTGTGTGCTGATCGGTGAGACAGGTTCTGGTAAATCCACCCAGATCCCGCAGTTTCTCATACCGCACAACAAGAAGGCCATAGCCGTGACACAGCCGCGGAGAGTTGCTGCCATCAACCTGGCCACGCGTGTTGCCGAGGAGAATGGCTCGCGACTTGGCGCGCGTGTCGGTTACTCTGTGAGGTTCAACAACAAGGCTTCTGCTGGCACAAAGCTCAAGTACCTGACCGACGGTATGCTGCTGAGAGAGCTTATGATAGATCCACGGCTGTCGAACTACTCCACGATTGTCATCGACGAGGCACACGAGCGGACGGTGCTCACCGACCTGCTCATCGGGTTCCTCAAAGGCTTGCTCGTCGACAAGAGGCGTGCAGACACGGACTTCAAGATCATCATCATGTCTGCGACCCTGGACGCCGAGCGGTTCTCCAGGTTCTTCGACGGTGCGCCAATCCTGTTCGTTGAAGGCAAGATGTACCCCGTTCAGAGACTGTACTTGGAGGAGCCGGTGGAGGACATCGTCGACAGCACCATACGAACCGTTCTCACGGTCAACCAGGCCGAGCAGCAGGGCGACATTCTGTGTTTCCTGCCCGGCCAGGAGGAGATCGACAAGGCTGTTGCATCTCTTGCGAAGCTCGCACCGCAGCTGCCCAAGACGGTGCCGCTGCTGGTGCCGCTGCCCCTGTACGCTGCGCTGCCGACCGCGCAGCAGACCAAGATTTTCAACCCGGTGAAAAATCACCAGAGGAAAGTCATTCTGGCCACCAACATCGCCGAGACCTCCATCACCGTTTCAGGGATCAAGTATGTGGTGGACTCGGGGCTGCGGAAAGTCAAGGTCTGGCGCCACAGCCTGGGCATCTCCACGCTGCTGACGATGCCGATCTCGCAGGCCTCGGCCACGCAGCGGGCCGGAAGAGCGGGCAGAGAGAGCAGCGGCAAGTGCTACCGGCTCTACACCGAGCAGGACTACCTCCGGCTCACCGAGCAGACGGAGGCCGAGATCATGCGCTCGGACATCGTGTTCTGCGTGCTGATGCTGAAGAAGCTCGGCGTGGACGACATCCTCAACTGGCACTGGCTGCAGAACCCGGGCAAAGAGTCGATGGTGCACGCGCTGCAGCAGCTGTACACGCTGGGGGCGCTCAGCGACGCTGGCCAGATCACCGCGCTCGGCCACAAGATGGCCGTGCTGCCGCTGTCGCCGCACCTGTCGGCGGTCCTGCTCACCGCGTTCGAGATGGGCTCGCTCATCCCCGTCATAGACATCGTGGCGTGTCTGTCCGTGGACAACCTTGTGCTGAACCCGGCCTACGACAGGAGAGACGAGATAAACGAGCGCAGACAGGCCGCGTGCGTGCTGGGGCGTCGGTACGGAGACCTGATCATGCTGAAGGAGCTCTTTGACATATTCACGGACATGAAGAGCGTCCAGGAGCAGAAGCAGTGGTGCCGAGATCTGGAGCTGTCCTTCAAGGCGTTCAAGAACGTGCTGCGTGTGCGGCAGCAGCTGCGCGAGTACATGGACAGGCTGCTGCGTGTGGTGGAGGACGTGTCCATCTACGAGACGCTGGGCGAGGTGGCGGACGAGTTCACGGGCGAGCTCCGCTACGAACGCGCGCTGGATGCCGCGTCCGTGCTCAAGCCGTTCATCCTGGGCTTTGTGTCCAACACGGCCGTCGGCATGCCCGACCGGTCGTACCGCACCGTCTCCACGGGCCAGCTGGTGGCCATCCACCCGTCGTCGCTGCTGTTCTCGCAGAAGCTGGAGGCAATCCTGTACATAGAGCACGTCTACACCTCGCGCGGCTACGCCCGAAAGGTCAGCGCCGTCGAGCTGGCCTGGCTGCAGGAGGCGGCGCCTCACCTGCTGGGGCGCCGCACGGCCGTGGAAGGGTGAAAAATCGAGATCGGCGAGTTTTCGTTTCCGTTTCCGTTTTCGTTTTCGTTTTCGTTTTCGTTTTCGTTTTCGTTTTCGTTTTGGTTTCCGTTTTCTCCTTTTCTCCTTTCCGTCCTCCCTTCTTCTGCTTTCCTTCTTCTCCTCCCTTCTTCTCCTCCCCCCTTCTGCTTTCATCACTCCCCCTTCTATAAATCCTGAATATACATCATCAATGCCTGCGTGGGGGTTCAGAAACGCTGTTCACGCGCACCATGCCGCCAAAACCGTTGACCTGCCGCTGAGCAGCGGCGACGTTCCGCTGGCCAGCCTGGTCAAGGCGGCCGCCCCCGAGTTCAAGGACGGCGCGCGCTGCGCCTTCCACCCGCTGCTGTTCAACGGAACGCTGCAGACGATGTACCTGTCGAAGGCGGACTTCTCCAAGGTGTACCGGGTGCACTACGGGCGCGAGATCGTGGCGTTTCCCGGCGACGACGCCGAGTTCCCGCACCTCGCGGCCGGCCAGACCACCGCCGACTACGCGATGGAGCCGCTGGAGAGCGCAGCCGAGTTTGACGCAAGGTACAGAGAGACGCTGCCTGCTGGGTATCCGAGACTGCACCCACGCACGAGGTATCTGACTGCACAGGAGTCTTCCGACCTCCACGACGGTTGGGCCGCCAACGAGGGCCCCATCGTCATCGTCAACCACGGGCTCGCCGGCGGGTCGCACGAGCCAGCGATCCGCGGCACCGTGGAGGCGCTGTTCGGCGCCGGCATGAACGTGGTGGTGCTCAACTCGCGCGGGTGCTGCCGCTCCAAGCTGTCGACGCCCGAGCTCTTCACGGGCTTCGCGACCGACGACCTGCGCTTCTTTGTCGCGCAGACGCGCCAGCGGTACCCCGGCAAGCCGATCTTCCTGGTGGGCTTCTCGTTCGGCGGGCTGCTCGTGGCGAACTACCTCGCCGAGGAGGGCGCCGGGTCCGCGGTGACCGCCGCCGTCACCATCGGCGCGCCGTGGGACATGCTGGACTCGATGTACCAGCTGCAGCGCTCGTGGAGCGGCCGCCACCTGTTTGCGCCGGCGATCACGTACTTTCTGACCAACCTGATCAAGGTCAACTTCGACGTGCTGAAGCAGAATCCGGCGGTTTTTGGGTCCGAGTACCGGGACCCGCGGCTGCAGTCGCCGGACGAGTTCGACGACCGGTACACGGCGCCGTACGCCGGGTTCGTGTCGGCGCGCGACTACTACCGCGCCGTCGGCCCGGTCAACCGCATCACGCAGATCCAGACGCCGCTTGTCGCCATCAACAGCCTGGACGACCCGACCGTGTCGGTGGAGCTGCCGTGCCTCGAGGCCGAGCGGAACCCGTACCTGTACCTGTGTGCCACGGATTTCGGCGGGCATCTCGCGTACATCACGGCGGGCGGCGACCTGTGGTACCGCGAGCCCGTGGCGCGGCTGCTGGGCGCGTTTGCCGCGGTTACAGAGAGACCGCGGACGGACTACACGCCGCCCCGGTCGCGGTACCACCACAAGATTGGCAAGTAGCGGGGAGAGGGTTCAGAAGAGCGAAACGGTTCAGAAGAGCGAAGCGGTTTAGAGGAGCGAAGCGGTTTAGAGGAACGAAGCGGTTTAGAAAACTCTTTTTTTTTTCAGAAGAGCGAAGCGGTTTAGAGGAGCGAAGCGGTTTAGAGGAGCGAAGCGGTTTAGAAGAGCGAAACGGTTTAGAAGAACGAAACGGTTTAGAAGAACGAAACGGTTTAGAAGAATATGGTTTAGAAAACTCTATGCTTTATACTATTGGTAAATGACCGGTTTGGCTAACCCCGTGCCCTGACACCCGGCACGCTCAAAAAAACTCTATGCTTCTGGATAGAAACTTGTTCCGCAGCAGCGACAGCCCCGTGGCCGCGACGAGCAGCGTGGTGCCCGTGATGAAAAAGGTGAAGGTGGAGCAGATCACGCCAAAGCCGAACGGGTCCTTGACCGCGCAGTGCGACTCAAAGTCGTAGCCGTAGATGGTGTTGTAGAAGAGCGAGCCCAGCACGGGCATGGTGCTGAAGACCCCCCACGTCAGGCCCAGCATGTCGACCCCCCAGATGTACACCACGAGCGCCGGGTACAGCGTGAACACGACGCCGTTGAGGATGCCGTTCGACACGACGATGGCCAGGATGTGGCGGGCGGCGGCGGCCGAGGAGGACAGGTACAGGTGGCCGAACGCCGCCAGGAGCGTGAGCAGCGAGACGATGGTGACGCGCGAGACGGGCCGCAGCCGCGCGTGCGACGGGGCCGAGATGTAGTCGGTCGTCAGCATGATGGTGATGCGCGCGGCCGTGGAGGCCAGCGAGTGGATCGACAGCAGGCTGTCGAAGGCGGTGAGCGACTCGCCGAGCGAGGCCGAGATGGACGAGAGGTTGGCGAGAAACAGCTCGGACGAGCCGACCGACGCCAGGTAGAACGCCGCCAGCGGGTACAGCAGCGGGTCCGTGAAGAAGGCGGCCACCCTGCGCGCGTAGGGCCGCTCCGACAGGTCCATGGCATCCATGGACGGCGAGGCCAGCAAGCCGGGGTCGATGTGGCGGAAGATGTCCGGCGAGACGACCGCCGCGGCGCCCGCGGTGAGCAGCGGCGACGACAGGCGCGGCGACGGGATGAACGGCGACGACAGCAGCGGCGACAGCTCCTCGGGCCGGTCGTCCGTCTTGGCCAGCCGCTCGGAGTCGCTCGCCACGGCGGCGCCCACGAACGCCAGCGCCGACGCGGCGCACATCACCGCCAGGAAGAAGCGGAACACCGGCTCGAAGTCGTCGGACATGCGCAGGATCACGCTCTTGACGACGTGCACCTCCAGCACGGCGCTGAGCCCCACCATGACGTTCGGCACGCTGAGCGCGAAGGTGGTGGAGTACTTGGCAAACGCCTTCGCGCACGTCACCGTGCAGCAGCACAGCAGACAGCCGTTGGCCACGCCCACCAGGAAGAAGCCGCCCACCATGGCCAGGTACGGCAGCCTCTCGGTGTACGCGTGGATGATGGCGGCGAAGCCGGCCACGTAGGCGCCCAGCGCGATCACGCTCAGCAGGTGCGGGCCGTAGACGTCGGCGAGCAGCCCGGTCAGCGGCGAGAAGCCGTTCGTGCCCAGCGTCTGCGCCACGATGATGCGGTTGATCTGCACCTGCGAGTAGTGCAGCTGGAACTGCAGCGGGTTGGTGAACAGCGCGAACAGCACCACGATGCCCAGCGCGAGACACGCCACCGACGTGATGGCGAAGGCGGCCGCGTCCACGGAGCGCGCGCCCCCGCACCGGAACAGCCGCTGGGAGAGGCACAGGAGCATGGCAAGGGTGTGTATCGCGCGAGGGGAGATCGGCGTAGACCAGGAGAAGATCAGAGGATCAAGATCAAAGGATCAAGACCAAAGGATCAAGATCAAAAGATCAAGCGTTATAAGGGAATCCAGAGCCGGTGCGCCGGAATGGGAAACCGGTTCCGGCGGAAAACTTTTTTTTCCAAATAACTCCGCGGGCCGCATTGGGACGATCTGTGATCTGGCACACCGGACAGGCGATACCCAGGGCACAACGCAGGTGCTTCCCAGAGCGGCACGGGCCTTAAGCGGCACCACGGGTGGGCCTTAAGCGGCACAACGGGTGGTTCTGGCCGGCCCAACGGGTGGTTAGAGCCGGCCCAACTCTGCCGGTTTCTCCATTAAACGCCTAACTGCCTGGGTGCACTGCCCAACTGCCTGTGCACACTGCCCAACTGCCTGTGTGCCTGCCCAACTACCTGGGTGCCTGCCCAACTACCTGTGTGCCTGCCCAACTGCCTGGGTGCACACGCCATCCAGCGTCCCCCAGTACGCTCCGCCTCCGAAGCCGTCCGGCTCTCTGTAGCGCCGCACAGACTGGCCCGACTGACACGGCCCGGATTGGCAGTGCTGCCCTCTGTCAGTTGAGGCTCGCCTGCCAAGGGGCGACCCGTTTCACAATCCATCAGACCGGCGAAGCGCATCAGCAAAGCATAGCAAAGCATAGCAAAGCATCACGAAGCATGTCGCTGGAGGCCGCACTGGACGATGAGCGGAAACAGATCATCGAGATAATGGAGCGCCAGAAGCGCAAGAGCGAGTCGCAGGCCAAGGACGCGAACAACAGGGGCCGCTCGCAGAGCCCGGGCATGTCGCGGACGATGTCGCGTGGCATCTCCGGGCGCTCGCTGTCGCGCGGAAGCGCCATCGACAGCCGATTCTCGATCACGCAGCACGACCCGTCCGAGCGGCTGCGGTCGCCCAGCTCCACGCGCCTCAAGAAGGACGTCATCTCGGACGACGAGCTCGCGGGGATGTCGTCTGACGAGGAGCAGATAAGCGACACGGACTCGGAGTTTGGCTACGACGACGGCGGCGCGATCCTGCCCAACTTCGCCACCTACTCGCCCTCGCTGGAGAGCACGCTCACGGGGAAGGTGTCTGCGAAGGTGGAGGACGGCGGCAAGACCACCGACGCAAAGCTGCTGGCGGACGCGAAGAAAGCCGAGGAGCTCGACCAGCTGTCGGCTGCCGAGCGGGCCATCGCGAACGCGCGGCTGGTGGGCCAGGAGGTGCCCCGCGACATGATCGACAAGATCGAGAGCGAGACGGGCAAGCCGGCGTCGTCGCCCGAGAACGAGAAGTTCTTCCAGGAGGTGTCCGAGCGCAAGGAGAAGCTCAAGGAGTACGCGGTCTACAAGAAGAAGCTGGTGTCTCCCACGGGCAACCCGGGCGACAACTTCCTGGTGCCATACACGTCGGACGTCGAGGAGCGCAAGGACAGCGAGCTGGCGCGCAGTCTGAACGAGAAGGTGGAGGTGTCGGCGATCGAGTCCAACAACGACAACGCGCGTGCCATAAGAACGATAACCAGGGGAAGCTTTTTCGACATAGTCAAGACCCAGAAGAAGCCCAAGACGTTTTTGCTGTGCACCGACTTCTCGGACGAGTCCAAGTACGCGCTCGAGTGGTGTGTCGGTACCGTGCTGGTGGACGGATCGGTCCTGTACATCATCAACGTGATCGAGGACGACGACTACTCCTCGATGAACCTCAACGGGATCCCCGCGCAGAACACACTCACCCCAACGGTGTCTGCGCCCGGGGTGCTTCCGTCAAAGTCGCGTGAGAAGCTCCGCGTGGACAACGTCGAGCGCATGACCGCCGAGGCGCTCGAGCTGCTCAAGCTCACCAAGCTGCAGGTGCACGTTGTGTGCGAGTCCATACACCACCCCATCCCTAGACACTTCATCGTGGAGATCATCCACCATCTTTCGCCCACGCTTGTGGTTGTGGGATCCAAGGGCAAGTCGGCTCTCAAGGGCGTTCTGCTCGGTTCTCTCTCGAACTACCTCGCGAGAAAGAGCAACGTGCCGGTGATGGTGGTCAAGCGCAAGCTGAGGAAGCTCACGCGGAGAAAGGGTAACCAGTTCTCGAACAACATCAAGCCCCTGCATACTCTTGCCGAGGCCCGGATCGACTGATCCTGTTTTTGTTAACCTCTGTTTTTTGTACTTTTTGTCTCTGAATCTATGCGCCACGATCTACCGATGGGTGTGAAGAATACCCGAAAACCTCAGAATCTTGTAAATATAGGTATGTCGACCTGGGCTCACATACACAATCATATCCCTGACTGTACCCTTATTATATCTACGTGAGCATATCCCTAACTGTACCCTTATTATATCGATGTGAGCATATCCCTAACTGTACCCTTATTATATCGATGTGAGCATATCCATCCTCGCCAAATTACAACACCCTTCCTGTGCTACCTGCCAATCCCCACCCGGGCCCGGCAACGGGAGAACCGGTCCCGTTTTCAGCGGGAACTTTGTTTACCTTTCGCGGCGAGCGGGGTATTTCAACTCCTCCTCCTTAATTCTGTTGGGCTCAGCGAGCTAAACGACAGGGGCGCAGACGAGTATTTAATCCATTTCGCAAGCTCTCTTCTCCGCCACCACCAATCCATCTCTCTTCTGAAGCGCGCTGTTGAGAGGGGAGTTTGTGAGCGAGAGCGAAAAAGTGCGAGACTCAAAAGCATCCCCAGCATGCTTTACTATGCCAACTTCAAGACCAAGCTACACCACTCCATCCAGTACTCCTCGCACGCGGGCCCCTCCAGCGTCACCGGAAACATCACAAGGCTGCTGAATCAGCACCTGCTATCGCGCTTCACCTACAGCATCCCGCCGCCACCCACGCTGCACGGCACGAACATCAGCAGGTGGAAGCACATTGTGGAATCCCACGGCATGGAGTCCCAGTACCTCCCCAACATCTCCAACTACGTCCCCAAGTACTACGCCAACTCGAGCGTGTCTGTCTGGCACAGACTGCCCGTGGTGAGGCGCTCGGCGGTGCTCGTGCTCCTGTTCACCGGCAAGTCCGGCGAGCTGCGGGTGGTGCTCACCAAGCGGTCGCGCAAGCTGCGCAGCTTCAGCGGACACGTGTCCTTCCCCGGTGGGAGGGCAGACACGGGTCTCGAGAGCGAGTGGCAGGTGGCCAGACGCGAGACAGAGGAGGAGATCGGCATCTCGCGCCACGACAACGTGCTGAAGGAATCCGGGTTCTCCATCGAGTACGTCAACACGCTGCCTGCGTACCTCTCGCGCACGTTTCTCGCGGTGAGGCCGTGTGTCGGCTTCATACGGTGGTCGCCCGAGAAGCTCAACAACTGGGACGACCAGCACATAGGCTCGATTCTGCTGAACCCAGGCGAGTCATCCTCCATCTTCAGCGTGCCTCTGAAGGACTTTCTGCAGCCCAAGCCCCGCAAGTACGAGCTGCAGGAGTGCCTGAAACAGGCCTACGTCAAGACAAAGTGGGGTGGGCTGCCCTGGAACCTGAGGTCCTTCATCTTCCCCACGCACAACGACAGCGAGGTCAAGTGGCTCAGCGAGGTGCAGGACCTGTCGAGCGAGGAGGAGGAGTCGCAAACCGACATGGAGCTCGGCGAAAAGACCCGCGACGTCTGGGGGCTCACCGCCAACATCCTGAGAGACCTGGCGGAGATCGCATACTGCCAGCGCACCTCGGACGAGATGGTCTTCGGCGAAGAGGACCTGATGCACTCGCTGCACGAGAACGGAGGCCAGATGAACACCCGGGAACGCTCGCAGTTTGAGAAAGACATGATTGCTGGCAAGAAAGGAGTCAGATTCGGCGACGTGCTCGAGCCCCACCAGTTCAACAGACTGAAGAAGATATACAGCCATATATAAACGACATCGAGCGGAGCTGGTATTCGCTAATAACAAGAACCAAAAACAAAGCCGCACGGTAGTGTATCACAGAAATACGTTGGACACGACCTGTGGTCAAGCTCGACGACGAATGAGATGAAGGCGGGCTCTTAGGGGATACAACCAGCCAAATCCATCAAGCAATGTTCAAGAGGCTATTCTCCAGCACGTCCGGTGCGTGTGCCAAGTCGTACAAGGCTGTTGTGACGAGGAGAGTTGCGGCCAAGCCGGAGTACAAGGTGGGAGACGTGAAACCACACAACATATACGTGCCCAAGGAGCTGCCCAAGTATCCGGAGTACAAGTACGGTGAATACACCATCTTCAAGAAGGCCAACAAGGGGCTTCTGGGTGGACAGGTGATCAACTTTGGTAAGCAGTACTCCGAGTTTGGAAACAAGAGCAGCCGGACGTGGAAGGTGAACGTTCAGAAGAAGAAGCTGTGGTCCGAGACCCTGGAGAAGGCCATCCCGCTCACCGTGTCGACCAGGGTGCTCAAGACAATCACGAAGGAGGGCGGTCTGGACAACTACCTGCTGAAGGACAAGTCGGCCAGGATCAAGGAGATCGGACCGCTGGGATGGAAGCTCAAGTTTGACATTCTGTCCGAGAAGCTGCGCAAGGACAAGCTGCAGAAGCAGACACAGAAAGTGGAGCAGCTGAGCGAGGGTCAGCCCACAAAGGTGTTCTACGAGGCTGTTGTCAACGGCGAGACCGTCAAGCTCACCGTGGGCAAGAGAAGACTCATCAAGGAGCTGTTCCCACTGGTCAAGGCAGACAGCGTCAAGCTCTCTTTCGAGCAGTTCAACACAGGCATGAGAGGCTCCGGCATCCAGGCCGTCGTCAAGAAGCTCGAGTCCTACGGTTACGACTTCTCCAAGGTCACCGTGTAAGCATAGATAGCCCCTGTACATAGAAAATAAGCCGCATTCATACGATTAATCAGTACACGGGCCAGAAGAAAAAAAACAGTCACAAACTTCCTCGTCTGGGTTTCCCAATTGGGAAGGCAGGAAAAGGATTTTTTTCTCTCATTCCACCAGCGCACGACCTCCCGCTTCTCTCTCCTCTGCTCGGATGAAAATTCATCACACCTCTTTCTCTAAGGGTATTACTGTCTTCCATACTACACATATATTACAACACAGCAATGGTCAAGTCTGGTATGTATACGCTATTGGGTCTGGGTATGAAGAGAGAGATGCTCCGTATATCCCGTGTGATGTACTTCGTGGGAGGGTGAGGGTGAGAGGGAGACAAGAACAAGAGAAACGAGAGCCAAGGAACTCAGACAAACGAGTGAACGCCTGTGTGGACTACTCGAAGCCCACTAGCAGCAGCTGTGTCGCTCAGAAAGATGTATTGATACCACCGCTGGAAGGAAAGGAGAAGATCGAAACAGTCCAAGCCTCCCCGAACGAACGAACATGTGAACATATCTCAGAGCATATCCCAGAACACACGTCCGTTGCAGAGAACGAGCTTACTAACGCAACTTAGGTATCGCCGCTGGTATTAACAAGGGTCACAAGGTGACTGCCAAGGAGGTTGCTCCTAAGATCTCCTACAGAAAGGGTGCTCTCTCCAAGAGAACCGCTTTCGTCAGAGACATTGTCCGTGAGGTCTCCGGTCTTGCTCCATACGAGAGACGTGTCATCGAGTTGATCAGAAACGCCGGTGAGAAGCGTGCTAAGAAGCTCGCTAAGAAGAGATTGGGTACCCACCTCAGAGCTAAGGCCAAGGTTGAGGAGATGAACAAGGTCATCCAGGAATCTAGACGTCACTAAATACTCATTTTTCTCTTTGCTAATATGATAATCCCCTTTTACACTGGCGTTTGGAGGCTCTCCGTGCTGAAGAAAATCATTTCAAGGTAGTGTACCCGACCCGTGTCCTGGTCTCTGCCCCTTGTCTTAGACACCACCCACAAGGCACTGCGCTGGCTATAGACGGATATCAGACGGCAGGACAACGATGTCACGGTTGATCAGAAGCGCGCAGAGCAGGTTTCTGTCGAATAGGAGAGCACCACCGACGTACTTCGGCAGCCTGTCGAATCCGCCAAAGACGCTAGACGAGTGGCGTTGCGAGTCGGCTTCGGGCATGCCGCCACCAGCACCCGAGGAAGAGCAGCAGTACACCAGGCTAGCGGGAAGCGATACCACGCACAGAATAGGGAAGATCAAGGATTTCGCGCTGAGTCTGTCGCTGATGGTTGTGTCTGGACTGTTGATAGTCAACGTGATGATGGAGCGCGAGGCCGAACGCGAGACAGAGGAGCTCACGCGCAAGTACCAGAAGAACCTCAAGGCTCTGCAGCTCAAGTTTCAGCAGCAGAACCGGCAGAAGACGCTGCAGGCTCTGGCCGAGAGCAAGAAGTCGCTCCAGCGCGAGATGAAGATGAGTCTGCACATTGCGCTGCTGAGAGAGCAGCTGGTCGAGAACGGGGTCCAGCCCGTGTCAATTGACGATGCGGTGGCCGAGTTTGAGACCCACGTCAAGGGAGACAACGCGCTGGCCGTTGTTCCGCAGACCCTGTGGGTCAGCGACAACTCGTCGCTCAAGGCACAATTCCCGGACATACACGAGTATGACAAGCGGGACTAGACTCTATACACACGCTCGCATCTAACACCTACTACACATAGTCAACCTGTCAGTCGTACTCAATTGACTTTCGTATCCAGTCGTATTAACTTGCTGGTCGTGTGCTCGCCAACCAACCCTTCTCATATAAAATTTTCGCCTTCTCCTTCTTCCTTCCTTTCCCTTCTTCTTCTCTCTACACAAATGTCTTTTACCTAGGCGCCCATTAGAGTCACGGGTTAAGTTTCTCTTTCCTTACTTAATCAAAGTTCGCTTTTTCGTGCTCGGGTAAGCCTTAGATTAAACGTTTTGGGGAGCGCGAAAGCGTTCCTCCTGTTTGTTCCGGCCTCCATGTCGTGCTATGATTTTCTGTTTCGTTGCAACGCGGTCTTAAACCAACATTCCCCCTGTAGGCTGTAGCTTCGTGCGGTCGGCTCTGCTCACTTGAGCAGCCTGGCATCCAGACCGCCCTCCTTGGCCCTCTGCTCAATCTTGAACCTGAGCAGTCGCGGAATGGGACAGCACGGTGAGCGCGCGTCCTCTCCCTTGTCCTCGTAGAACTGCGAGCAGCACAGGTACAGCTGGTCGATCACCTTGGTGCACTTGCTCTCGTCGTAGTTTGCCCCCTTGAGACAGTCTGGCCCGTTCGGTTAGCACTCGGCGGATCTACCCCCAAAAGAGCGTACGCACCTTGTATGGCACAAGCCTGTGGCTTACACGGATCCACTTTGCCGCCAGCCATTGATTATACTGTCCTTATCGATAAGAGACTGGGAAGAGAGCGAGGGAGAAGTGTCTGGCGTGAATTTTGTGTGGCCCAATGGGGAGCTCGGTGCGGCTCTTGCCGCCTTGCCCCTTGGATCACACTCGTCTTCTGTGCAAGACAAGGAAAAAGCACCCCAAAACCAGCGATAACGGCCATGTCTGCGATCTCCAGCGACGAGGGCATCGACAGGGTGCTCCGGGGCCCCAACGTCGAGAAGCGGTTCCGCAAACCAGCCTTCTTGGGCCACGATTCTGCGGTGGGCGGGTTCCACGTCAACAACCTGTTTGTGCCAGGAACCAACATGCGCGAGTTTGACACAAGCAGCACCTGGGCAGTCTTGCGCTTCCACATCCTGCGGGTCGCGCTGTCGCTGATGCACGATGTCTACGGCTACGTCCTGCGCGTGGACCAGACGTATCAGTGGTGGCGCGACTGGGCGTCGGCCCTGCTGGTCTACAGACTCGTGGAGTGCGGAGTGGCCGCCGTGGTCATCGCCACTCTGAGTGCTGTGCACGAGCCATGGGGCCAGACGGTCAAGATGTACACCTCTGCGAAGAGCACACCGGAAACGAGAGAGGCTGTCCAGCTGGCTCTCGCGGACTGCGATGCGGTGCCCGCCACCGTCGTGGCCATCCTCGCCATGTCGCAGTATCTGAAGCCACACCCGCAGCCCGTGCCGCAGCCGTTCCTGACTGCAGACAAGAAGATCCAGGTGCCCGGCGAGAAGGAGGTGAGACGGGCTGTGGCCCAGCGCGCCGAGTGGGCGGTGGGACTGAGTGCGCACGTTGCTGCAGAAACAATCCAGATCCTCACCGAGGCCGCAAAGCTTGCTGCGTGGCTCTGCTGCATGCGGAGGGGTGCCAACAGCGCGGTCTATCTCTTCCTGAAGCGCGCAGACTTCTGGACCGAGCACGGCCAGACGTTCGCAGATCTGCTGGCCAGCGAGGTGCAGGCGCTCAATGGGGGGCTCCTGCCTGTCGATGTAGTCAACGTGCACGATGGTGCGCGGTACCCGCTTGGCGGAGCCATGAGCGGCCTGCTGTCGCCTCCGGCGGCGAAAGGCGGAATGACGGTCTTTCTCGCACACGAAGACTTCAAAACGGAGATCGTACGTGCAACGCGGGCCATGTGTGACAGCGAGATGTCTCCGGAGCAGGCGGCTTCTGCCATCGACAAGTTCGCCACGCCAGATCTCGTGCTCACTGCCCACAGGGAGAGACACCACGCCATGTGTCTGGGCGGGTTCCCGGTCTTTGCAGCGAGAACACACACACACTTCCACAGTCTGCGGAAGCCGCTGCAGTTTGCAGACCTCGTGGCGGCGGTTCAGGCCTACGCGGATCAGAGCGAACGCTGAGCGTCGCCGCACGGTTATGCAGCACTCCCGCATTGCCATTACGTCTTTGCCGCCCCAATCTTGTCTGACGGCTCTCGCCCCCCTATAATCTTGTGCTTACGCTTCTTCTCCTCTTCTCTTCTCTTCTCCTCTTTTGCAACAATCGAATCACAACCATCGCAATCCATCAAGGTGACTTGTGAGTTGTACTGAACTGTGTTCCATCCGTTATCTGTCAAGCCTGGAAACGGATTATCTGTCAAACCTGCAAACGGATTATCGCCCCCGTAAATACCCGCACACGCGTTTCGAACAATGTCTGTGCTGGAGTACGTCAACTACGGCCTACAGTACCCTACGAGGGTTGTCGAGCTCGGCGAAGACAACAAGTCCATTGCCATTGGGCGCGGATCGTTCGCAGAGCTAGAGCGCTCCATCAAGGCCACCAACCTGTTCTTTGATGAGCGCACCATGAGCAAGTCGCACGCCCTCCTGGAGCTGAACGACAACAAGCAGGTGACTCTGAAGGACTTGGACTCCTTCCACGGTACCTGTGTTGTTCGCGACGAGAACCGCATCTTCTTCAACCCTATAGAGCCACTCACCCTCCAGTCTGGCGACATCATTGGCCTTGTCTTCACAAACAAGAACCTGGAAGATCCCAACTGGAACGTCTTCAAGGACTCCAAGATCCAGCTCAAGTTTGTGTGTGACGGCGAAGGCACGGTTGCCATCTGCCACCTGACCAGAAACAAGTGTTTTGAGGATGGTTTCTCCTGGGTCCACAGCTCTGACATACTTGGCCTTGACAGAGAGAACTTCGTGGAGTACGAGGAAGCAGAGAAGCTGCTCATGAGACTCATCCTTGAAAGATTTGAGGAAGTTCGCGAGGCGCCCGACGCTCCAGACATGCCCAGTGGATCTTACACAGAAGACGAGAGCGAGGAGAAGCGCGAGCTTGCTGCTGCCGAGGAGGACTGTTTCTACAGCGATGAGAGCAGCGAAGATGGTACCGTGTCTGTTTCCAGACACGCTGACCACGTAGACTGCGAGACCACATCTGACGAGGAGCCCTACGAGAGAGTCCTCCTGGGGGTGTTCAAGGACACCTCTTCTGGCGAATCCGATGAGTCTGACGAGGACTGCATCTGTTCCGACTGCGAGCAGCTCAACGGAAAGCGCAGATTCGAGGTCACCGACGAGACTGAGTTTTACATGCCTCCCAGGAAGGCCGCCAAACCAGAGACCCCTGCAAAGCTCTCCTGGTACCAGACTTTCAAAGCAGCCGCCATCGGTGCCATTCTTGGTTCCGTGGGCACGGTGTCGGTTCTTTCTGCCATTGGCCAGGCTCTCGAGGACTGACTCCCCACCCAGCTTTGATGCCCGCTCTCGTTGTTACTGCTTTCCCCCTTCTTTCTTCAATTCTTCTACTTTTTTTCTTCCTGGTTTTACATCTGTTTGGTTTTTTGGGCTCTGTGGTTGTTTGGGTTTATATCTTTTAGTTCTTCTATATTACATGACGTATCACTTTTCACGTAGAGTAACAGGATTGTATCAGATTGGAGGGGTATATCTATGTTGCCCGGCCCTCCCGACTCTCTCATTGTCTTGTTCCACCGACAAATGACGAGTGCCACTGAGGATATAACCAAACAGCTGAACGAAACGTCCATCGATGCGGTGGACAGCGATGTCGAAGCGACTGTTGTCATAGACGCAGGAGACATTCAGGTTGCAAAGGGCGAGACTGCCATTGGGGGTATGGAGAACGATGCTAGTGTTGCAGATGTTAAAGATGATGCTAAGAATGGTGCTGAAGATGCTAAGAACGACGCTGACGGCAGTGCAGTCAGGGCCGAGCGGACCGTGACGGTTAAGAGAACACTGGTTGTTCCCAGAACACCACGCAAGGCCAAGTTTGTGCGCAGGAGAAAGACACGCAACCCGAAGAGCCCCAAGAAGGCAGAGCCCGTGTCACCGCTCAAGAGGAAGCAATCTGACGTCTCGGAGAGTCCCAGCAAGAGGATCAAGGGGGGTATTCTATCCAGTGTCTCGGAGAGTCCAACCAAGAAGATCAAGGGAGAGGGTCTGTCCGGAGAGAGCCAAGCCCAGGGCGACGAGAGTCCCAACCCGAAGTCTCTCGTGGCACTGTCGATACTCAGCAGCATTGCCGTTGGCTCGGTGAGGCGTCTCTTCAGCTGAGTCCCAGCTTCTTGGCGAGCGAGTCCCAGTCTCGATTCACCACTCCGGAGCTGACGAGCTTCTCTATGATCCGCAGAATCTCCACGTTCTGGTCCCTTATGATCTCGTTTTCCAGTAACAGGCTATGCAGCGACTTGCCGGTGTTCGTAGAAGGTGCGTATCTCTTTGGAACCTGTACCGGGATCCCGTGTATCTCGCCAGCCTTGTAGTTCTTCAGCACGCGCAGTCTGCTGGCCGGTCTCTCCTGTCTCTCGTGCACCATCTTGCAGTTCTGTCCGTGCTTGCACTTGCCCGACTGCGCAAAGAAGCGGCAGATGCGTGGCTTTTCTGGTTTCGCCGGCGGTTTCTGCTGCTGCCGTTCCGCCACGCGTCTGTTGGTGGGCCAGTTCTTGCGTCTTTCCTCTATCCACCTGGCGATGTCCTCGTCGGTCTCCAGCACGATCGACGTGCCTGGAATGGGTATCGCCAACTTGCTATGGAACACAGCCTCCTCCTCCGCGGGCAGAGCCTCGGCCTCGGCCTCCACGGCCGCTGCAGCTGCCGCTGCCTCCTGTTTGGCTGCGCCCATCGGCGTCTCCATCTTTATGCCTGGGAACAGCTGGAACTCGTCCTCGTCGTCCGAGTCCAATCGCGCAGCCTTGGCCACACCGCCGAGAGTCTCCTCGTTTGATCGCTTCCCTGTGAACGTGTCCATTGGGTTTGGGTTTAGGAGAAGAGGGGGGGGAGGAGGAGAGGAAAAAAGCCGCCTCCCAAAATTTTCGTTTTCGACGCGGCGTTTTTTTCAAAAGGCAAGCCAAATCATTCGATGAACTATGTACATTTCTACGCTACTTAGTCAGAGATCTCACCGGACTCGACGATCTTGACCTCGGCGGAGGGCTTTCCGCTCTGGGAGCCAAGAGCCTCGATGGCCTTGACGGTGTCCTGGCCCTCGATAACCTCTCCGAACACAACGTGGTGGCCGTCGAGCCAGTTGGTGATCACGGTGGTGATGAAGAACTGCGAGCCGTTGGTGTTGGGACCGGCGTTGGCCATGGACAGCAGGTACGGACGGTCGTGCTTGAGCTTGAAGTTCTCGTCTGGAAAACGGTCGCCGTAGATGGACTTGCCGCCGAACCCGTTGAAGTGGGTGATGTCGCCACCTGATTGGTTAGTAGCCGAGCGCGCTAGCTGGTGCGTAGAGAAAACTTACCCTGCAGCATGAACTGTGGGATGACTCTGTGGAAGATGGAGTCCTTGTAGCCGAAGCCCTTCTCGCCGGTGCACAGAGCGCGGAAGTTCTCGGCGGTCTTGGGGACGGTCTCGTCGAAGAGGTTGAAGACGATTCTGGGAAGCGTCTTGTCGCCGACCTTGACGTCGAAGTACACCTTCTTGTCGAGCGCAGCGGCCGAGGTGGAGAATCCACGGGCAAATCTGATGGAGTTTCTGGCGAACATTGCTTATGGACAGAAAAGAAGCTGGCAATGGGAGAGAAAGAAGCCTCCAATTGGCCACGAGCCCGTTTCAATGTGGCACGCGTGGAAAATGACAGACGGTGCGGCTTTTTTGCATCTGGAAGAGTTTATTAGAAATTACTCACTGGATTCTGGCGTCGACCAGCTTGATCTTGTCGTTGATTATGATCATCCAGCGCACGTACTCGTTGAAGTCGCTGTCGATTAGGGCTTCGTGCATGCCTGGCAGAACGTCTCCGTCGTAGCCCTTCTCTCTCGACGGAGCGTTGATTACGTGCCTCATCCACGGTCTGTTCTTGAGACCCTCCTCGAATATGAACAGCCGGTCGAGCGTGAGCAGCTTGATGTTGGCGATCTTCACTCTGAGCGCAAGCTTGACCTTGTGAAAGAGCCTGAACCACGGGAAGTCCTCGGAGATCTGTTCCTCCAGATCGCGCTTGTACTTCTCATAGGCTGCAGCCGTCTCTATGAAGTGGTCGAGGTTGTACTCAAACAGGTCCACGAGGTCTCTGAGCTGTGGAGCCTTGGTGGTGCTCTGTAGCTCTTGGAGCGTCTTCTTCAGGTACTTTGGAGTGTGCTTGTCCTTTGCATCGTACAGCAGGAAGTGCTTGCTCCAGTTCTCGGGCACGGAGGCCTTGAGGGTCTCGTAGTAGGACTTGATCTTCTCCGCGTACTCGGCAACGTTCAGCGGAGCAACCTCCTCCTCGGCCACAGACAGGATCAGCAGACCGAAGAACTGGGTCATGGTCGAGTGGAACTCCCATGTGGGGTCTCCGAACTTGTCCATCCAGTGGAAGGAGTCGTAGTTGGAGTGGTAGTGGTACACGGGGTCCGTGACCCCGTTCTCGCGAAACTCCATGGTCATGGACGGGATGCCCATGTGGTCCTGCATCACGACATAGTCGGTGCCGGCACCCAGAATGGAGACCGTGGCGTCGTTCTGCTCTGTCCAGTAGTCGAGGAGCGTGTAGTCGCTGTCAACTCTGTTCCTGAACGGAACCTGGGCAGCAGCCTCGATTCCGAGGTGCGCAAAGACCGGGTTGCACTTGTACGCAAACGCAGTGCCGCCCACACCCACGTCGAGGTTGACGTAGGCAAGCGTGTGCTTGGAGAGGTGCTTGGCGTTGGCCTCTCCGTACTCGGTGGACCCGAGCATGCCGTACTCCTCGCCGTCCCAGCTGGCGAACCTGATGGTTCTGAGCGGTCTCCAGCCCTTCTTCAGCAGCTCGCCGATGCCACGCGCGGCCTCTATGAGTGCAACAGAGCCGGAGTTGGGATCGCCGGCACCGCCAACGATAAACGCATCTCGGTGGTTGCCAACGAGCACCTCCTCGTCCGGCAGGATGCCTTTGATCTCGCCCATCACGTTCCAGATGGGCCTGATCTGGTAGTCCTGCTCGTTGTACAGGTTGAGGTCGACATCGGACGTCCCGGCACAGTAGTCGAACTCGTCAACGTCGCCCGTCCATCCCAGGTCGGGTCCCTTGCCGCTGAGCTTGGCCAGAATGGGCTTGATGTCGTTGTAGCTGCACGGCAGCGAGGGGATCTTGGGGATGGCATCGTAGGGCGAAACCCGCTTGGCGTTCTTCGTGGAGCCCCAGCCGGGAGTTGTGGGGTCTCCGGGGATGTCGCTGAAGTACATCACGGAGCCCCGCTCGATCGAGCTCGGGTTGCGGGCCGGTCCGTCCGGGTACGCCTCGTAGCCGTGCTTCACGGTGATGAGCCCATCGTCGTGCGGGTCAGTGTATAGAACAACACCAGCAGCTCCGTATTTCTGTGCGAGCTTCACCTTGAGCCCTCTGACGATCTTCCCGTACCGCATGATGACGATCTTGCCCTCCAGCGACACCTGGGCCTCCTTGAGTGCGGCAAAGTCCTGGACGGTGCCGAAGTTGGCGTACACGAACCTTGCAGTGACGTTCCCGTTGGCCGAGTAGGCATGGAAAGCGGGCACCGCGTCCGTGGCACCGGTGGTCTTGTCCTCGGGCAGCACGTCCTCCTGCAGACTGGCCTCGTACTCGAGCTGGCCCGCCGGGTCCAGCAGCCGCAGGTGCAGCTCCACGGGTCTGTTCAGCCAGACGTGGTAGGTGTCGATGCGGGTGTCGAACCCGTACTCGCGGAGCTTGTCTGCGGTGTACTCGACCAGATCGTAGCCCTCTCCGACGAGGTGGCGGCCAGCCGTGTACCGCTTGAGGATCTCGCGCGCGTTGTTCTCTCCCTCCAGCGCGTGCAGGAAGGTGCGCCTCACCTCAGACGACGTGAGCCGGTCGCCGTGTATGCGCTTCAGATCGCGTCCCAGCGACGTCCGTGGCAGGAACACCAGCTGGAACCCCAGCACGAACAGAACGCCGAACGCCACGAAGGCGGCGAGTCTTCGGTACCACGGGGTGGCCAGGTCGCCCTTGAGTCTCGTGTACGTGTTGACCATGCTGGAACTCGACAGCTCGACGGCCTCTGACACGTTGGGAGGAATCAGCGGCGTGGTTTCCTCCTCTCTGTCCGACATGTCGTTTCTCGGAGCGGTTCGGCACGGCTTAATTTTTGATGCAGAACAAATAGTTTTTCCGGGGGGCGGAGGGTGAGCCTTCTCTTGCGTCGAAGCCGTTGGATTCGTTCGGAAATTGTTCCGGTAACTGGGTCTATTCACTTACAAAGGAGGAGAAGAAGAGGAACAAGAGGAAACCGCGCGTGGTGGCGTTGGGCCTTCCCGCCCCGGCTATTTGTCACTTCTCATCCGAGCAGAGCTGCGGCTTTTTTCGCCGGCTGCGGCTCGTCCTCGCGCTTCCGCTTCTTCTCGTTTATCATGTTGGCGACCACCTCCTTGCCGCTCTTGCCGTCCACGGGCCTGAAGTACGGCTGGCACCGCCAGTAGGGCACCTGCTTGTAGGCGCCACCCCACTCCTCGGTGGCACCGGTGACGATGACGTCCTTGGCCTCGTCGTACACCGCAGCCACCGCCGTCTCGATTCGGGCGATCACCTCCTGCTCTATCTGGTCGTAGCTGTAGCCCTTGTTCACCCGCGCAATCGCGTCTCTCACGTCCGTGTGGTGCGGCAGGAAGTTGCGCAGCATCTTGAACATGTGCGACTTGAAGGCGTTGCGCGAGGCGTCACCGGGAGTGCTCTTGAGAATCTCAAAGTACTCTCGCGAGATCCTGTCCACACGCGGATACTGCCTGTCCTTGTCCTGCGACTCGGTCCAGAAGACGCCCGGGTTGTTCAGGTTGCCCTCGGCGGCCATCACGCCGTCGCACCCGACCTCGGCGATGCACCGGTCTATGTCCTCCGGGTACAGGATGTTGCCGTTGGCGAAGAACACCTGATCCGCGGGCAGGTTGTCCCGCAAAAACCTGAGCTGCTTCCAGTCGGCCAGGCCGGTCTTCTGGCCCTTCATCTCGCGCGTGCGGCCGTGGATCGTTATGAACTGCGCACCGGCATCCAGAACCATCCGTGCGTACTCCAGGCTCTTGTTCCAGTCGTCGTAGACGCGGATCTTCGCCGTCACGGGCACGCTCAGCTCCTCGTGCAGCCTGCGGATGAGCCTGTGGATCAGGTCCCAGTCCTCCATCAGGAAGGAGCCGTAGTGGCCCTTGCGCGCGATGCCCTGCGGACACCCGAGGTTGAGGTCCACCGCATCGCACCGGTCCTGGATGTGCTGTGCGGCCTGGAGCAGGTACTCCGGGTCGTTGGCGCAGAACTGCACGATGAGCGGTCTGTCGCCGGGACCGCCGTCCACGGGCCCGAAGTTCGAGTCCCGGTAGTTCTTCTCGGTCGCGAACAGACGCGCGTGGAACATCGGCGTGTAGCACAGCTCGGCGCCGTATCTGCGCGACAGGATACGCCATGCAAGTTCGCTCTGGTCAACCATGGGCGCCACTATCTTGGTTGGTCTTCCGATTTTCTCGTAGAGCTCAGCGCCTCTCATCTTTGCGGGTGCCATCTTGAATATCCGAGAGCCAGTCTCAATAAGTCGCCTGAGGAACGGTATCTTGGTGGTGTTTGGGTGGAGCTTCCGTGAGGGTTCTGGTGAAAAATCGATGTCTGCCAAATTTTTTTTCTCCAAACCTTTTCTTTTTCCCAACCCAGTTTAGCCGTTTAGCCGTGGGTGACGGGCGCCGCACAGCAAAGAGTATATCGTTATAGCAAGAATATATTACACCGATGGTAAAGCCAAATAGAAAAGTAGAGAGGGGTCATAATAGTGAGGGAGAGGGGGCATGATGGACCAAAATCGTATAGCAAAGCAGCCAATGGGAGACAAAGTATATGGAAAACAAAGCATAGCCAATGGAAGACAAGTATAACAATGAATGATGTGTAACAGAAACGAAAAAAAAGGGGGATCCCATTCAGGTTGGTCTGTTGAAGGGAGGAGACACACCCTGTGTGTGGCTCTGGTGAATATGCGTAGCCCTTGCCTTGAGTGCTTCTGCGAAGACCAGTGCAACAGGCCATACCGGAGCATCTGCCAGGATACGGACTCCGAGGGAAAGCGTCTTTGTGGATAACCGTCCACTCTGGACGATCTCCGCTATCGGCTTAAGGTCTATGTCTCCGTTGGGATTCAGGGCCAGCGCAGCGATTTCGTCGTCGAGAGTGTCAACATCGAGAGCCCCGTTTGCCTGGATACGCAGGAACTCGGCGTACGAGGTGTTGTTGGAGCCCTTGGGGAGCAGGTTCTTCTCCACCTTCTTGAGGATGGTCTCTGTTCTGAGCCAGAGGACGCGGTCCGCAGGCGTGAGACTGGACTGGTTGGGACCTTTGGTGCCATAGTTCTCGAGGTACTTTTCCGCCCACTTCTCGGTGAGGTAGAGGTACTCCGAAACGATCAGAATAGAGGTGAAGATACACGTCAAGAAGAAGATTGGGGTTCGCACAGACGTCTTTTCGGCGTCCTTGGTGATCGAGATGATCTCAATCCAGAGGTTGATGATGGCCAGCGAGTAGTTTGACCCGTCTCTGAGGGCCTCGGGATCACTCTCGAGACTCTTCACCTCAAAGTTGAGTCCTTCCCAGTCACGCTTCCACACCTTGGCGAGGATTGGGGTAACTCCAAGACACTTTCTGATCTTGGCAAAGGACAGCAGCGGCAGGATGAGTTTCAGATGGGGGGTCTGGTTGATGAGGTGCAGGTTGTTGCCCGTGGGGACCAAAACACCGTCGTTGCGAACGTACAGACTCTCCCAGGACTTGATGAGACTCTCGATCTTGGGTCTCGAGATCATACGCCACTTCATGGCACGCACGCTCTCGCGCTGATCCATGTTTCCGATGCTTGTTCTGTCGTTGTATATCTCGCCGTTGACAGACATCAGCAGTGAGAACATGCACTTCAGACCTAGTTCGGAGTCGTTGTTCAGAAGGTGGCTCTGCAGGTTCTTCCACATCTGTCTGAAGGGCATCTTGGATCCGTTGGAGACCTCAACCAGCTTGAACTTGGTGTCGACAGTCACCCCGGTGCTCTTCAGACACGCATACCACTCCTCTGCGTTTTTGGCTAGCCACAGCCCCTCGTTCTTGCACGGTATTCCGCAGTTCATGTCGTCTGCGCTCAGGGCGATGGGCTGGCCGATGATGCACGAGCACAGGATGCCAAGGTAGTACAGCGAGTGGACTGTCCTGATGCGCGACTGCGCTTGCACAAAGTACTCAAAGCACTGCTGGCGCGACTGCGAGTCTTTCAGGTCGACAGCGGGGGTGGTGACAAAGTTCTCCAGTGGCTGGGTGAGGTTTGTGGTCTTGACAAGGCTCACCAGGGAGTTGAGCTGTCTAGGGGTTAGAGCCGTGACCTCAACGTCGTTGTGGAACATGCCCAGGAACATGTGCAGAAGCAGGGACTGGGTGATGTGGAGGGGAACGTCGGTGAAGTACTGCTCTCCCATCTTCTCCTCCATGTAGTTGTGGATCAGGAACCTCGAAAAGTTGAACAGGATCGAGGAGTTTCTGGCGTGGAAGGAGTAGAGCGCGCCGATGGAAGCCATGGACAGCAGCAGCGATATGTGCTCCACGGACTGCGAGAGCGAGCCGAGATGCACAAACGGGAAGTACTTTGTGAACTCGTACTCGTAGAGCGAGAGATACCGGTTCAGGTCGTCTAGGTTGGGGAACTGCGACGGCTTCAGGTTGTAGGTGGTTATCACGTAGTCCCTCATCTCGTTGGTGAACCTGTCAAAGTCCGAGTTGCTCTTGTGGTCGATCTTCTTAAACAGATCCAGCTGTCTAGTTCTGAAGAACGACCCGAGGTCCGCGATGGGCGGAGAGGTGCCGTGGGCAGCCTTGGACGGCGACGCCACGTTCTCGTTGGGCGGAGGCGTGTCCACAAACCCGATGTGCGAGGACACCGCCGGGAACTCGTGGTCGATGGGGGCGTTGATGAACTCGGCCAGCCAGTCGTCGGTGATGGGCGACCCGACTGCGTCCTTGAAGGTCTTCGTGCTGCTGTTTGCGGGCTCGTTCGCCATGATGTCGAGGCCGATCAGGTCGGGCATGTTGCCGTAGAGCTGGTCAGGCAGGTTGTCTCTGGGCGTCAGCTGGGGCGAGGCAAACGTCACCTGGTTGGGCACCGAGTCGCTCACGTTGAGCGGCTCGCCCGAGCGCTCATGGCCCACGTACGACTGCGAGGTGGCTGCGCTGAACGAGGCGTGTCGGTGCTCTCTGTACGAGTCCGCGTGCGCAGGCTGCTCCTGCGGAGTCATCGAGAACAGCGACTCCGGAGTGAAGTCCGGGATGCTCCGGAGCGCTGCCTCCTTCTTCACCGGGTCAAACAGGCTGTTGGACCCCGTGTGTGGCTCGTCGCCCGAGCTCATGGGCGACATCTGGTCTTCCGGCAGCGGCAGCTTGACGCTCGTGTTGTTGCGCACAAAGTTGATGTGCTTGTCCTCGTCGGTGTCCTCCTCCTGCTTGACCTTGGCACCCGCCCGCACCTGCTTCTTGGCCGGCATCACGGGCAGCGACGTGTGCAGCTTCTGCTGGTGCCGTAGCACCAGGTCCCGGCGCGCAAAGCAGCGGCCGCACGCAGCGCACTGGAACGGCTTCTCGTGTGTGTGCGAGCGCTCGTGGCGCTTGAGGTGCTCCAACCGCGCGAATCCGCGCGTGCAGATGGGGCACGCGTGCGGTCTGGGCTTGTCCGTCTTGATTAGAGCAGATTTCTTCGGAATGGGCTCGAACGAGCCCGGCGAGCCTGTCTCCGCGGGCTGCGCCATCATCCCGCTGAACATCGGGGAAATGCGGTCTGACATGTCTAGCAAACAGGATCAATAAATAAAACACCAATATAAAAAAAACCGCTAGGCCAAAACGCAGGATTATCGACCAATCGAGGGGGCAAGAAAAGGAGCCACGAAACAAAGAATTCGCAAAAAAAAATGTAACCGGGCGTGTACCGACCAATCTGAAAAAAGACGCTTCGGTGCGAGAAACGGAGAAGCGAGCGGGACCGGGTTGGAGAGCGGGTTTTCGATGTTTGACGAGCCGTGCGGTTGCTCTGGTCACCGCTGCGGGTGCTGAAGGGTGCGGAGCGCGAACTACGGTGCGACACACGGCGGGGAGAGCGTCTCGCCTATTGGGTCTGAGGTCGTGCCGAGAACCTTATTGGCGAGCGGCCCTCGACGTGCGTTCCCCGCGACGTTCTGCGGTGGGGAGGCTCCTGTCGCAGCCACTCGAGATGCCTGCTTCTCACCTGCAAAACCAAGACCCCGACGGAGAAACGGTTTATCTCCGCCTTCCCAAAGTCTTTCGCTGCTGGGCACGGTACACGACCATCGACTCGGCATTCTACTCTGATTTCTGGTTGGCGCACGATTTCCGGGGTGCATGAAAGGTGCTGACATATCCAGCTTTGACGTGGCTGTTGCGGACGGAATCTGTTGTTATACTTCCGCTGGACGGGGTGGCAGTGTATGCAGCAGCTTCAAATGCCCCTGGGCGCGGTATTTTGTGCTTACTGAGAAAAAAAAAAGTTCGGCGCTTAATCGCACTCCTCGTTACATCATAGGCGGTACCTTTCCCCTTTGAGTACTCTCCAGCTTAAATATCCGGATATTGTTTCCTAGATCTGGGAGGGGCATGCTCCCCGCACTCGGCTCTGCATATATATGTGTCTATGTCCCGGTTTGTCTAGCGCCGAACGCTGGGGCTTAGAGCCATCGCTGCAACAATGAGACCAAAGATATACCAGTTTCTGCTTGGCTGCTTCGTGGCCATCGGCTCGTTCAACTACGGCTACGATAACGCTGTCATCACCGAGGTGATCGCCTCGGACTCCTTTCTCAACACTTTCACCCCCAGTGCCAACGAAAAGTCGGCTGTCGTGTCTGTCTTCACCGGGGGTGCCTTCATCGGATCCGCTATCGCTGGTATCACCACCGATCTGCTCGGAAGACGCTGGACCATCTTTATCGGAACTCTTGTGTTCTACCTCGGAGCCTCTCTCCAAACGGGCGCCAACGCCTTGTCCCACATGCTGGTCGGCCGTATCTTTGCGGGACTGAGTGTCGGTATCATGTACATGGTGATCCCGATCTACCAGAGTGAAATTGCGCACCCTTCGATCAGAGGAACCATCTCGGCTCTGCAGCAGTCTTTCCTTGGTCTGGGAGCACTTATCTCGTCCTGGATCTCTTATGCCTGCTATGTCTCCTTCACCGATGAGAAGCAATTCAGATTACCCCTCGGTCTGCAGCTGATCCCCACCTTCTTCCTCATGATCTTTGTGTTTCTCCTGCCCGAGTCCCCGCGTTGGTTGGTCAAAAAGGGCAGGGATGAAGAGGGACTGAGGAATCTCGCAAACCTGCACGCCAACGGAGACACCAATGATAGCTTCGTGCTCGAGGAGTACCACCTGATCAAAGAAGATGTCGAGAAGGAGGTCATGAACTCCGAGACCCCGTTCTGGAAGATTGTTTTCTACAACAAGTCCAACTTCAGGAGAATCATGATGGTGATGTCGATCCAGGGAAGTGTCCAGATGACCGGTGTGTCGGCCCTTGGTTACTTCATGCCCTCTATATACGCCCAGCTTCACATCGACACTGCAAAGAGTTTGCTCCTTTCGGCGTGTGATGCTCTCATCAATGTTTTCGTCGCCCAGACGGGTTGCATCGTGCTTCTAGACAAGACGGGCCGTCGCTGGCCCATTATCACCGCCCACCTGCTTCAGATGCTCACTTTCATCGTGTGCTCCATCATCATGGCCCAGTACCCTGTGCAGACCCAGATCATCCCGCACTCGGCGCAGATCGGGTTCATTGCCGCCACGTGGATCTTCAACTTTGTCTTTGCCATTCCCGGCACCACCTCGTGGATCATCCCGGCTGAGATCTTCAACATCCAGCTGCGTTCCGGCGGTGTGGCCATCTCCACCATGACGAGTTTTGCATTCAACACCATGATCTCGCAGATCACCAGCATCGGTATGGAGAACTGCGGCTACAAGTTCTGGTTCTTGTTCATCATCTGCAACTTCACCAACGCGGTGTACTTCTACTGCTTTCTGCCCGAGACCAAGGGCACTCCGCTGGAGAAGATGGACGAGCTTTGGGAAGAAGCTCCGTGGTTCATTCCAACCTGGAAAAGACCCGATTACCTCAAGCAGGTCGAGGAAGAGGCTGCGGAACTCGGTGGCAAAAGGGACAACGAGAAGGACGACTTTGACCACGTTGAAGACGTCTAGCTTTATAAATTTATCCAATATATTTTTGTGTTTGCCGAAACGCCGCACCTGTCATAATATTGCGGGGTGCAGCTGCATTGTGCCTGCTTCCCGGATCTCTTGGCTTGGCTGGGTTATGGGCGCATTACATCGTATGAGACGCGTTTAACTTATGACTGTATCTAGTATCATCCCCCGTGCATGGCATACGAGTTTGGCGTATGGGTGTGTTGAACCCTGGCGTTTAAGCTGGCGTTTGCCCTGCCGGTTGCCGTGGCGTTTGCCGTGGCGTTTGCCTTGGCGTTGGCCCTAATTCTTTTACTCTTCATTCTCTCGAATCTCTTGGCCTGGTCTGACTACCGGTTGATTACGTTGTACGACGTTCTTAGTTCATCATAATCTATCATTTTATCCAGTATATGTCTGGGAGTATGGGCGTGCTGAACCCTGGCGTTTAACTTGGCATTTGTCCCTGGCGTCTAATTCCTTCCCCGCCCTCACCCCATTAAAGCGCTTACTTTCCACATTCAGTACTCTCCCCTGGTTTTCATTAGATAAGTTTATATCCATGTTTCAGACGCATGTCATTTTTCCCCACTTTTCCGTTTTTTTGGCAGCATATATATAGTCTCCCGTGTGTAGCGCCGTGCTTGTCGAGTTAAGCGCCAGACTCAGAACAATGAGACCAAAGGTGTACCAGTTTCTCCTAGGTTGTTTCGTGGCCATTGGCTCGTTCAACTACGGCTACGATAACGCCGTCATCACCGAGGTCATTGCCTCGGACTCCTTCCTCAACACTTTCACCCCAAGCGCCAACGAGAAATCTGCTGTTGTATCTGTCTTCACCGGCGGTGCCTTCATCGGGTCTGCTATCGCTGGTATCACCACCGATCTGCTCGGAAGACGCTGGACCATCTTCATCGGAACTCTGGTGTTCTACCTCGGAGCCTCTCTCCAAACGGGCGCCAACGCCTTGTCCCACATGCTGGTCGGCCGTATCTTTGCGGGACTGAGTGTCGGTATCATGTACATGGTGATCCCGATCTACCAGAGTGAGATCGCACACCCTTCGATCAGAGGAACCATCTCGGCTCTGCAGCAGTCTTTTCTCGGTCTCGGAGCTCTCATATCAGCCTGGATATCTTACGGATGTTATGTTTCGTTCACCGACGAGAAGCAGTTCAGATTACCCCTCGGTCTGCAGCTGATCCCCACCTTCTTCCTCATGATCTTTGTGTTTCTCTTGCCCGAGTCCCCGCGTTGGCTTGTCAAGAAGGGCCGGGACGAAGAAGGTTTGCGTAACCTGGCCAATTTGCATGCCAATGGCAACCAAGGAGACGCCTTTGTGCTCGAAGAGTTCCACCTGATCAAAGAGGATGTTGAAAAGGAGATCTTGAACTCCGAGACTCCATTCTGGAAGATTGTTTTCTACAACAAGTCCAACTTCAGGAGAATCGTGATGGTGATGTCGATCCAGGCAAGTGTCCAGATGACCGGTGTGTCTGCACTCTCGTACTTCATGCCTTCGATCTACGCCCAGCTCCACATCGATACCGCCAAGAGCTTGCTTCTGTCCGCGTCCGACGGTCTCATCAACACGTTTGTGGCACAGACGGGCTGCATCGTGCTGCTGGACAAGACGGGCCGTCGCTGGCCCATCATAATCGCTCACCTGTTGCAGATGTTCACGTTTATCGCGTGCTCCATCATCATGGCCAAGTACCCGGTGGAGACCCAGATCATCCCGCACTCGGCGCAGATCGGGTTTATTGCCGCCACGTGGATCTTTGGGTTCATCTTTGCCGTTCCGGGCACCACCTCGTGGATCATCCCGGCCGAGATCTTCAACATCCAGCTGCGTTCCGGCGGTGTGGCCATCTCTACCATGACGAGTTTTGCGTTTAACACCATGATCTCGCAGATCACCAGCATCGGAATGGAGAACTGCGGCTACAAGTTCTGGTTCCTGTTCATCATCTGCAACTTCACCAACGCGGTGTACTTCTACTGCTTCCTGCCCGAGACCAAAGGCACTCCGCTGGAGAAGATGGACACCCTCTGGGAGGAGGCGCCGTGGTTCATTCCAACCTGGGATAGGCCAGACTACCTCAAGCAGGTCGAGGAGGAGGCCGAGGAGCTCGTCGGCAGGAAGGAAGACGAGAAGGACGACTTCGAGCACGAGCACGTCGAGGAGGTATAGCCGTACGTACTTTAATACTTATCTATGGGATCTTGCCAGCCCTGCTCAGCCGCACTGCCGGGTCTGCCAATCAGACCTCGGGTCACCACGGATTTGGGTTGGGCACGACCGCAGAACGAATTTGGCTTCCCCGCTTTTTCCGGGACGGAAGCCTTTTCTTTTCCTCTTTCCCCGTGTCTCACCGCGGTGATCTCGGCCAATCCAACATGAAGCGGGTAAAGACGGGCTGCCGCAACTGCCGCAAGCGCCACAAGAAGTGCGACGAGATGAAACCAACGTGCACGAGCTGTGTGAAGAAAGGCGAGACGTGCCAGTGGCCAATGAGAGGCGATCGAATACGGATCAGCGATCTGAGCGGCCACTGGCACACGGAGGCGCCTCCTGCGGTCTCCGAGGTGGCAGTGCCGCGTGCCGATCCGGTTGCGGCTGTTGAAATGGAGGAGACGGCGTCCACGGCCGAGGAGTACGACGTTCTGCACAACATCTTCCGCGACTACATGTTCCTGAACGCGTTTTCGAGCAACCCGCTGGAGCCGGTGTTTCTCAAGAGCGAGCTCAACGAGATCAACAGCACGCTGGACAACTTCACGCACAACTTCGAGCTTGCGGAGGAGTCTGTGGGCAGGTTGGAGTCCGAGGAGCTGGTGTCGTCCGAGGAGAAGCTGTCTCTGCTGAACCGCTACATCACCGAGATAGCGCCCTGGCTGGACATGTTCGACCACCGCAACCAGTTCACCTCGAAGCTGACGCTGATGGTGAAGGAGGAGGCACTGCTGTATGCGATTCTGACGATCGCGTCGCGCCAGGAGGAGAAGTTCAGCGCGTCCAGCCGCGAGCGCACCTTCAAGCTGTACGAGAAGTGCCTCACGTACCTGGTGCCCAAGGTCAAGGAGACGCCCACCATCGGCATCGTGTCTGCGTGTGTGATCCTGTGCTGCTTCCAGATGATGGCCTCCAGCAGCCCGAGTCTGCCGTGGCGCCAGCACCTGCAGGGCTGCGCGGAGCTCTTCAAGACCACGGGCATCCACGGGTTCTCGGCAGACCTCAGCAGCGCGGTGTTCTGGTGCTTCGCACGCATGGACGTGTGTTTTGCGGTTGCCGGCGAGGAGCAGACCGTCGTGCCCTGCGAGCGGTGGGTGCCCGGCCCGGTGCACGAGGCTCGCAGCTTGTTTGTCGACGAGAAGTGGACCTGGAACAAGCGCTGCGACAGCTACGCCAACTACAGCGTGTTTCTGCTGTCGCGGGTGGTGAACCTGGTGTTCTCGAGGAGCGCGGACCCCAGCTTCGACCGCGAGTGGAGCGCGCTGTGCGCCGAGCTCGCGCAGTGGTGGGACGAGAGGCCCGACGAGATGCGGCCCGTGGTGTCGCAGAACCCGACCGACGCGTGTCCGTTCCCGAAGATCCTGTACTGCGTGGCGCCGGCGGTCTCGGGCAACCAGCTGTTCCACACCTCGGCGATCCTGCTGCTGTCGAACCGGCCGCGCACGCAGGCGGCGCCGGGCGGGATCCTGAAGAAGCCGCTCATCTGGCACGCGAAGCAGATAGTCGGCATCAGCCTCACCAACAACCACCACGGGTGCCTCATCAACTCGCTGCAGCCGGTCTACGTGGCGGGCCGGCTGCTGAGCCACCCGGCCGAGCACGAGATCATCGTCGATCTGCTGTACCGCATCGAGCGCAAGACCGGCTGGTCCATGGCGTGGCGGGCCGCCGACCTACAGCACTACTGGAGCCTGTCGAGCATGTACTAATTGCTAACTGTATACTAGTTCAAGTCCTGGAACGTCCACATGGCGTCTCTGTCGGCGGCGACCGCTGCGTAGTACTTCTCGGCCTTGGCCGCGATCTTCTCGCCGGTGTAGCCGAAGAAGTCGTAAGCGTCGGCGCCCGGGAGCGACTTGCCGAAGCTCTTCATGCTGATGCCCGCGGTCGCGTACCGCTCCCAGCCGTTGACCGCATACGCCTCCACCACGATGGTGGGCACCCGCCCGCGCTGCAGGATCTCGCGCTTGTACTCGGCCGGCTGCCGCTCGAACAGCTCCACGCACGGGAAGCTGACGACCCGCGTGCGGATGCCGCGCGCCTCCAGCAGCCGGGCCGCGGCCACCGCAAAGTGCAGCTCGGCGCCGGTCGCCACAAACTGCAGCTCGGCGTCGGCGGCGCCGCACAGCACGTAGGCGCCGAGCCGCACCTTGCGGCGGTCGGTGAGCCCCGGGAACTGCGGCAGGTTCTGGCGGGAGCACGAGATCACCGAGGACATGGTCTTGGCCTCGATGGCGCACTCCCAGGCGCCGGCGGTCTCCTCGCTGTCGCAGGGCCGCAGGTACAGCAGGTTGGGCAGCGCGCGGTAGAAGTTGGCGAGCGCGATGGGCTGGTGCGTCGGCCCGTCCTCGCCGGTGCCGATCGAGTCGTGCGTGCCGACGTGGATCACCTGCAGGTGCTGCAGCGCGCCCATGCGGACCGCCGGCGCCGCGTACAGGTAGAACATGAAGAACGTGGAGGTGATCGGGACGAAGGTGCCGCGGCGGTAGGCGGCGAGCCCGTTGGCGATGGCCGCCATGGCGTGCTCGCGGATGCCGTAGTGGATGTAGCGGCCCGCGTAGCTGCCGTTGAGCCCGCAGCTCACGCGCACGTTCGGGTTCTGGAAGTCCTCCTTGTCCTTGTAGGCCATGTTCACCGAGGGCGTGAGGTCGGCGGTGCCCACCACGAACGAGTTGACGTGCTGGACGACCGGGTTCGACACGAGCCCGCTCGACTTGCGGGACGCGGTGGCGGCGGCGGGCAGCTGCGCCGGGATGTGCGAGCGCCAGTCGGCGGGCAGTTCGCCGCGCACCCTTCTCTGGAAGTCGGCCGCCAGCTCCGGGTACTCCTCGGAGTACGCCGCCACCAGCGCCGCCCACTCGCGCTCGAGCCTCTCGCCGCGCGCGGTGGCATCGCCGAAGAACTGGTACACCTCCGGCGCCACCTTGTAGTACTCGTCCGGGCTGAAGCCGTAGAACTCCTTGAGCTTCCGCACAGACTCCGTGCCGAAGGCGGCGCCGTGTGCGGCGGCGGTGCCCTGGATGTCGGCGCCGACGCCGATCACGGTGTGCACGTTGATCAGCGTGGGGCGCGTGTGCGTCTTGGCCGTGTCGATCGCCGCCACAACTCCCGCGATGTCATTGCAGCCGTCCAGCACCTCCAGCACCTCCCAGTTGCACGCGCGGAACTTGGCGTTGACGTCCTCCGTGTTGGTGATGTCCACCGACCCGTCGCAGGTGATCTGGTTGTTGTCGTACAGCACCACCAGGTTGTCGAGGCCGAGGTGGCCCGCAAACGAGATCGCCTCCAGCGCCACGCCCTCCTGCAGACACGCATCGCCCACCATGCAGTACACGGTGTTGCTGACGACCGCGAACCCGGGCCGGTTGTAGGTGGCCGCCAGGTTCTTGGACGCAATCGCCAGCCCGACGCTGTTGGCAATGCCCTGGCCCAGCGGGCCGGTCGTCACCTCGATGCCCGGGTGCTCGATCTCCGGGTGACCGGGGCAGAACGACTCGCGCTCGGCCGAGTGGTACGTCTGCAGCATCTCCATCGTCATGTGCTTGTAGCCGACGAGGTGCAGGAACGCGTACTGGAACAGACACGTGTGGCCGTTCGACAGCACAAACCGGTCCCGGTTGAAGAAGTCCGGGTTCCCGGGCGAGTACTGCATCGCATACTTCCACAGCGCCGTTCCGATGGCCGCCATGCCCATGGCGCCGCCCGGGTGCCCGCCGCCGTAGTGCTGGACGAGATCCGCAATGAGAACCCGGAACGTGCGCAGAACCAGGTCGTGCTGTTCGGCGATGTCGACTGTCATGTTTTCGGTTTGTGGATCTCTTTTTCCTCGAGATTTCAGGGGCATCCCCGCGGGGTTTTATACAAGCGTGTTTTTCCGCGCCCCGCAAAAAACTGTTCGTGTTGTTCCGCGCCTTGCGTCTAAAATTGCCAGATCCGGAAATACAGAGCGCAGAGCTGTTTTTTCATTTCGACAAACTGATAGTACCGCGCGTAGGCGTTGAACGAGAGCCAAAAGAGCTTAGTGTAGCGAAATTGCCGCTCTTGCTAGCGAGACACAGCGTCTTCCCGGGAAAGATGCCACAAAAGTCTTCGAGACGCTAATCTAGCAGTTTGACAAGCAAGTCATACCATTGGGTGGCTCTGAAGCTCCTGCTCACATCCCTGATCAGAGACCTGCAACCGCTGAGGTCAGACATGATTGGATCATAGCCAGACATGAGCGAGAACTGGACGTCCAGGATGAACACAAGAAACAGAACCCTATTGACAGACTCTCGTTCAATCGGGTCAGAGGGTTCAATGCTCCTGTTCAAGAGGCACACCAGCGGATACAGATAGTCGTCAAAATCCGTGTAATCCGGGTCTTCATATTTGTAAATCCTTCTCACGTGTAAAGATATGGCAGGCCATACAGCCGGCTCAGTGGATTCAGGCACACTGGCATGCGGTAGAGCTGGCTCAGCGGGTCCAGCCCGGTCGCTGACCGGTTCCGGTTTCGGTGCTGGCCAACTCGTCATCTTCCGGGCTGACGCTTTTCCCAGATCCAGGAAACACAAGGATTTCAGACTCGCGCAGCTGGGGTTCTCCAGCCACAGAGTGCATCTACTCGGACTAACTCCCCTCCGGTGCGGCTGAGTATTTGTTCCGGAGCACGCCGGCCACGGGGTACGTTTGGGTGTGTTTTGTCCCCCTCCCCCCTGGGCGTATCTGTGGCTGTTGTTTTGAGCGCGTAGATCTGCTGCTGCTCTTCTGAATCCATCGAAACCATGACCACCACATCTTCCGTCGCCGGGATTATAGCGGGGCGCAACCCGTTCGAGTACAGCTCCGCCTCGCCGTACACGCTGTTCTTCTTCCAGGCCATTCTGATCATCCTGTTTGCCGAGCTGCTGTATGTGCCGCTCAAGAAGCTCAAGCAGCCCAAGGTGATCGCCGAGGTGATCGGCGGCATCCTGCTGGGCCCCAGTGCCATTGGCAAGATCCCAAATTTCACAGACACCATCTTCCCCGCGGAGTCGGTGCCGGGGCTGACGCTCATGGCCAACGTGGGCGTGTGTCTGCTGCTGTTCACCGTTGGGTGCGAGGTGGACATCTACTTCATCCGCAAACACATCCGCGTGGCGCTGTCGGTCGGCATCTTCAACATGGCGGTGCCCTTCGGGCTCGGCGCGCTGATCTCGATCGGGCTCTGGAAGGAGTACCGCGAGGCGGTCGAGCCCCACATCCAGTTCACCACCTTCATGGTGTTCGTGTCGGTGGCCATGTGCATCACCGCGTTCCCCGTGCTGGCCCGGATCCTCACGCAGCTCAAGCTGGTGAAGGACCGCGTGGGCGTCATCGTGCTTGCGGCCGGCGTCACCAACGACCTGCTCGGCTGGGTGCTGCTTGCGCTGTGTGTCACGCTGGCCAACAGCGCCAAGCCCGAGACCACGGGCTACATCGTGCTCGTGGCGGTCGGCTGGCTCTCGTTCGTGGTGTTTCCGGTGCGCTGGGCGCTGCGCTGGTTCCTGTTCCGCGTGACCAAGGACGTCGACGGGCCCAACGGGCCGTCCCAGCTGTCCACGCTCGTGATCCTGTGCTGTGCGCTGATCTCGGCGTTCTTCACCGACATCATCGGCGTCCACGCGATCTTCGGCGCCTTCGTGGTGGGCACCATCGTGCCCCGCGAGAACGACTACGTCGTGCGGCTCACCTCGCGCATCGAGGACCTGATCTACATCCTGCTGGTGCCGCTGTACTTTGCGCTCGCCGGTCTCAGCGTCAACTTTGGGCTGCTGAACGACGGCAAGTGCTGGGGCTACATCGTCGGCATCGTGTCGCTCGCCATGGTGGGCAAGATCAGCGGCGGGTTCGTCGCGGCCAAGTTCAACGGGCTGTATCCGCGCGAGTCGCTCTCGGTGGGCGTGCTGATGTCCTGCAAGGGCATCGTGGAGATCGTGGTGCTCAAGACCGGCCTCAGCTCCGGCATCATCACCGCCAAGCTGTACTCGATGTTCATCGTCATGGCGCTGGTCACCACCGTGCTGACCACGCCGCTGACGCTGCTGGCGTACCCGGAGAGCTACCGGCTCAAGGTGCAGGGCTGGCTCCGGCAGAAGGAGCTCGGCGACGGCTCCTCGGTCCACTCGGCCAAGGACGGCTCCGTGCACGAGATGACCATCGCGAACCGGCCGCCGCAGGCCACGCCGCTGGCCTGGGACAACTTTGGCGAGTTTGCGTTCTCCAAGCTGTTCCTGTCCATCACCGACAACGAGAGCGTCTCCAACGCGATGATCTTCATCGAGCGCGTGTGCCAGGGCTCTGCGGTGCACGCGCTGTACATCAAGCAGCTGACCGAGCGGATCTCGGACCTGATCCTCGCGTCCAACTACACCGCTGCGGCGTCGTACGAGGTGGGCAAGCACAAGCTGAATGCCACCCTGAGCATCCTCAAGATCTTCTGCGGGTTCCAGAACGTCGACTTCACGTCCGAGATCCGCTTCGTCACCAGCGACGACGACTCGCTGTTCCCGGGACTCGCCAGCCGCGAGTACGATCCAGACGGGCTCCTGCTGCACTTTGTGCACCAGAAGACGTACCTCAAGTACACCGAGGACCACCCGGGCCGGCTGCCGGCGGACCTCGCCAGCTTCAGAGCGGGCACCAGCTCGCACCTGGCGCTGTTCGTCAACAACAAGCAGGACCAGGTGGAGGTGGTGCAGTTCGACGACGACAACTCGTCGCTCTTCTCGACGCAGACCATCCTGAACCCGGAGAGCTTCCAGCTCACCACGATGACGCTGGTGCTGAACCTCGCGGGTGCCGGGTCGCTCGGGACGCTCGATCTGCTCTCGCTCAAGCTGTTCGTCAAGCTGCTGGAGTCCCGCGGGTTCAAGAGCTCCGCCGTCCTGGTCAACGCGGGTGCGCTCGCCGCTTCGGACACGGAGCACATCCAGCAGGCGGTCAAGGGCCTGGACAGCTCGGTGCTGCTCAGCGCAGACGCTCCGTTCGCCGAGTTTGTCGCGCACAACACGCTGAACCACGACATCTCGAGTCTGGTGCTGGTGCCGGGCGCAAGCTGCGAGGAGGCCGACCCCGTTGTCGACGCGCTCATCGCCGACAACAACAAGGTGATGATAGTTTACCAGTAAGCAGTGTTTGTTTCAGCAAGACGCACCACCGTGTCGACAAAGATGACACAACAGTAGACGATGTAGTATTCCCAGGAGATGACATCCATGGCGATCGGGCTGACCATTCCGTTGAAGACACTTACGATCTGCTGCACGGCCTGCACGATGAACAGGCCCTTCGAGCGCACGAAGTAGGGCAGCACCTCGGTGTAGAGGTACGGCAGGCCCATGAGCCGAGGTGTACCTTCGACTAGGTGGCTGGGGCATCTTGGAGTCTCCACTCAAACTAATGACACATTCGGTCCAAATCAAAACAGAAAGTAGAGCTTGTCAAGGGGATACGCGCAAGACAATCGCAGAGATCAGATCTTGCCTGCATTGTTGCTGCGGCTTTTTTGTTACGTAAGCCTTTGCCCATCCTTGTGTGTCGCACGACCCTTGGCTTCGCTTATATCGGAGAAACCCTTGGGCTTGCAACGCATGAGAATAAGCCCCCAAGAGTCTGGGCGGGCGGCGTTGGTTCTGGTTTGGGTCCGCTCAGCAGCGTTCTGGACCCATAAGATCCCAGATGTTTTCGCAGCGGTAGCAGTTTCATGGCTGGCGCCAGGTTGTGTTTTCGAAAGAAAAAAACTGATTGAAATGATAAGATTAGGGCCGCGCGGGTTCCGTCGTTGCTCTGTGTGCGATTTCTTTCCGTTTCACTCGGAACAATGTTTCGCGCGAGATGTTTCCGGGCCGCCGTTGCAGAGCACAGTTAAAATATCTGGCGTGACTGTCCGCGGCTTCTGTTTCCTTGCGCATTTCTGCCCATTGGGTCTCCCCGGACGCACCTTCCGCTAGGGCTGGGTTTTGTTTTTAGTGAAACTTCGGCATTCTGATGAGGCAAAAATAATCAATTCAATCTAACCGTAAAAAGACGCGAAAAAGCAACAAGCACGAGGAATTAATTGCAGGCGAACGCAGCACTCCGAGCTGGGTCTTGGCCTTTCTTGCTTTACCTTTTCCACGCCCGTATTCGTGCTCTAGTATGAGCGGCTGCACACAGAATTGGAGCAGACTACATACGGAACAGCCAATTCCCAAACCGCACAAGACACATGTGTGTCTGCCGACCTAGATAGGTAGTATTATACAATGGATATAACGGACAAGCAAACATGGGCAAGAGTTGAAATGCGCCTGCAATTTCCCGCCCAGCAAACGGATTCAAAATTCCCCCCTCGTAATGCCGGAACATTCCGGAAACATTTCCTCGCTTTGCGCTTTGTGCACGTGACTATCTTCACCTTAACCTGCACATTCCGACTCCGCGCCGACATCCGCACAAAGAGCAAATTTCCGTGGCACGCTTTTGCGGCTACGGTAGCCGCTCTGTTATTTTTCTTTTGTGTTTTTTTTTTTCTTTTAAGAAAAATTTGTTTCTTTTGGCCCTCTTATCTCTTGAGATATTTAAACTCAAGGGTTTGCCCTTTTCCAGCTTCCCGTTCTTCTTCCCAATCCAACCATGGTTAGTGTTCTGTCGCATATCAGAAACCGTAAGGACTCTGCGCTGGTGCAGGGTACCTCGTACACTGACGATGCGGAGACCGCCGAGCAGAAGAACGACACCGAACAGACGGTGGACACTTCTGACGCCTCCAGTTTGGAGGCGATCAACGAGAAGGAGGTGCTGGAGCACCCAGACGAGGTGACGAAGGACGCTCTGGACGGTGTCAAGAAGGCCGAGGCTGCTGCTCTGGTGTGGTCCAAGACCGCCGTCTACCTCACCTACGCGTGGATCTGGGTGTGTTTCTTCATGCTTGCGCTGCAGCAGTCCATTGGCTCCAACGTGATGAGTTTCGCCTACGCCGACTTTGTTGCCGCTCCGCAGGTGAGTACCGCTGGTATTCTGGCCTCCATCATCGGAGGTGTGCTCAAGCTGCCTATCGCCAAGACGCTCAACATCGTTGGCCGTTGCGAGGGTTTCCTCATCTTCATCGCCGTGTACGTGCTCGGGATCATCATCCTGGCTGCCTGCGACGGTCCAAACTCGTACGCTGCCGGATACGTTCTGTACTGGATCGGCTACGACGCCATCTACATGATTCTCGACATCTTCATCGCCGATACCTCGGGACTGAAGAACAGAGCGTTCGCGTTTGGTTTCGCCAGTACCCCCTTCATCTGCACTGCCTTCACCGGTCCTCTGGCCGCGCAGTCGTTCCTCAAGATGACCACCTGGAGATGGGCCTACGGTGCGTTTGCCATCATCATGCCCTTTGTGTTTGTGCCATTGGCTCTCGTGTTCAAGCTCTACCAGCTCAAGGCCGAGAGAATGGGGCTTCTGGAGAAGTCCAACCACGGCCGCACCTTTGTGCAGAACGTTGTCCACTACATCCACGAGTTTGACGTTGTGGGTGCCTTCATCCTGATGGCTGCGTTTGTGCTCTTCCTCCTCCCATTCTCGCTCGAGACCTACGGCAGAGCCGGCTACAAGAGTGCCACCTTCATCGTGATGATCGTGATTGGTTTCCTGCTCTTCTTTGTTTTCGCCGCGTGGGAGAAGTACTTCGCCAAGGTGCACTTTGTCAAGTGGGAGCTCTTCAAGCAGAGAACCGTGCTCGGAGCCTTCTGTCTTGCCGCCATCAACTACTTCAGTTTCTACTCCTGGGACCTCTACTACTACAACTTCATCTATGTTGTCTACAACCTGTCCATCTCCAACACCGGTTACATGACCCAGATCTACAACGTTGGTTCGTGTTTCTGGTCTGTTGTGTTTGGTCTCTGGGTCAGGTACATCAAGACTTTCAAGTACACCTGTCTCTTCTTTGGTCTGCCTCTCATGTTCCTCGGTGCTGGTCTCATGATCCGTTTCCGTGGCCAGGACAGCAACATCGGCTACATCATCATGTGCCAGATCTTCATCGCCTTTGCCGGTGGTACCCTTGTCATCGGTGAGGACATGGCTGTCATGGCGGCTGCCGACCGTGAGGGTGTTCCAATGATGCTTTCCATCCTCGGTCTCAGTTCTAGTGTTGGTGGTGCCATCGGTTACGCCGTCAGCGCTGCCATCTACGACAACACCTTCCCATCTGCGCTCCGTGACGCTCTCCCTGCCGAGTCCAAGGACCTCTGGGACTCCATCTACCTGGGTGGTGTCACCACCCAGGTGTCCTACCCTGTTGGATCCGATATTAGAAACGCCATCAACTACGCCTGGGGTCGTTCCCAGAGAAACGGTGCCATCTCTGCTACGTGTATCTTGGTGCTTGCCATCCCAGCCATTGGTATCTGGAAGAACTACAGAGTCGACAAGAAGCAGAACAAGGGTGTTCTCATCTAAATAATCCTTTCCGTGTTTTAATATTTCCTAATTTTGTTTTGAAAAAAAAAAAAAAAAAAAAAAAAAAAACTGGGCCGCTACCAAAAATAAACCCCGGCCGGCGCCTAATTTCCCCGCGGCTGGCTGCTCTTGATTGGTTATTACGCAAGAGAAACCACCTGTTTTCTCTTCTTTCTATCGAGCACAATGCCAGCATTCAGACCAATTGAGAGGCGGGATTACGACCAATGGGTCAAGCTGTTTTCCGGGCCCAACTCGTACCTCGAGTTCTACAACAGCGAGTTAAGCACCGAGACCATCAAGTACACGTTTGACAGGTTTCTCGATGATACCGTTGCCATGTGGTGCGTTGTTGCCGAACAGGAGGGTACGCTTGTAGGGTTTGCTCACTATTTGAGACACCTGGATACCTGGAACGTCAGGGACAGAATCTACCTCAACGATCTGTTTGTGAGTGAGTCATGCAGACTGAGCGGTATTGGACGCAAACTCATACAGTGGGTCTACGATGATGCCACAGCCAGAGGTTGTTTTAAGGTTTACTGGATGACGCAGTTTGAAAACCACAGAGCACAGCTTCTGTACACCAAGATTGGTAAGAGAGCCGGTTTCCTTACCTACGAAAGCCCAGATTTGTTGTAGTTAAAGATAATTTCCCTTCAAGACGTAAAAAAAAAAAGAAGTATTAGATTAGTAGGGGGATGTGTGTTTCGTTCAACTCGTTTCGCATTTCGCATTTCGCGTTTCTCAAGCCAGAGACCTGTCGGCCTTCTCCTTGTCGTAGGCGTGTGGCATGAAGAACCACTTGGACTGTGGGATGGTGCAGTAGCTGTTCTCCTTGGTGGTCAGACCCTCGTACAGGGCATAGAAGCCACCGAAGGAGGTGAGGAAGGCAAAGACACCGGCAGCGGTTTCACAGCCGGAGTGGTCGCCAAAGACGGAGATCGTCCACAGCAGCTTGAAGAACCACAGGCAGAAAGTTGTGACAAAGAGAGGGATGGTCGATCTGAAGGTGCAGGCCCACAGCATGAAGTCGTAGACGGTCCAAGCAGACAGGAAGAGACCAAAAGCAGCGTTGAAAGTGTCGGCGTCGTAGGCGGACTGGGCACCAAACACGTTTGTGGCAATGCCGCCAACACCGCACCAGAAGCCGCCGAGTCCGAGCAGAAGAGCTGCACCGTAGGTGTTCTCGACGACGATGCACCAGATGCCTGCGATGATCTGGATGAGACCAGACGAGAGGAAGAAGGTGGAGCCGAGAATGGCCAGGTTGTCGACGGAGTGGGCCCTGCAGAGGATCAGACCCAGCGTGAACAGGGTGGTGGACAGCACGGCCATGCCTGCGGGAACAGGGTTGGCGTACTTTCTGGTGGGCGCAGGGTAGTAGCCTGTGGACAGGAACGAGGTGGATGGTGGGTAGAAGACAGGTTCGGCAGCAGATGGGGCGGGAGCCGCACCCTTTTCGAGCTGTGGCTGCGCAGCTGTTTCTCCGGAGTGGTTGGAAGTGTTGTCGGTCATGTTCGTCAAGTAGCAAGTGTGTTGATGTCGTTGGTGCTAGCAGAGAAGGGCTGGACGGAGGGGAAACAACAGGGCTTTATATAGCGCAGATGGTGGGATAATTTTAGAAAAATCTCGCAAAGGAAAGCCCTAGAAACGAGTCGAACCACCTGAGGTCATGCGCTGATAAAGCAGGGTCCCATCGGTTCCGCTGCATCGCGATGCCGGGACGCAAAAGAAAGCGTACGATGTGTGTTTGCCGCACCGTTCCGTTCCGTGGAGCCTGCAGTTTGACACAAACGGTTTTTCGTGCGGCTCCGCTCTCTGCTCAGCAGCCTGCGCGCTGTGCGCTGTACACACCGTGCACACAGATGCTCACGCTGGTGGCAAACGTCAGAGCGAGCCAGGTGGGACCAGGCAGACCAGGCAAACCAGGCAAACCAGGTAAAATAATCAAAACACACAAATTGGCTCACTCCATGGAAACTGCTGGAACACCATCGGCAACGCTCGGCTTCCGATCGGTCTCCCAGTTGTTCCGATCCCGACTCTCTGCTTACCTCAGCACTTACATAATCGGTCTAAAAACGGATTCCTCCCTAGCGGGCTTGGGGCCAATTTAGCTGGCCGCTAGTGCGTGTTGGGGTGTTTTTGCGTAGACTTGATTGGGAAGTAATAACATGTTTAGAGTAAATGCCCTGTTTTTGTATAAAACCAGCGGGCGAAACCCGTTTCTGTGTTTTTTGCTGTTCCGTGACAGAATTCCACAGAAAAGGCCTCCCGTTTCAGGAACAGGGAAAAAGTAAAATCCATTTTTGACAGACGGTTTCTCCCTCCCCCCTAGTTCTTCCTCCACACACAAATGGACCGAATCACCACAAACCTGCAGATCAGTAGGTCTGTCAAGTTTCTGAACCAGGCCGCCAAGACCGAGGAGGGCGAGCGGGTGAGCGGGCTGAAGGGGCTCAACCGCTACCTGGGCCGGTTCATGGCCAAGAAGGGCCTGGAGCGCACCAACGTGCTGAGGCTGTACTTCCTGCCGACTCTGAGACAGCTGACCGGGTATGCCAACGCCAAGTACGCCAACATGGTGTGCTGTGCGCTGACGAAGTGGTGGGTCGAGATCCTGACGCTGCTCAAGACCGACTCCAAGCTGACCTCGTGCGACCGCTCTGTTTACCTCGAGTGCCTGTCCAAGATACTCGCCCGCCGCGAGTGGGACGTGGCCACCGACTTTGCCAAGGTGTTCCAGGACCTGCTGGTGCAGACGCTGGCGTTTGCCATCCAGAGGCTCGACTCCAAGAAGATCGGCCTCGGCACCAGTGCGTTTGTCGGCAAGGTGTTTGCGTACGCCTTCTTCCACCTGCCGCACGTCAGCAGCGCGCTGCTGTTTCTGCTGGACGTGAAGATCGACTCGCTCAACCGCGTGACCGCGTGCTTCCCGGAGGGCGTCACGGGCGTCTTCCCGGACCACCTGGCGCCGCTGGTGAACTACACCTCGCGCTTCTCCGGCAAGCGGCTGCTCAAGGTGGAGACCAGGTTCCTGAACGCCGTGGCGCCGCCCAGGGCGCCCGTGCGCGGCATCCAGGACCCGAAGGGCGTGTGGGTGATGCGCTGGAGCTCCCTGGCCGACTCTGGCGACGTGTTTGTGGCGTTTCTGCGGCACTACGTGAACCTGTGCAGCTGGTACCTGCGCTCCACCACGGCCGCTCCGTCGCCGCTGGCGGTGCCCGGGCTCACCGTGCTGCTGGCGCACGTGTACCAGCACCTGAAGAAGAGCACCGCGGTGCCCACGGGCTTCGTCAAGCTGTGCAAGGTGGTGCGGGACGTGTGCCTGAACCCGGTGGACGACCACGAGGCGAATGCGGCCGTCACGCAGATGCTGGTGTCCGCGGTGGATGCGGTTCTGTGCAAGCTGGCCACCGAGGTTGCGGTCTCGGACACGGACCGGTGCTGCTACATGCTGGACCTGCAGCACGCGTTTGCGAAGCACGTGTACGACGCCAAGGATGCGTTCTTCGCGCGGTTCATCGACTGGCCGTTCTGGCTCAAGGTGGTGGACAGAATGACGTCCTGCGACAACCTGAACCTGGAGCTCAAGAGCCTGGCGTACCTGTTCAACTCGTGGGACATGCTTGTGTCCGAGCAGCAGCTGTTTGCGGACTGGGCGGTGGCGCGGTGGTTCAAGTACTTCTGCCACTGGCAGCCGCTGGTGCGCACCTACTACCACCGGCTGGTGATCTGGCGGGTGTTCATGTGCAACGCCACCTGTGTGGAGAAGCTGCTGAGGGACACAGAGCTGCACGCGCGGAGACAGGCCGAGCGGGTGAAGCTGGACTGTGCGGCCAGCTCGCCGATCATCAACCGCAAGGTTGTCATCCTGCCGGTGCAGAACTGGGACCAGCGCACGTTTCTGGACGACGACCTGGTGTCGCTGCGCAGCTACACCACCACGCACCCGTACGACGTGTTTGACGAGTCCGTGTACACGAGCTCCACGTCCAGCACGCCGCAGCGGTCCAGCTCGTCCACCACACTCACCTCGCAGTCGTCGCAGCCGTCGGCCGGGCTGAACCTGAACTCCGTGTTCAGGTTCTTCAAGAAGTCGTCCGGCGAGGTGTCGCCGCCGCACACGCCTCCGCAGGACGACGACGCCTCGACGTTCGCCAAGGCGTTCAGCTCGATGTCGCTGAGCTCGCGGTCGTCGAGCCCCTCGGTCATGAGCACCAAGAACTCGCCGCCGTCGTCGTACTCGTCGTTCGAGGACCTGCTCGCCGAGGAGTACGACTACGACGACGACGACGTGGTGCTGAAGCAGCCGGACTTCAAGGTGCTGGAGCGCACGCCGGACGTGCACTCGCACCGCTACAAGTTCGAGCTGGTGATCGACGACCGGTCGATTGTGTCGACGATGGACCTGGTGAACCGGCTGAACGACGGCAGCAGGTTCGAGAAGAGCCACGGCGGTGTGCCGGAGGGCAAGCTGCCCGGGCTGCCCTTCCAGGACGACGGGTACCTGGAGTTCGCGTCCAAGTGCGAACAGACGCACGCGCTGGACATGCCCAAGCTCAACGTGCTCGGCAAGTCGCTGAGCGAGTGGAACCTGTGCGTGGAGGAGTTTGAGCACTTCACCGGGCTGAGGTACGACTTCCCGCTGCTGGATGTCGAGTCTCCAAACAAACTTAACGGATACTAATGGATACGGGATGGGGTCAATAGGGATGCATACATATATTACTGGCATGTTAGTTTTCCGCCTTCAGTAGATCGTCGAGCGTGTGCAGCGCGCTCTCCTGCTTGACGGCCGCGCGCTCGGTGGGCGCCGACGTTATCCAGTACCACACCGCCAGCGCCACGGTGGTGCATGTGAGCGTGCTGACGGTCCAGAAGAGCGCCACGCCCACGACGAAGCTCACCAGGCTGTGTCTGAAGATGAAGCGGCGCACGCCGGACCAGTTGACCTTGAAGAGCAGGCGCGGCTCCCCAAACACCATCATCGACGGGGTGTTGAACTCCACCACCAGCTTGTAGTTGCTGGCGCTGGCCACCACGGTGTTGGAGATCTCGTGGCCCACCGTGAACCTGGGCACCAGCACCAGCGAGCGGTGCGAGGTGGCGTAGGTGGGCTCGCGCGAGTCGACGTAGCTGATGAGCCGCGGAGACACAAACGGCCTCACCACGGGCGGGAACCAGCTGACGGGCGCGGCCTCCGTGCTGGCGCACTGCTGCGGGAACCACACGAGCGCCGAGTGCTCCTGCTGGTCCCACCACGCCCACTCCGGACTCACCTTGAAGGAGTGCGAGCGGAAACTGTGCGAGTGCGCATCCGCGTGGGTGATCGGCCACACGTGCGAGAACTTGGACCGGAACAGCGACTGCTTGCTGAGGTCCTTTTCGAACGGCCGGAGGTCTGCGGTGAGCGCGCGGTCGCTGAGAACGCTCAGCTTCATGCCCACGGTCTTGTAGTCCTGGTCTGCGGGCGCGGGCTCTCCAAAGTCCGACACCGACAGCACGCGAGGGTCGCACCAGCCGTCAAAGTCGACGGAGATCTCGTACGAGAGACGCCCCACGTCGAGGTCGCCGCTGCGGAGCCGCTCCAGCACGTCTCCGAAGTTCACGATCGCGAACGAGCCGTACCGGTGCAGCCTGTAGTCGAACCGCAGCGGTACCGCCACCTCCGGGATCGGAATGAGGTACTGGTAGAACCTGAGGTACGACAGCACCGACCACGGCAGCAGCACGAACAGCGACACCAGCGCGAGGATTGCGGCGTAGATGGAGGTTCTGGTGAGGGTGAGCGGGACGGATACGTTGAGCTTCATGTGGTGGTGGCGGTTTGGTGGTGGTGGCGGTTTGGTGGCGTTGGTAGCGATTTCGGTGGTGGTAGCAATTTTGGTGGTGATTGTAGCGATTTGGTGGTGATTGTAGCGATTTGGTGGTGATTGTAGCGCTTCAATGGCAGTCTAGGTGGTGGTGATCCGAGGCTATCTGGCGATTCTGTAGCGTTGGTAGCGTTGGTAGCGTTGTAGCGTTGGTAGCGTTGGTAGCGTTGGTAGCGTTGGCAGCGTTGGTAGCGTGGTAGCGTTCTGGGTGGCGACTGAGTAGCGATCTGACGATGGACAGCGATCCGATCGCAATTTGGCAATATGATGGCGATATCAGCAATCTGGACACGTTGCTGGCGTTGCTGGTGGTGATTTGGTGGCTACCGGGCGATCGCAGTGGCAATTCGGTGGTGTTTTGGTGTTGGTGGGGAAGGACACGCGGTCTTTTTTCCCAAAAAATCCCCTTGTTCCCTTGTTTTTCCCTTGTTCTTCCCTTGTTCTCTTCTTCTCTTCTTCCCTTGTTCTCTTCTTTTCTTCCTCCCTTCTTCTCTTCCTCCCTTCTCCCTCCTTCTCTTCTCCCTTCTTCTCTTCTCCCTCCTTCTCCACATTACAATGACCATCGCGTTTCAGTCCCAGGGCCACGAATCCGAGAAGAGCGTTGTCTCCACGCGGGTGTCGATCCAGTGGCCGCCGGAACAGCCCAGCGAGGAGACCACCACGATGGTGACCACCACGCCCAGCGGGCGCTACGTCGACCTGCGGCCGCTGGTGCACTCGACCTCCGCGTTCCCCTACCAGTGGGACTGGGCCATGGCCGGCGAGGAGGTGGTGCTGGCCGAGAACGAGATCGAGTTCAGCCACGAGTTCTTCGACTCGATCTCCATCGTCAAGATGCAGCAGAACAGGCGCGCCGGCGTGGCCGAGCAGGTCGATATGGGCGGCCGCGACATCGGGCGCTTCCAGGCGCTCCCCACCGGCGACCGCAGGGAGGACGGCCGCATGCTGAACCCGGACACCGGCCGCGAACAGGACTACGTCGAGATCTGGCGCAGTCTGAACGCCAACGAGTCCACCCCGACGCGCCAGGTGGCTCTGGACGAGGCCAGCCCCGTCAGGTGCACGGCCTTCTGCCTCGATGCGGACTCGGACAGGTACAGGGGACGCTACATAAGGGTGGGCAACTGGGGCCAGGGCGTTATCTGGGACAAACAGGACCTCGAGAGCTACGCCCCCGTGTCTACTATAAGGTCTTTTTTCAACGGATCCGTGTGGGAGAGCGTGCTGGCCACCGGCCACAATGCCACCGACTTCCCCGTGGACTTCCGCGGCGGCGCGGGTGCAGCTGTGGCCGTCAACGGCCTGGAGTGGACGTGTGTGGAGTTTGTCGCTCCCGAGTGATCAGGGCAGGAAGCCAAAGTCGTCCCAGCCCTTCCAGAACTCCTGCGGTGCGTCGTTGAACGGCACCATGATCTCCACGGGCTCCTTCTTGGCCTCGGTCTGCTCGGGAGGCGGAAACTGCTGGCCGCTCTCGCCCGTCCACACCGAGATGTTGTTGATCATCTCGTTGGTGCGCCCCACGAGCGACGACAGGTCCACGTTCTGGCTAGCAAACAGGTCAATCTCCCTCTTCTGAAAGCTCTTCGTAGACGGCTCGGGTTCCTCCGTGCTTGTGGAGCAGCTCTCCTGCAGCGACAGGACCGGGCTCATCGTCGACGCCCCGCTGGGCAGCGGCCCGCTGGGCAGCGTCGACCGCAGCTGGCTGACGCTGGCCTTCTCCATGATGGCGTCCTTCTCCTCCTTGCGCAGGTCTCCCGGCACAAACGGCGTCAGCAGGTGGTTGAGCCCCTTCGGGATCGAGAACCGCTGCAGCTGGCCCTGTCGCTGGCGCAGGTCCTCCTCCTCCCGCCGCTCGGCCTCCGTGTTCATGTTGAGCCTCACGTTGAGCGCGTAGTTGGTGAGCGGCTTGCGCACCACCGCCGGCGGCAGCCCCGGGCTGCTGTTGTAGATGATCTCGCTCGAGTCCGGTCCGCACCGCAGAATCAGGTTCTCCATCGTCGCGTGCATCAGATCGTCGAACGTGTCCCGGAAGCCCCGCGCGTACTTCGTGCGCTCGGCCATGGCGTACAGACACACGGAGCACGACCGGAGGTCGTCCAGGCCGCGGAACAGCGCCTCGGACACCGTGGGCCGCGTGTGCTTGGACACGTCGCCCAGCTGTTTGCGGCGCTGGTCGTCGACGTTGCGGGTCAGCCACAGACAGTACACCAGCGTGACGCCCGCCACAAACATCGTGTGGATGTGCACGATCGAGTGGCCGGTCACGGTCTTGCGGTGGAAGGCCTTGAGCGACTGGCAGATCTGGCCCGCGGCCGCCTGGCACTCCTTGAAGAGCCGGTCCTCCGGGTCCAGCAGCTCCAGAAAGGGCTGGATCAGAGCCCGCACCGACCGGCAGTAGTACACGCTGAGCGTTTCGTTCTCGATGCCCCTGCCGAAGCCCTTGCAGTCCTCGCGCCAGTTCTCGAGATCGGCAAAGAACCCGCGCACGCGCGGAAGCTGCTCCTTCTTGGCGCTGGCCTCTCCGCCGTACAGGTCCAGCTCCTCGATGAAACGGGCCTCGATGCGGCGGATCTTGATGGCCTCGTTGACGAAGATCGTTCCGTCCGGGTTGCCGATGCTGGTCGCCGACGGCTCGTGGTCGAACAGCGGGATGTCGTAGTCGGTCTGGCGCTCCTGGAGCACCCCGGGCTTGCCAGCGGCCGCCGCGATGGACTTCTCGAGCAGGTACGTGCACCAGAAGCACCGCATGCGCCGGTTGCGCGCGTCCTCGTCCGTGTTCTCGTAGCCGCTGCGCCGGTGCAGGTTGAGCGACTTGCACGTCTTCATGGCGTCGCTCACCACCTCGAACAGGAAGAAGAGGTCCTTGTCGCTGCGGATCAGGTAGAACACCAGCAGGATCAGCAGCTCGATCTTCTGCAGCGGCGCCACGTCCCGCAGGTTCGCCGAGTGCCGCAGCGCCGTCGAGAAGAGGCCTGCGGGCGACGGCCCGCGGTAGCTGCCCGTGGACATGTGCAGCAGCGCGGAGATCGCGAAGATGAGCCACATCCGCGCGCACTGGAAGTGGAAGTCCGCGTACCGCTCGATGCGGTTGCCGAAGTAGTCGCTGTGGAACTGCAGCACGTCGCGCTCCACCAGCAGCGGGAACTTGTACTGCAGCAGCGCAAAGTACATCTCCAGCAGCTGCCGCGACATCTTGGGCTCCAGACGGTGCACCGGCCGCACCTCCATGAACTCCTGCAGCTGGTACTTGCCCAGCACCGACTTGTGGTACGCCGGCCCGTCCAGCTCCAGGTTGTACAGCACCCGGTGGTGGGCCGGCTCGTGCTGCGGAGGCGAAACCTCCTCCTGCGGTGGCTGCGCCTGTGTCTCGAGCAGCTTCTGCAGGTGCGAGATCCGGTTCTCCAGCTCGCTCACCTGCTCGTCCTTCGTGCCGGTCACCATCCCGTACTTGGCCGGGTGCTCGCACACCACGCCCGCCTTGACACACGTCGCACACGAGGGAAACTGCCGGTCGCACTTCTGCTTGCGTCTCTGGCAGAAGTAGCACGACGTCGACCGCTCCTTGCGCGCGGGACCCGCCTCTGCTGTGCGCTTGGTCATCTCGTGGCTGCGTGGTGGAAGGACGGAGGCGCTAACAAGGGTGGGGCAAACAGCTACGCTCGTAGCCTCCGGGGCCCTCGGAACGGAATGGAAAAGTCACGTGGATCCGAGGGCGGGCCGGAAACGGGGAAAGGTTCGTGGCGGGTCGTTATCTATGCTACTGGCTCCTCGCGCTCGGCTGCCGCTTCGTCGCGCTCGGCTGCCGCTTCGTCGCGCCCTGCCTGCTCCAGCTCGTGCTCGGCTGCCTGCTCCTCCAGCTTCTTGTACTTCTTCTTGGCCTTCTTGCGCGCGCGGGCCTTCTTGGCCTGTTTCCGCAGAATCACAAGCTGCGTGCGGCTTGTCTCGGGGCTCTCCAGGTCCTGGATCTTCTGCGCCAGGATCTCCCGCGCGATCTTGCGGTTCTGCTCACGGGACCGCGTCGCCTGCGACGTCACCACGGTCCCGGTGGGAAGGTGCGTCAGCTGCACCTTGCTGTTGGTCTTGTTGATCTTCTGGCCGCCTTTGCCGCTGCCGCCCTTGATGAACTTCTCCTCGATCTCATCCTCGTTGACCTTGGGACGCGGTGGCATCTTGTTGGCCTTGGGCACCTTGATTCTCGCCTTGAGCTCCTCCCGCACAGGCCACGACGTGTGGACCGTCCTCGAGGCCATCGCGCCCACCGCACCTATCCGCGGCGCACACACACTGCGTAGTAGCGTTCTCAGCATCTGGTTGCACCTCGGCACCGGCAGGGTGGCGTTGCTGGGGGAGAAGGCGCTCGTTTTGGGCGGCCTGTTGAGCCGGGTGAGGAGCCCTGGCGCGGGTCGTGTCCGTCTGGGTTCGGCGAGCCGCACTTTGCTGGCGCCTCTCGGCGGGCTACGAAGGCGATCTTAAGATAAGCAATCTTAAAAATCTATATAGCAAATAATGTCCGTCACGTCTTGCACCAGCAGTCGACGTGTTGCGAGATCCAGTAGCCCAAGACAACTCTTCTCTGGAAGCCCAAGGCCCTTGTAGGTTTGCCTCCAAACCTAGCTGGAACGGGCCATTTGGGCGCCGTGTGGCACTTCAGGCAGCAGTGAGTCTTGATCCGGGACCAGAGCTTCTTCTTCTCCGGCCTGGGACTTGGCTTCCCAAAGAGATTAAGCTGAGCTGAGGCTGTGGCCTTGTCATACTTCTTGTTTGCCATCTCTGGGGTCTTCGCTGGGGTTCTCTTCTTCGTCTGTGCCTCCTCCTCCATCCACATAGGAACGGGGTTCCTCGTGGGAATTCCTTGGCGCTTCAGTCCTGACGAACGCCTATCGAAAGCGTCGTCTTCCAAGTAGGGGGTGGGGCGTGGTGGCTCCTCCGTCCGTATGAACCTCTCGGGCATCCTCGTCATCTGTGGAGTCTGAGGCACCGGCCTTGCTGCTATGCTCTGTGGAGACACGGGCGGAGGCTGGTAGACCGGAGAAGGTTCTGGAGTGGAGGTTCTGTGGCGGACACGTGTATGGTAGCTGTGTTCCTTGGTGGCAACTTCGTAAGGCCTGGCTCGGGTCAGCATGGGGCAGAAGTTCTCGTCAAACTCTTTGACCTTGGCATATCTGGCAAAGCGGACCATCTTCGGCTTGGTGTCGATGTTCTCCGTTTTTGTGAAGGTGCCGGATGTCGAAGCTTTGGAGTCAGTAATTGCGGCCATGCGACCAGCTGTGTTGAGGACCTCTTTCTCTCTCACCCGAGACTCTTCTCTCTCTGTCAGTACTTGGGCCACATGGGCCGCAGTGTATCCCAGCCCAGTGTTACCTGGGACCGAGTTGCTGTACACGCGGCCATGCGAAGTACTGGAGGAGAGGGGTCTCTCACTGTCATGAACGTCATAACAGTGGTAGAAGTCTGCTGTCTTGCCAGAGGCATCGACTCCGTGTGGTTGTTCCATCCGCTCAGCATAAGCGGCTCTGGGTCCCGCGATCCTGGGTCTGTCTTCTTCTGCAAAGCTTGACTGAATCAAGCACGCATTAACCACAATGGTACGTCCGCTGTCATCAAGCAGCTCACGAATTTTACGAGCCTTGGTCAAAGCAGC